>JAXRJS010000061.1:3007500-3585000 GCA_037127375.1 Dione juno | reverse complement strand
CAAATGATAAAAAGTAATCGATAGTAAGGCTCGGTTATAAGAGACACCAATAAGTATTTTAGTGTGTGATAAGCACACCCCAGCGGTAAGCTCATGTTTGGAATAATCCACTAGGCTAAATGGAATGTGAGTGCGTAAGTAAATGGCAACGCCGCCACCCACTCGGCCAATACAATCGTTACGGTCAAATGAAACCCCGGAAGCGTATAAGAAGCCGAAGGTAGACAAGGTTACAACCATGTCTCCGACACTAAAATCGCATGGATACTTTTGCTATCAAAAGAAGATATGAAATCTGGGAAGTGAGCAGAGCGAGCAGAGTGAGCTGGGCGTTCAGAAGAATTATATTAATTTTATACCTATATATATAGTATAATATATACTATTATATATATATATATATATATAGATATATATATATATATATATATTATATATATATATATAATATATATATATATCTATATATATATCTATATATATATATATATATATATAGTACAATAAGGCGGGCCTTATCGCTAAAGGCGATCTCTTCCAGGCAACCTTTGGATGTTGGAGTTGTACAAACATGGGCGGTGCATTAAATATAACATATACATAAACATACAAATAAATATAAATAAAATATGAATAAATAAATAATACAAGCGTACAAAAATACACATATACATACATACATTCATAATATACATATAAATAAATTCAATACACATACAAATCACTATACATACAAATCATTAAAAATAATTATTATAATAACACAAAGGCAAAATTACTGGCTTAAATAGTAATTTTTTAAAAATGTGCAGGCTTTTTGCACGTCTAATTTTAAAAGGTAAGGAATTCCATAATCGGGCAGCTTTAATAGTAAAGGAATTAGAGAAAAAGGAAGAAGAATGAAGAGGAATTTCAAGTAAGAAGTTACTGTTGGAGCGTAAGGAACGTGAGTGGATGTCATGAAGAAACTTAAATTGTTTCTTCAAGTATGGAGGAGTAGAAGGATTAAACAGCACTGAATAGAGAAGATGAAGTATGTGAGTATTCCTGCGAAGGCGAATGGGGAGCCACTTAAGCTTATTACGAAACTCGGAAATGTGTTCATATTTACGTACACCAAATATGAACCTGATGCAAAGATTTTGAAGCCGCTGAAGTTTATTCAAAAGCTCCTCTTTAATATCAAGATAACATATATCAGAATAATCAAGAATTGGTAAAAGGAGTGAGTTTGCCAGCAAAATTTTGGCGGATATTGGTAGGAAATTGCGCAATCTACGCAGGCACGAAGAAGCAGCATAAATTTTTTTGCTTACTTCTTCTATTTGTGGTTCCCAAGATAAATGCTGGTCCACAACCAACCCTAGATTCCTGACTGATTTACTAAATGGAATACAAACTCCATTGATTGATACAGATGTTATTTTACCTTCATCAATTTTCCGCAATAATCTAGGACTGCCGATTACTATAGCTTGACTTTTGATAGGATTAATCATGAGCCCAAAATGTTTACTCCACGTTGAAATTTCTTCAAGGTCATTGTTCATCCTTTTGATGGTATTAGGAAAATCCGTGAGAGTACTTTATGCGTAAATTTGTAAATCGTCAGCATACAGGTGGTAGAGAGAAGAAATTTTATGACAGATAGAATTAATAAAAATTGAAAATAAGAGAGGAGACAACACGCCACCTTGAGGAACGCCAGCAGTGATTGAGGACCATTCAGAATAGAATTCTTCAATTCGTATGCGCTGCCGGCATCCGAACAAGTAAGAACGAAACCAATCAATTACCTCAGGAGATATATTAAGAGAAATAAGTATAGCAAGTAGTATGTCGAAATCAACAGTGTTGAAAGCGTTACTGAAGTCTAATAATATCAGCACCGTCATCCTCCGATCATCCATACCCTGTCTGATGTCATCGGTGATCCTGACTAAAACAGTAGTCGTACTATGACCTTGGCGAAAACCGGATTGTAAAGGATTTAAAAAATTATATTTTGATAGGAACATGCTAAGTTGCTTGTGAACAAGACGTTCAAGCACTTTAGATAGTAGCGGAAGAATGGAAATAGGACGATACTCTGAAAAAGTAGAAGGATTAGATTTTTTAGACAGGGGAATAATTTGAGCATCTTTTCAGATCGACGGAAAGTCACCTTGGAGGATAGAGCGATTTAAAATCGATGTGATAATAGGAACCATGAGGTCAATTATAGGAATGATCATTTTACGACTAATAGCTATAATATTTCTCCTTACATCACATACAGTGAATTGAGTAAACTTAAAAGGAGGAACCTCAGGAGTTGATAAAGTAGAAAGATAACTTAAGGTGTTCAGTTTATTTGTACTATCAATTGTACTAAAAGAAGTGAAAAGTTTATTAAGAGAGTTAATATTTAAATTTTTGGGAAAAACAACATGTTTAGTTTTACCAACTCCGAGGGTTTTGAGAAACTTCCAGACTTTGACTGGATCATCTTCTTCCATTATAGATTTATAGATATGGTGTCGTTGACTATCTCTACAAACTCTGTTGCAACGATTTCGAGCTCTCACATATTTCTCTCTATTGGACTCATTTGCATTTTTCTTGTTTTGTAGTTTTTTAATGTCCGCCGTAAGCCACGGTGCAGGTAGATGTTTCAGTCTTCATTATATATATATATATATATATATATATATATATATATATATATATATATATATATATATATATATATATATATATATATATATATATATATATATATATAATAGAAAACGTCCGTCCGTACGATGTGAAAAGACGTTTGCTCGCTCCAGTCTATCTCAAGCGTATCATTGTCAACAATGAATAATTGTATAATTGTAAATGACTATATAAAAAAAAAGTCCCGCTGAGTTTCTTGCGCTGGTTTTTCTCAGGTCTGAGGCATTAACTTTAGTTAAACATGTAAATTATAAACAAGAAAGACGAAGGAAAAGGGGGATAAAACAAACACTGATTTAGATCTACAAACAAATATAATTCAGTTTTCTAACATTTTACGATACATAATTTTTATAAATGTACAGGGTAAGCTCATGACGTGGGTAAAGCGGCTATTCCCGACTGGCTACCGGATGTACAGTACAGTAGTGCGACCAGGACACGGCGGAGCACCGCTGATATGCTTTATCGTGGAACAGATACGACTTACGCTACATGTAAGTAAACATATGAAACGTTCGAATCAATGTGCTGTCAGGTTACAAATCTACATTAGACACCGATGACTAGTAATTTATAAAAACGTACGCTACCTTTAAGCGTATCGAATTGAATTTTACATCAAATCGCTAGAAAACAGCCCCAAAGTTAACGAGGAGCGTACGCTGGCGTACTTCTGTGCGTCCGCTGGAAGACTGCAGAGCTGCGGCTAACCAAACGTTTGTGCGACCGAACGATACTTAAATACTTGTACAGTGACAGCTGTATAGCCTCATCGACGCCGGTGTATAGAGAAAATATTAATACTTACGCTATATAATTTTAATCTAATAAATAAATTTCACACTGACATAATTTAACATGATGGCCATGTAAACGACGAATGACAGCAATTATTGCACAATAATATACAATAGAGACGGGCGATATAATATATTATCGCCCGTCTCTATTTCACAACTACTGGGTGTGTACACGGGGACTCACAGACAGATAGACAGACAGACACGTAACGCACCTCACCTGTACACAAACACAAGTAACAAACAACATAAACTATTCACCACTGAAGTAACCAAGAACCCACAGGAAACATTGTGAGACACCAATATATGTGACATATGTATAAAAGGGCATACAATTGGGGTGTTGAGACATACATGTGTATGATAGAATCACACTAAGTTATATTCCATCTCTTACAGTAATATTAAATATTCCATAAATATGTATCATAGAAGGGAAAACATCATTCCACAAACATCATAAAACTATTATATAGGATGCATAGAATTTACACATTACTCTGCATAAATAGGTACAACTTTTATATTTTATAATAAATAAATCTGTTCTAAAAAAATTCTATAATCAGTCCGGCTGATTATTTCATGGTCACCGTGGACACCATGCTTTGATAAAATTTACAAACAACAATATTGTTGTCAATATAAAAGAAATTTGCCGTTCAGAGCATTACGCTTATGCATGGTGCATTAATCATCGAAAAGACTAAAAAATTTGAATAGTTAACAGGCTCAATGCACAACAGCAAACACACACACACACAAACTATACACAAGTCCACATAGAAAAGGCAGTTTAGTGAGTCAAATAACAATACAAGTAGTAAGTGAATACAGTTAACTGATGTTCCCGACAGGCACTTGAGAAGAGAGTCCTAGTGGAAAACAATATAAAATGTAATTGATAACAAAACAAATATGAATAAACTTTGACATCTGCAACTGGGGAATGTATAAGCTATGAGGAACGCAACCCTGTCGCAGCGAGATTGTTAATACACAACACAAGCAAGCAGCGAGGACCACGGACGAATATATCGACATGACAGACTACACATGTGTGTGTGAGCGATCACGAGATACGTTGAAAACTTAACACTAAACATTTCGCTCGGACAGTACATTAATACTTGAGTTCGTAATCGCTCAGCACTCAATAATTTTCCCCTTGGAGAATAGTTAGCAGTTAACCATTGACGATAAAATTCACATCAAGAAATAAAACAATAAAATCTTCTATGGCAACTGAATCAATTTGTACACGGCGTTAAACCCCACCCCTCAGGACTGGACTGGCTGACTGCTCATTCATCACCTAATCTACAAATATTTAAATTACAATAAGAAGTGACAAAAACTAACTACTACATGTAAATATACTTAATTATAGTGCTACATATCATATGTATTCACCTACTTTGGCTGGATTTACAAATAAAGGGAATTTTCTTGTAATTAAATAATACTTTACCTGAGGGTCAGCTATTCCAAGGAGGTAACATCCATATTCACATTACAATTTTAAGCCTGATATAATGCATTCGTACAAATTCAAAATAGTATATAAAGTTTGGGAATATCCTACGTCTATCTGCTATTTGTAGTTTACTTTTTAAAAGTCAACTTGCCCAAATATGAATTCATAAAAATTGTTAAGTATATTGGGACCGAATAATCTTCATTTTCACAAGTTAGTCAGATATCAAATGAAAGCGATGACAGGTTCGAAACAACAAAAACCAGTGTTGTTGTATCAACACACCTCAGATCTGTTATGTAACATTCAAGGACAAAACTATAGAAACCCTCTAAAAAAAATAAAAAGTTCTAAACGTAAACAAACATCATATTCTCAATTAAACATGCTTAAAAGTTGATAAAAGTAAAATAATCAAATAAATATAAATATATTTGATGGCAACATAATAAATTTGTACAATGGTTTATTACAATCGACACTCAATTAACATAGACCTGGTATAAAATGTTTATGCTGCATTTGAAACGTAAATCGATTATTTAATCGACGTTATCGAGCAGTCAATTATAATAAAATCGAGTTCAATACCGCAACAAAGGTACCAAATCTGCATCGTCCCATAATAATTACAGTCACATAAACATTAATTTGGCATTTACTAACAGATTTAAATAATCATTCTCAATATACATAAACATAGAAAACAAATTAATCAAATAAATAAATGTGACAAGATCTAATCTAATCACAAACAATTATTACATACAAACAAATGTATGCGTGTATTTTTTGTATGATCAAAGGCGCGTCGTGACCTTAAACATCATAAAATGGCTGTTAGCAGAGTATCCTAATGAAAGTACAGGATACTATACGGAAGGCCGGATATAATTGCATTTTTTCTATTAAAAATACTTTTAGTGATAAAATTTAGAGACTAAATGCCATTTTTAGTACACAAATCTATTATGAAGGAGAAATTCCACTGCTGCACAAACTGATCGCATAATAACAACTGGGATAAAAACTGATAATTACGATAATAAATTTAAATTACGAAAAAAAGTAACACTCCAAATTTTGAGCAAGTTTAAAATAAAAAAAATAACAATAATTTCATAATATAGTTAGGATTAATGAAAGGACAGATACCAGTATCTTTATTTACATAGCTACTAAGGCATTTTCATCTATCTAAAATAAGCGTATTGTTTCAATGCAATACTATCCGGTCTCCACAGCTCTCGCCCCCTTGCGTCTAACGTAATCTAAATTAAATAGTAACATAACATGGCACTTCTTCGTTTGAAAAGTTCAAATTGGATAAAACATTATTCCTGAGATCGAGCTGTTATTCAGAAAAATAAATAACTAGTAATTTAACAGCGTCATCCCGAAAATGCTGGCTGAAAATTTAAGTAGTGTTGCCATTACAATAATTATAGTTAGTAATAAAATTATCTATTATTTCCAGCCAGCAGTAGCATACCATTTAGAATACATGGACGTTATATATAATGCAAGGAAAAAAAAATAGGAAAACATAATTTATAACAAAGCATTTAAAATTTAGCAAACCTAACAGATAGGAAAATGTAAAATTTAACAAAATGCACATATTTCAGTAAAGTTTTTATACGATACAATGGCGATGTACCGTTCATGTAGATTATAGTAACAGGTTAGTTTCAATAAACATCTAAAATGAGTTAATTGTGAAATTCAGTAGTTTTAAAGATCATCCTGTAATAAGCACAAATATTATTAATTTTCAAACCATATTTACTTCTTTTCTTTTACGTTACATTTTAATTCAAATCAACCTGTTGAATAAACACCACCAAGTATGAACAATACATCACCATGCACAAGAACCATTAATAAACATATAAACACATATCCGTCCGTCACATTACAACGTAAGGGGGTTGTGCGGGGGGAGTGGGAGATGTGGGGATGTGGGGGGAGGGAGGGTGCGCGGGGTGCGGAGGGGGAGCGGGTTCATCGCACGTCGGTGAGGTTGCTCTTGTCCCCGAACAGCTTGACGAGCTGCTCCTCGTAGTCGTCGATGTTGCGCTTCATGATCTCCATGCAGGGCCCGAGGAGACGCTCGAACGTTTCTACGTCGAGGACTAAAAAGAAAACATATTTTAACTATTTTATCGGTTTCCGCGTCTGTGAGAGTCCAAGAAACTCCATCAAAAACTAAACTTCCTATTAACAGATATTGCTTGTTGAAAATAAATACAAAATAATCAAGTTTACAGTCAGACAGTCAGTCCACCCGGTGAGTCGTGACGCGGGAACATACTAATAATAATTCAATATATTGTTGTAATTACTGAATGTAGCTGTCAATCCTGTAGCTGTAGGGTAGTTCAATATTAAGAAAAGTTATCTATTAGTAGGTTATCACTTTTCGATCTAAAACTCACATGCAACTTTGGTGGGTCCGACGGCGTACGCGGAGGCGGCGCGCGGCTTGTGGGTGACCAGCGCCAGCTCGCCGAAGTACCCGCCTTTGCCTGTAAATTTTAATATTCGTATAAGAGGCTAATTTATATACAATTTATAAGTAATATTTTTTTTATTTTTGAACTAATATTAGTCATCATAATATGATAACCGATATAATGATGTTAGGAAATTTCGACGAGAATTTTATATTAGGGTAGCTTGAATCATCACTGCATTCATAGTATTATTTATTTATTTCCAAGACATTGTATATTTTTTATTTATTTGTAATGAAATTCTAAGGACATAAATATTTAGAATCGTACTGGAATAGTGTAGATACAGGATGTGCCAGTTTGTATTTTACGAAATATAAAGTTATTGTTAAAAACTTACCGAGACGTTTAATCTCATGCTCGTTCCCATCATCCCTGGCTATACGGATGCTAACAGATCCATCTTCGACGAAGTACATGCCGTCTGCGGTGTCGCCTTGACGAATGATCAGTTCCCCGTCGATGAGGGTGCGGGGGAGGAGCGCGTCGGCTAGGTTAGCCCGTTCATATGGCTGGATAGAGGATAATTCAAATTTTATTACTTACAAGAGAAAAACTTCTTAGAAATACAGACGGACGAGTTCGTAAAAGTGGCTGTTACTTGCGACCTTAGTTTAGGCTTAAGAGGCCCCTTTTACCTTTACAATTGACAATGCATTATATCCAAGAAAAATATTAAATCGCTAAAATCGAAAGTAAGATCACAATGATATTCAATCTACTGTTCTAGTAAAATTTTGTGTTAGTCTAACTACACCAGAAAAACATGTTTATTATAAAATATTTGCATACGTTCTGGAGATTTGCTTTCAATCCTTACTCTGTCTGTATTAGATTTGGAATTTTTTACTAAGCCACAAAGTTTTCCATTAATTTTGGGATATTTATCTAGACAAAAAATAAGTGGCGAGTATTATAAAGTAAAATAAAAACATCCCTAGGTAATACGTATGCACTAAATATTAGAAGTATTTAAGTTATTTTCTGTTTGGCCTAGTGGCTGTTGGATCTAACGACTATGAACATGAGACATCCTAGATTTGCTTCCCACTCACAGTAAACTTGATTCTTAAAATTATTAGATTTTTATCTATAACGTTTCAGAGAACTGCGTGTTAATCATCAAAAGTTAATTATATTAATTTATTGTACATACCAGATGAGTATATATGCATACAACGGCCACAAGGAAAATGTTAGTAGGTATGAAAAATGTAGGCGTCGATCAAATGCATTCGTCAGTGTTTGTGAGTACCCTTGGTTTATGCAAATTTTTAAATGAGAGGTCAAGCCAACCATTAGGCCAATAGCCTTCCTGTTGATGATGGAAGCAAAGTGTTCAATTAAAAAACTCAAAATAAATTATTTTGTTTTTTATTAAAAAAAATGGCAATAAAATTCCAAATATTTTGAAATTTACAAAATTATCTGAGTTTTAATTATGACTTTGACAAAAAAACTTGGTATTTAACATGCTAATAGCATGTTTTGATGTGTATTTTTTATATTTATGTATATTCCGTAGTTACTTTTGCGCATATACAACCTTTGTGGCAATCATAAAAATTGACCTGAAGAGTTCTGAACTTAGATTTTGTTGTCTAAAACTTGGTATTTGTTTCATAATCTGTGCTGCTATGAGTGTGGGTATGATATGGTCGAAAAACGTGAATGTAACTAAAACCATCTCACACTGGCTTTAGATTTTCGTCTTTATCAAATTTTCAGAACATGCCAAGAAAATACCATGAAGTATCAAGAGAAGAAGACTGCTGCTTCACTCTTGCTATGGCTAGACGGAACATATCAGAAGCATTCAAGTACCTTCCTCATAATATGCTATTGGAAAAAATCAAAATGATCTAAATATGCCAGCGCAACATCGAATCGACAACCATCGAGTTTACAGTCAGACGTCAGTGGTACAGCCACTGCTGCCACGACATGCCCTTATTTCTTTGTTTTTGATTAAAATTCAAGTCAATGGAGGGCTTCTTCTTGTTTTGGGCTGATTCTTTTACAGTTAAAATGCTTGTATTTCGGGAAAATTTGTAGAATATAAAACTAAACGTTCCATGCCATATAATATGGCCTGTAATATAAATATAGCACATGTTGAGGCGACAAGAACACATGACTAGTATTATTCATAAACGTTACTACCTACTAATATAAATTGCTTTTGTTTTTAATGCGGTAAAATAACAATACAGAGATAATCCACTTGGCAACTATACGAATAGCTTTGGCAGCAGATATTAAATTTAGGAAATGTACTGAAAACATTATAATTGACTTTTATTATTGGAGTCTTTTAGCGCAATTCAAATAGTTCAAATGATTAATTTTGTTAGTTTTTATAAGATATATAAGAAGTTCAACATTTCGAGGAGATATAGTGGTTTACACCATAACGATTAACGCAAACGTAAGGCCTTCATGGGCTATCCGATACAAAGATATTTTTTCATATGTATATTTATATATTTTTCTATTATATATGTGTAATCTATGTAGTTTATAAGATAGTATTTCTATAACTTTATGATTATATGTTATTATTTATAATATTTCTACATAGATATATAAAGTTATATTGTTTCTGTTTTTGCACTGTGACATGAAAGCTCTTTTCAATAGACCCTTCTGATTGAGTTCACTTTAAGTGATAAGGCAGCCATTTGAAAGAAATCAAATTTTTGTATAGATTATATAGGATTAAACATGGCATAAAATTGTATAGATTTTTTATGTGTACTTGGTACTGACCCCGCCAGTAAATGTAAGAGATTAAGTTTCAAAATGTATATACGCAAGTATGGAGAAGTCAATGACAGTGGAGGATGTGAAAGGTATACTTTCTGAATACTCCACTTTGGATGAAGCGTGAAGCTATAACACATGTTCTGATATTTAATCAACTGATGTAAAACATTACTGAAACATATTTATTATATTTTACAAAGGAAATACATATTTCTTTAAATAAATTTACGATTCAATATTTTCTTCAAATACCATCGAAGGACGTCACAATATTTATATTTTCAATCTAGAAACCGTTAAAATTTTCAAAGCAATGAACGATATAATGACTTTCTGCAAGAAAATTTATTTATCTTCACGTCTATGACGACATAGCTCGCCTCCTCAGCCTCGTCAACTGTCATTGCTCTGACGTCAGAGATACCTCAATCGGGCTCAGTGAGTTATATTACATAAATAGATTTATATTCTATATATTTGTGTATTTTTAAAGGAGCATTCATTTATATTTAGACTTAAACATTTATTTCTATTAGTATGACATTCCTACTGTAGTTAATATGAGGCGAACAAGCAAACTATGCATATAAAGTAGAACTAGGAATAGTATTGTCGAGTCCCCAGAGAGGAATTACACTCATGGAACTTTGACATTTACGGCAAGCACATAGCCGCCGTGTGTTCGTGTCGTCATTGGATACTGCTAATATAATTACGATATACCCGTACGGTGTACCTGCATATAGACTTGCCTTGCTTTTACGTCGCACCTATCAGAAAGTATCGATTTTTTATATCACCTAGTAATTTTTGTTTTAAATGTTAATAAATTAATTGTCGTTTATCAGTACATATTATGTATGTACGTTACATTAATGTATGCATCAAATTATTATTTGGTGTAAAGATTGTTATCTCATCTCTTTATTATATATTTTTAAATTCACACAGTATCCCGCACATTGCAGGGTAGGCAGAAGGAACCTAGTGTTAAGACACTCCGTTACCCACTTTCCATCCTTCGAAAATTTGCGTTGCGGAACTCAACGACCCCTCTTTTATCTTGTTACCAGAGCGGACGAAATGAAAATAATTAATTCTCTCCGAGTGGGAATCGAACTCACAAACCGGCGCGTGTACATGTTCGACGTTGTGACTCTGCCCCACGACGGACAGTCATCTCATAAATTAATAATTATATTTGTATATTTGCATTCTAAAAGTAGGTAGTAATATGGACAGATGCTTTTCAAGGTTAGGTAAATAACGTACATTACGTAAAATCTGGTAATTTGCAACAATTTAGAGACAACACGAGCTCACTAAGAGCTATTTAATTTGAGTATTAAAAATATGAGTCAGAAAAATAATGTAATTTAAAACAAAAAATATTTAGTAACATTTAGTTGTTTCTTGTAGTATGTATTTCATGAAATTTGTAGGACGACAAGAGTTTCGTATTAAAAACTAATTTGACACAGAGTGTGATTTTAGTTCCTTTGTAGTTTACACGGCAACTACACTTTAATTAGGCTGTAAAAACAATAAACTTATGAAAATGCTAATTAATAATATAATGACGTCAAACGCCAAAATTTAAAAATACCAAAATGTTAAATTGGATGTTACTGACTGTATACGGTGGATGTAGATTTAAATTGTTTTTTTATATTTCTTTAGCTAAACGAAGGCTATTTACGCGATAAGTAAAGAAATAACATAATAATAATTATAGTGATGTATCCTCAGTTTACATAATGCGGGATGTAAGCATAGCATAAAAATGTATGTACTCTAATACAAGTTGCGTATAAAAATCGACTTGCTACGATCAATCCATAAAAATATCTCTCTCTTTATAAAAAAAACCAATGTTATTTATATAATAAGGCCAGTACAACTCATTTAATTAGTCAAGTTACTATCTAACCTGGCTAGACTGTGTCAGGCTGCTGAGAGGACCTGGCAAGAAACTTGACAGTTGTTGAAAATTATCTTACAATAAATATACAACAACCATTAGCCTTTGTTGAAGTGCCGGATTTGAGATCACTTGTGAAATTTTATTAAAAATTGGCTTATAATCTCCCATGTAACTGTGACCACAGATATGTAGTGGGTTACACGGGAATGATAAGCGTCATGTAATATAACCTCTTATTTTGAGGCTATAATACAGAGTCGGATATAACTTTTCAATTCAAACAAACATACCCTTCAGCTTTTTAATATTAGAGAGTAGATACATTTACCTTGTAAATAAATGATTTGTTAACTTTTAAAAGCTCAAAACGATGAGTGATCATGTCGTTGTTAATTCTTGTGATTATACCGGTCTATAACGTATATAGGAGCGCCGACATACCATATACCTAGCTAAGCCAGCGTACTATAAAATTATATTCAAAGCGAGATTATTGATTTTTAACTCCCAGCGTAGACTTTTTTTATTTTATTTCCCCTTCGGTGTCAATAAATAGACGCTCCAACTCTTGTACGCTTTAATGTTATAAAGGCTACTATAACGTGCATTCTAGTGTAAGATTTTACTTCACGTAATTTGGGTGCATATTACGAGATATATTGATAGGACACAATGACCAGCTACTGCTATTGAATAATAGGAAGGATTATCTTCTAAATAAATAAAATATTGAATATTTTCCTAATTAATATTTTTTTTTTTTAATTTAGACTGGAATCGAACCTGTATTTATTATTAATATAGATGAAATAAAATTGTTACAAGTTTATCTGACAGTTTTACACCTACACTGGTTTTGTTTCACTCCCGTATTGTAAATTTCTCTTAACGACCTTGAATAAAAAGTAGCTATTTCATGAATAACAAACAGAAACCTAAGAGTATACGTAGGTACTTGCCATCCACTATGATATTAAATGGCCGGCTCATCTAGTCTTAAATCAGAATTGAATTCTCCTAGGTGATAACGCTTATCTATCGTAGTTTTGTAACTGCTGATAACGGAGTGTCGTCACCAGTAGCCACGATTTATCAAGATAGGTAACGGTTCGATAGTCGATAGGAATACTTTTGCGAATGGTATTTATATGTATATTTATGATGATCCTTACGTAATTTAGATAAGAATGATGTATTGAAATTGATATTTTCTACAAAAATTGTAACGTTGGCACTTTTTATTTAAAATTTCATTCCATTCAATATGTAGCAGCTAAAATAGACCTTTGTAATTGACTTGCTTTATATGTGGTTACATTTATTGCAAACTCCATCAATTAATATAAATAATTACGTATAGCGGTGCCAAAATGGCAGCACGACATAAATTTTCAGAATAATTTGCAAAAGAGAGCGTTTTAAAAACAATTCTTTGTGGCATACCAAAGACAGAATGGTATGCCATAAACAAAAATGACACATTTTTTTTCTTATCCTTCACGCATTTTGGTTAATTTAATATCATCTTTTAATATACTGGTAACATTACTATTATATATCAATTAATAATGTTGTATGTAACCTTCTGCAATAAGTGAAATATATTTTTTATAATTTTTAAACCATCACCCGGGCGGTATTTACGTAAATGCGTATATTGATTGATGTTAAGTAGTTTAAAACTGGTCATGCGTATTTTCGGAAGTTTGAACTAAAAACTCGGTCACGTGTGAAAAGTTATGTAGCTTGAACATCGTTGGAATCTTTTCTGGAAATAATTCATTTAGAAATAAAATTTAACAGCCGGGTTTAAACATAAACATATTTTTCTTAATTTTATAGTTACTAGTAATATTCCACAATAAAAAAAAGTATTTACTATACTAATCATATACTGCTTAGACCAGTTTAATGTTTTTAAATAAATAAATAATTTAAGAAAGGCCTTTAAATATTAAGAATAGGTATTTTAAGTTTAGGTTCTATTAAGGAAATTACAAACTGCTTTGGAAGCCTATTTTTTAAAGCAAAATACATATATTTAATTTTAAAAAATTCATTATAAAGTCATGTTTGATCTAAAAATTTTAAGATATAATTTGTGTCAATGCCAACTTGGCATTTGGTATTTTTACATAGAAATACAGCAAAAAGATTTAACTTTCAATCAACGAGTACAGAAGTGATCACGGTCACGGCTTCTGCAAATACATGTACATAAATACACACATACATGCATATATTAATAGTATGCCCGTGTAATTTAGAAATTTCACAAACGTCAAACTAATGTCATGACGAAGTTGACATTGGCTATGTTTAAAGGCGAATCATTTCAAAGATTTGGCGGACAGTACGACTCCGATCTCTATTTGAATAGGCCAAGTTTTATGTAGAGATGCAATACATATTTATGCTATTCTATTATGTATTAGTAAGCTCTTTGTAATATATATTATAAAGTGTCATTGGCGTAACTAGAGACATTTTTCATGAGGGGCCCGCTCTATATGGAGGGCTCAGGACATCGAAATCTATATGATTTATAACGTATTATTAAAAACTTCTAAGAAAAGGAAACCTTGTCACATTTTTTAATTATATAGCACAATTCTCAAACTTCTCGACAACTAATATTGGTTTGCTTTTTTAGCTTTTGTTGTAGTTAGTGAACATTTTAGGGCATCACACGATTCTGCGGTACAACGCATTGATTACGCATGATTTGATTATAAAATATTTATTTCAAGTGAAATCCTGCATTGTGGCAAAATATAATAAAATAAATGGTAAGAAGGTACCATTGTATATTGTTGGTTTGGTAAATCATAAGTACGAACAAAGTAATAGTAGTAAATTTATCTATAAATACAATTTCAGTGTTTAATAAATTTGTTGACCAATATACGATGACCAATTTGAATAGCGGTGCAATTGAAACTGGTGCGAGGTAAACCGATTTACGTATGAACTATTGATTTTAGAGCAAGCAATTAGTAGCACGGGCATTTTGACCATGTAGTTTGAAACTTAAGAAATGATGTACAAAATTAGACAAACATTAAGTCAATATAGGCTGTTTTATAGGACTCGGCTATATTTTGATCCATCAGCGTGGTGGAAGTGTTCCAAATTACAATGTTTTTGGTAATGGACCTAGTATAAAAACTATCTTTTCTCCACATTCCGACGGAATTTGCAATATTGCGTGTTGCATGGTGGAGTTCAACGCCGCGCCTTGTATTGCTAGGGCGGAGAAATTATAATAATACAATCCAACAAATGGTGATACAACCCATCGCGTTTAAAATCAAACACTGTCCCATTGCTTCATGACGGCCTTCAAAATATCTATCGTAATAACTAATAAGTATTATTTCTATAGATAACTAAACGTATGTTGTGACGTTAGCGGCATATGGCATGACATCAGAAATATACAGATCAAATATCTGAATAGTTTGAGTGTGTACTTAAATATTATAATCGACTTGCAAAATTTAATTTTTAGTAAATTACAATCTACTACGTAAAAAATGAAAACTACACAAATAAAAAGTAAGATAAGATATAAATAAATTTCTTTAGCTTTACGCTTTATAGCGCATATAGCAGGGTCCGCAGAAAAAAACTTAACGAGTTAAAACACTTCATTCTCTATTTGCTTGCTACTCCCACGCATGCATTAAAGACATGCCGTGCTGAGTGGCAGTAGTCAAAGCGTCGCCTTATCCAGACCAAAGTAGGGACAGGAAAAAAGTCCTTCGAGTGGGAATCGAATACAATCATTATCGTTTCCGTCAAACGTCATATATTGTCTCACAGCGCCATGACAGCCTTAATTATTTTTAACAACTTGTTTTGAAACAATAATTTTCGCATATATTGTGAAAACTTTAACGTATAATATTCTCAAGTTTGCAACTTATTAACATAGTTACACTGGCACATCTATAATAATAAAATGCCAAGTTCTGTCATAACGATGGGGCAGCTGCGTCGTCCATAATTGACATCTTTAGTATAACCCGCGTATAGGCTTTGCGTCTTATCTCTTAGAAGGATTTCGATCGATAACAATATAATATTCGTAGTTTGTTAATACTCGAAGCTTTGAAAATAAATCTATATAGCAGCTTATAATACAATAAATCAGTTTGAGAGTTGGGTAAATTTTAAATTTATAGTCCCAGTGGTATATAGTATGCCATAAGGCATACTACAAACAGTTGTCATACATAAAATAAAAATATTAAATATTATAAGAAAAAGGAATGTATTAAGTAAAAGTTTTAAATAAAACATACCTGCAAAGCCTTCAACATGGGCACCTTGTCCAACAGCTCCTCATACAGCTTGCGCTTCTTGAACGCGCTCTTGAGCAGGATGCGGCGGAACGTGTGGCGGTCCATCGCCCACAGGGCGCCCGGGGACTGAGCCCGGACTGAGGCGGCGCGCGGCATGTTGTACATGAGGGCTAGTTCGCCGAAGGAACCTGAGCCTTCGTAGGTATGGACCACCTGGGATTCGAATATGTGGTGTTAGGAAATTATTTACAATAAAAAATTACGGGATAATCACAGCTCGTGAAAGAAACCCGTGACATCGTATGGTGTAAAGAAACTTAACTAAACATAAAAAGTGGAGATTTAAGTCTATAGCTCAGAAGGCGCCGGGGGATCGAGGTGTCGCTTGCCACATGGCCAGTTCACTGTAATGACATTACCCTTCGTGTGGGACATCAGAAGGGGCTGATAAATAATAATTTATACCTATATATTATTTGGCTAACTATATGCATTAGCAAAATATTGGGGAAAAAATTAAATATGGTGGGATATCATATTGCGTTTAGAGTATACAATGCTGAGCTTAGGGAACGTTGGGGCTCTGCAGCCGGGCGGATAGCATCTCTATGTCTGTAGGGAAATTTTCACCATCCAAAGAGAATTTATTACTGCTACTCCAAACTAAGGTATTACACTTTTGTTGTAAATTCTCTTGATACCAACATAAATAGATTTTCGACGTAGCATAATGAGAATTTATCTCTGGCTTAGTGCTCAGAGCGTATGTGCGGTTTTATGAAATTTTCCATAATAAAAAAAATATAATTAGTATAATTCAGAAATACTGGTTTAACCTTAATATGTTATCTATAAAAATCATTAATAGACTACGATATAAAGATTTCCTAAATGGACTAAAATTCAATACTTTATAAAGCATACATTTATAAGCATAGCTACGCTTTACAAATTCAGGCTAGTATTGAGGGTTCTCGTCCTCAACAATCGTAAGGCTGTGAATATCAAGATGCTTTTAATTTGATCCTTCAGATTCGTCTGGTTATTTTTCCTTGTAATCTTTTTAGGATTTAGAGTGTACCTTTGGGCATGTACAAAAAATGATAGAGCAGGGTCATTGAATTATAAAAGAAGAAAGCTTGTACATACAGAAGCGCTCAAAAGTATTTTGACAAAAGAGGATGTGTCATGATTGGTAAAAGCCTTTTTACAAGTGCATACAACAAGTAGCTTCAATTCTAGCTACATCCGATTATAAAGCCTTCATCTAGGGAATCATTATAGTATTTTTATCTTGCTATAGTAATTTAGTAGAGCGCTTGGGTGGAAACCAAAAGGCTTATATTACTGGGTTATATTACTTATTATGGGTTATATTACTTTCAAATTTTAATACGTTTTCTATATATTTTAAAAATGATTCACATCGAATTATATCTAAAATTAAATAAGCTCGTAGAAATAGCAAAAGTAGTGTACATAAAGGGCCAGTTTCAAGTGAAGATACTTCACGACGTCCACTGACTATTAAGTCGTCCGACACAATTTCGTAAATGAGAATTGTTACGTCTATTTACGTGCCCATTAAACTCGTGGATGTAAGGTTAGCTGTTCGGATTAGGATCTTGACAGGTTTAATACGGCGAAAATTTACGCAAATTTCGTAGATATCATTCAAAACACGAACAACAATCTTTGTTTAGTTTGGCACAGTTATAGTTTGATTGAGTATATATTTGCAAACTTATTACATTACTAGTAACATTCATTGAATATAAAGTAGGTAAAGATTAAAATCATGTTTTAATTTTGAATATACATTAACCAAACAACTATTTAATTTAGTAAATTATCGATTTGGCAATTAGCAAAGGGGAGGCTAGTACAAAAGCTAATTAACGTGGGCTATAAATATGCTAATAGGTAATAATAGTCAAAATCAATTATAATATACATAAAATTAAGATATCATTTATGTCGAACAGACAGACAACTCCTAACTTTACCCCCTATTAAATACATAACTCTCTATTCAATACAACACATTAATATTACACACTACATACACTTGCATAAAGATAAGGCAACGTACCTTTTCCACACCATCGTCCCCGTTGACGAGGACATCAAACACGCCGTTCTCGATGACGTAGAAGTTGTCGCCATCGTCGCCCTGACGAATCACGTACTCTCCAGGCTCGGAACGCTTCTCGAACATCGCATCTAATACCTAAATGTACAAATATGGCGTTTATATGATTACACTTAAATAATTATATTTAAATTTGTGTTATTTTCCTGGTTTGGTAAGACAAATCACGGTGTTAAGTTACGCTGCTCAAGGCGCAATGTCTAGAAATTGAGCGGAAAGTAGAGAACCGAATACATGTCTGCACTCATCTTGCCGAGGGAAACTGCATGGATTATAATATAAACTTTAAGGCACAACGAAATACAGTTTAATCTATCTATTACGTTGTATGCCGTCGTATAATACTATGGATCTTCAGTTGTAATGCGTTTCAGACATCTAAATTTGAAATTTGCAGACATTTTGCTCTATAAAAAGAAGTTAGATTTCGTGCATATTAATAAAAAAGGCAAATCTAAGATAATTATAAGGAAATCAATCTGTATATGAAAGTCTGAAATACTTATACTAAACACGTTAGAGTATTTCAAGTGAATTCTAAATATTGTAAAGGAAATTCGTTTGTGACTAGAACTATTAATATACCTCAGTATATATCTCAAAAGAATTTGTAAATGTATAAAAACAGGTTCGAATAAAACATATATAGTATTTTTATCGGCATAGGATAAAAAACATCTTCAACTGAAATAAAAATGTTACATAAACCGACGGCATTCAATTAAACGAGCTACAAAATATATTTTTAATCTGTTAATAGATTTGAGCTTTAAGAGCAGAGTGAGCCTTTGTAACACGATTTATTCATTAAGCGGACCGAGAGTGCTCCAGGGACGTCATCCTCATACGCTTTTATATGCGCATTATGCATACAGGAATCGTTCATTCATGATTAGTTAAAGAGTTTTCTCCTTCACAACACTTCAACTATCACAAGATTTCCTTTATACAAGCACAACTTGAAACTGAATATTTTTTCAGTAATATCAATATATCTAGCAAATAGCAATTCAAATTCAGTAATATCAATATATCTAGCAAATAGCAATTCAACGCAATCGAGCCCACTTATGACCTAGTTGGATGTTTTTTGACCTAGCATATTTTTGTTAGAACAAATAAGTAAAATTAGACACATCCACATTGAACACCTGTTCACAATATATCTTGTTTAATGAAAACATTACAATATTATTTTGGTTCTTCCAAATGAATGTTTGTTAAGATTTTGGGTGGCATAGCTAAGAGTGTACCAACCTGCTGCATTTGCTGTGCATCAAGTGAGCGGAAGAGGAGTATTCCTCGTACAGCTTCAGCCAAGCGTGCACGTTGAGCATCCGATTTAGGGAACACGGCCGGTGCGCCCTCGTCCGAGTCATCCTCCTCGGGGTCGTAGGTCTCCGCGAACACGGACTTGCGACGATTGTTGAAGCGCGCCACTGGCGGCTCTACACAAAATAATTTGCAACATCTAAAACTGTAACACCTTCTAACAATAGACAAACCAATTTCGTTTTAATTGCCACTATATAGCGATGGTAACGACCAAAAACGACCTTGGCATTGAAAAGTAGTAAACATTGGAGTAGTAATCAAAATTAACCTCATTATTGCTTTTTCATAGAATTTCATATAAAATATGTAGATATTTATAAAAGAAAAGACAACTAAAAAAATTATTATTATATCATAAAATATTGTTGATTCAAAAATGAAAAGAGACTCAATGTTTTAATTTATCTATAAATAATAAGACCTTTTAAATAACGCCCATATATCAGATCAAGGCAGGATGTCAACTGTTACATGGATATTGCATAATTGCACTGGCCCTGATTTGCTTGTGTCCTTTACATGACCAATTTGTGAGCTCTCAGAGGAAACTGGTAGGTTATAAGTATATACTTATTTAAATGTGTTAATGTTATAGTTAAAATATAGTAATAAAATGGTGTACTATAAATAAATATAATTAATAAAATATAAAATATATATAATTCTGTAGATTTGTTGAAAATTAAATTACTTGCAACTGTTATTGCTTATTAAATATATGTTCAGCAAGTCAACATAATTCAACAATCATTATTTTATTGAAACAGAGCCACAAAAAGTCAGCTTTATAACTCCAAAAACGTTTTAAAATTTATCATAGCTCAGTAAGAAACATTATACAATATTTTTGCTGATTGTATGTTTGATTACCAAACGTGAAATATCTTTGGCAAATACATTTCAAGGCCTGGTTAGCACCTGTATTTTTTGTTACGTTAGAAATAATAAAGTAATATATGATGAAACTAGTTCTCTGTTCTAGGAAGAGTGTTATAAATAAATGTGGAAGAAATAAGCCATGCTCAAGATCCCACAACTTCAAAGAGTCAAAAACAAACACAAATGAGATCATGGTATTGTAAACATTGAAAAAATTTATGTCCTAGCGAGACAGTTAAGCCTAAAATCTTGTTGGAATTTGTATGTTAGGGAATAAATCATAGTAATAGTTGTACTGTTTACAGAGAAATTATTTTTGGGTACACATGTTTTGCTTTACTTTATTATTACAATATATATTTTTTAATATTATTTATTTATTCTATTTCTATTTAATAGTATCTAATAGTTCAAATAAAAGTAGAATTGTATTTAAATGCTTACATATAAAGAAAAAGAAATATTCAAATTGATATGTAAGTGAATAGAAACATCAGTATAAATAAAATTGTTGTATTGACTTTGTTTAGTATTTCACAAGTTTTCTTGGCAACAACAACAAATTTCATATGAAATTCAGCATAAATTCTTACATATCATTAAACCGAATTGTTATGGCATAGTGCCAATTACTGGAAGTACTTTTAAACATACTTCTTAATTCAGTACTATTACCACTTGGTTTTTGATAATCTATTAATATTTTTTTAAAATAAATAATATTTTTAGTCCTTATTATAAATATATATAATTAAAAAAAAACAATTTATGTACAATAGAGATAAGCTGATATTCCAAATGATATACTATATCTATATATCTATTATGATAGTCCATATTCTTACTGCTATTCAAACAAAATTCTTATTCCATATTCAAACTGCTATTCCATATTGAATATATAATACAGCTATGATATTATACTAAATAATTGAACTATTATAAAAAATGCAGCATATATACAGATACAGCTTCTATTGCAATAGCCACAAATAGCAACATAAATGATTTAAATGATTAATAATGATAAGATAAAGAATATATACCTATAAAATTAGTTAAATTATAAAACCTAATTGCTTTTGATTGATGCAAACACTTTAAAATAACTAAATTTGCATCTACATAAATTTGAAGTTTGAGTCTTGTGTACTGATTATCAATGAAATTTGGGACTCTATATTTAAGACCTTTTAGGCCTCACTGTGTTCTATGAATATTCAACATAAGATTCACATGTAACTTTCTATAGGCAATTGAAAAATCAATAGTGCAACAGATTGTACAGGAAAACTAATATCCACCTACTATAGAGGAGTTAATGCAAAAAGGACAAAATCTAATATTAGATATTCTGTTCAATGTTCATTCATATGGAAATGCTAACATGATGGCGCTAATAACTAACCTTTGACGTCGTACTGATTGAGAGGTTATTGAGAGAAATTGAAAAAGGTACCTTCTTCGTCTGATATTATAGATTCATCGGGAGTGCCTGCTGATGGGCCCCGTACTATCGTCGTGGTCCTGTTGTTCTGTAACCTTGTGAAGAACTCCACTGCATAGTTTATAACATCTCCCGGCTGTTCCAGTAGGTAACTTATGGTGAACTCCAATAAGATTTCTCTAAGGTCATCCGGGACTTGGATCCGGCCGCCTTGAGGCCTGCTCATGGCTGACCGCGTCGCTTCGCTTTCTCTTTACTAAGTCCCTCGGAGAATTTCGAGCGACTCGCCGAATTAAAACTTCGATATCATAGCCATTGAATTAGCTAAGCAACACACCAACGAGCAAATTTTACGATGAAGTAGCACTACATACAAACGTTAGTAATAAACAAAACCACACTATAATACTAAAAATTTCTCGAATAAATGTCCAGACAAAAATTAATTAAGAGTAATGACACACTTTTCTCAAAATATTCTTCGTCCTCCAGCCTGACAATTATAAAATCTCCTTTCACTGAAAAGTAAAAATGGCGAAATCTGAATTGCCCTACTTCTACTACTAGTAGCTCGCCTAGTTTTAAATACACATTGCCATACTAAAAATTGTAAACCATAGACAAATTTAACAAATATATTAAAAATGTTTCTTTACATAATCTTTTGTAATAATGGGATCAAAAAAGGTTGCTAAATATTTATAATTAACTTGAATTTCCTGATAAAGTATAAAAAATACATTCATGAAATTAATTATTGATACAGGCATGTTATATTTTTATGAGTACTAATTTGAACAGATTCAGTTTAATTATAACATTTATAACACTTATAGTCTGTCGGTCCGTCTCTCCGTCATTTACGACAATTTTCTTATAGTTTTTTTAGAATGGTCAAAGCTAAAATTTATAACATATATACGGATCGGTGGTACCTTAGAACATAGAAAAATTCAAACTTCTAAATCAACACATCCAAAAGATAAGAGTGTTTACGCTTCTTTTTTCAGGGTACTTCCCGTTGACCTAGAACCATGAAATTTGGCAATAACTTGTAGTGCAAAAAAGAAAAAATTCGAAATATATAGATATATCAGATTTTTTTTATTTTATAATAATTTTTTTAATAATATAGCAGCAAGTAGATTGTAAAACCTAATATCAAAACGTTCTGCCTTTGATTCTTGGAAAAAAATTACACATTGTTTCACTAGAGCGGAGAAATCATTCTCCCGGGTGGAGTGGGAGCTCGAGTAGGATTAGGTAATCAACGGGTAGCAAAATTGAAAAGAAACTTTATAACTATTAATAACCCAAAGAAAACATTTAAAACTTTGCTACCGACGCCTATTGCCATTTGTAACCGAAACAAAATATTACTTATTGAACTAATGTAAGCCCAAATACTATTTGAACCTATTCTGAGTCCTAAGCTAAATAATCATAAGCATATATAAACTTTCTTAAAGTCATCATTAAACATGAGGATTTGACATAAGAAAAGCAGTAATACAAGGAGATCTAGGTTCTCAGAAACAGTTTTCTGTAGTTCTGGCTTAATAACATAATCGGGAAAAAATTTAAAAAAATTAACCATTTTCATTTTGCGGACCACTTTGTGTTATTTGAAGACAGCCAATTTATAAATTCTATCACAAAGCTTAAACGAACGCGATAAAAGTCTAAAAATGAACACAAATAAAACAGAAACTGAGATATACAAAAATCTAAATTAAATTAATGATGGGTCAAAAATCATACAAACATAGCTTTATATATTTAGTGCCAAATTATTTATTACCATATTATTTTTATAATTAATAAAACACACAGCGGACATGAGTCTTCCGTGCTTTTGGTACTCTTTTCTTTTCCATCTGTGCTTGTTGTGATTTTGCAAGTTATTTTATTATTGGTAAGTATAATCAAGTACATCACTGTGTATAACAAAAGATGTTAACACAATACTATTGGGTGGCTTGAAGAGCCTTCCTTAAAGATGTCATTAGCAGAAGGTCGTTAAACAAAATATTGTTTGTGTTTTGGAGAAGTTCAGGTATTACTAGACTGGAAGAGTAGACTGAAATAGTTCAGTCATATTTTGTGTGGTCGCAACCAGTGGTCGTAATTTTTGGTAAGTCTTATCCGGTGTTTCCATTGTCATTTTTGAGGGAGTTAATTTGCTCTCGGTGAGAAATAGCCATCTTTAACTTGTAGTCCTTTATATCGGTCGTAGACTTCTTTGACTCTGCGGATGAATCGGCCGATTGCGTTTTCCTCGGCGTCAGTGTAGTACATGCATTCGTTTGTGTGCCTGGTGATCGTAACAATAGCGTGTGAGATGCTGTCGTGTAAGGCACATTTGGTGGTTCTTGTTTGAATGATGACTACTGACTCGTATGTGTTTGGGGAGTCAACCGTCAACGTGAATCTCAATCTGTTAAGGGAGCGAGTCCATCTCAGAGTAGAGAATATTCCGTCATAAACCTCGTTTAGAGCGTAAGTCACGTCCAGTGGACATCTAGGATCTTGAGAGCTTTAGACTGATAGGCGTTAATAGTTTAAAATTAATAATTTAAATGATTAATAATAAAGATTTGATCTGTCAATGAAAGGGATCTGATTATTGTCCCTGATTAGCGTGAGTGTTTTGGCCCGTGTCAGTTTTGCTGCCAATACAATTGCTCCAAAATGGTTCATCAAGGCTTCATCTAATATCATCGTGTTTGGCCTATCTTTTACACCATTTACTAGGGCTGAAGCAGTAGTTCGCACTTTCCTCTTAGAATCCTTTTCGCAGCTGAAAGAGATCTTCTTCCTGAGGTCCTCGCCTACGTCAATGGTCGTAGCTGTGATCAGTTCACTATCGAGGTTAAAGTTATTTACTACCCAGGTTGATTTCCTGCAGCCAGGAACTCCGTTTACCCTTTGATTATGGGTACCTCCCATGCGCTGCTGAGATCGGTTGTACTGCTGGATGGCTGGACGGTTTGTGCCATATTTAGAATTTTATTTTCGAGTGAGACCTCAGTACAGCGGGCTACTACCAAGATTGGGTCATCGGGAGCAATCGTCAAAATAAGGGAGGCAGTTGATGCAAAGGAAGCCGTCCTTTGCATCAACTGCAACTGGTAAGGGTGGAATGGGTGAGAAAGGTTAAAGACCAAAAAGTGGTATTGGGATGAAGTTCTGAGCAAACGGCAAACATGAATTCGAGGATTCGTATCCTCGTATTCCTAATGGAACAAGGATCCGCTTCTGACGTCCTCAGGGACGTGTTTGGATATAACTCAGACGAGGACATCCTAGGCGCGCTGAGGAGCAGAACCGTTTTCGAAGGCATCCAGTCTGATGGACGAGTATAAAAAAAAGACTGCTGTTTATCAGCTCTGGTTGGTTTTTTCTTCTTGACAAGATACAAGATACCTTTGATTTTAGAAGAGTGAGGGGTGTGTTGGAATCCTTTTTTCTTTTCTTTGTCTTCTTTTCAATATTAGTTTGTGCTTCTTTATCTTTGGCTAATCTTTCTTAGAGGCGTTTTGCTCCGCTGCCGCTATTGAGGTCAGGTCTCCTTTCCTTCATTTTTCTATCTAACAGGAAGGCCAAGCCTTGTCCTCGATCTTCATACACAATTTCTCTTTGTGTTTTGGACGCATTTATGCATCTCAGTAAATCTTTAACTCTTCTTCTGTCGAATTCTGCCCTACACGTGGACATTTAGGATTTTAGAGTCAACGTTGGTGGTTTCTTCTACTGCCAGGGTGCTTAGGTGGTCGACCACTTAACATGCCTTAGCGAAGGCGGATTCACCATCTCTGCCGTCAATCAGTGAGGCCTATACGGGGACCCATTGCTCCTATTGACTGTGGGATAAAGGGTTTTTAACTTTACATCAGAATAAAAGGGCTTATTAATATTGACGATGAAACAAGTTTATATAGAAGGAAGGTAGAAAAATAAGAATATAACTTTGCAAAATATTTATTTATACAAATATTTATGAATTTGTAAACGAAATATAACTCTGAGCTGATAAGTGTTTAGTTAACATTATTAAGAATTACAAAATTATCTTAATTATATTTCAATAGCTTAGCTGGTGGTGGCGGAACTCAGCGCCGCGACTTGTCTAAACCTCAGATTCCGACTGTAAGCGAGAAGTTTATGGGTTCGATTTTCAAATTGTTTTTATTTCCTCGCTCTATAAGAGACAAGACAAAGGGTTACGTTGAGTTCTGGAACTCAAAGGCAATGGTTAGAAAGTTGGGCAGAAAGCAAGGAACAGAGTGTCTGTCCACTAGGTTCCCTATACCAACCCTGCTATGTGCGATATATGGCGTGGACCTAAAAAATATCTCGTATCATTATTGAACTAACTACCACGGCGGGGTAGAGTCGGTTGTTTATCAGCTGTGCCAACACGTCATTATACTTATATATAGAATATATTTCACTAATATATTCTTAATCTGAGATATCAATAATAGAAATCATATACTTCCTGATGTAAACGAATTTAGTAATGCAATTTTTTACTGAAAAAACTAAAATATTCTCAGGTGACTCAAAAGGGTTATAATCGTATAATTCTTCAACAGCATCATCATTTGAAAACAAATCTATTTCCTTTTTACGCATATTTTTAAGGGAGACACATTCACATGAATCTAAGTAAGTGCATATATCTTGAACACTACGCGTGGTGATGCATTCGAAGTGGTTGCTGAGAAACGCTACAGAGCATCCCGGCGATTCGAACACCTTGTTCAAAATAACTGCGGCCCATTTGAAAAACACATCTTTTTGTATGCGACCTTCTAAATCGAGCCACGGCGTAGGTAACAAGTAAAGGCCTGGTTTTATCCGTAAGAAATATGTTTGTGAGAATTTCTTGAGAACTATTATGTTATCGAACATTCCCACTCGTTTAATAGCGTCCATTTCTTGTAGGTCTGTGAGGCGATCGTGAAGGCGTTTAGCTTCTGGAATAACATTTTCCTGTAATGAAAGTTGTATAATATTATTATTGTTTCACTTTTTTATCAGTCAGACTTTATTCCACCGCAACACGATCTCGCATAAATACTCCTTAATACGATATCTATTGAAATTGCTTAAAATAATTACTAGCAAAGCTATTTCGCTATTGTCCATAATACTAAATACATGTAAACAAAAACTATAAATTACCATTAGTTCCGAGAAAGTGGCGCCATGTTCACGTTTGTCATTTAAGTAACGTATTATGTCATCACTCGTGTTTACTTTTTCATCTTCGTTAATGTTACTTACAGTTGAATACCTGTCAAAATGGACAAACACATTTATATTACTTACATTGTAAAGGCAGAAATTAGATTTGAACTCAAAACCTCGCACAAAATTTAAAGATTATTTGCGTCACCGTAGTTACTACACAAGATTAGGAGATTACATCAGATTATTTGTCTGCTGATCTAAATAGATCTATACTCTATTTAAATTTTTAATTTTTATATGATATTGGTAAATACCTATAATATTCAACAAATTGACTTACTATTAATAAATTCATAAAAAACAATGTGCATAAGTTTCAAATATTAAAATGAATTAATTTAAAACATAAACTTACTTGTTCAACGTTTGTAGGATGTAATCATAATCGATGTTCTCGTAGAGTTTCGAAAATTTATCAATATCTGTTTTACTTTTCCAACCTATAAGGCCCGACTTCAGTTTAAACTTATTTTCCATGTCGATCACGTTCATTTGCTCCTCTTGCAATATCGAACCCGCGAATCCCGTGACCACGGGTATGGTGTCTGAAACTATTTCCACTATGTCACAAGCGCACATTTCACACAACAAGCAGTTGAGTTCGGCAGATCCCTTTAAGCCGGTTTTAGGTATATCCGTATCTAATATACTATCCAAGTTATCCCCGAACTCAGCATCCAACCTTTGCATCCATTTCCTCCGATACAACGCCGATATTTTGTAAGATGAATGAACTATATCGTCGAAATTAATTTTATTAAAATGATTATTCATAACTTTTTCTCTTGCAGCAATTACACCGCTCTTACGTAGATGTTCGATAGCAGTCCTCAATGTGCCTTCGGGATATATTTTGAAAGTTGAGTAAATCTTTTTTGCTGTAGCTGAATTTATATGTTCCTTTATAGATAGCATAACTGTTAGAAGTATACTCTCTTTTAATGTGGCAAATTCGGGTTCGTTGGACGAGGATTTATATATATTGAACGCTCTATTCGCTGATGTTTGCGTTATTGTGTAGTTTGCGTTAAAATCTTCTAAATTCATGGCAATACAAGGTATTCTCTTGATATAACATTTACTTTTTTCCACTTGCGATATGATCCATATTAGTTCCAGCATCGGTAATCTCGCTTCATTGACGTATCTGGATATATTTGTTTGATAACGTATTCTCAACACTTTCAAAAGTCCTTCGTAATCTTTAATCAAATGTTTGTGACGCCTCAATTCATTCAGAATACAATTTTTCTCATGCACCATCAAGGTGTTCGACTCGAGAGTGAGCGCGCGTTTATGACAATAACTAGCAGTTTTCTTTGCATCGAATAAAGATAACAAATCTCTTGCCACAGTATTCCTAATTTTCACGCAACCAGGCTGCGACACCGGACTCATGATTGTTAGTGCGATTTTACACATCATAATAACTCTGTCGTCCATGTCCGTCCATTTGATTTGCGCGTCCACAGGTTTCTTTCTGAACCTGCGAGGTATAATATCTTTTTTTATGTTCTTCTCTTTTTCACGCTTCCCTCTCTTTCTTCTACCTCTTGTGGCTTCTTGAATTTTTGCTAGCGGTATGTTCGTTTTTTTAGATCTCAATAATTTCATTTTGGTTTTAACGATTAATGATTGTGGACAGTTAGGATTTCTATAAATAAAAGTGCGCCACAAACGGGATATATCCATAAATATACTAGAATCGAATCCGCACGGTCCACAACCGTCGCCAAATCTCTCGCCAGTGTCATATTCGGTGACAGTGTCTTCATTCCTCATTGGATGGATAAGTCTGTATCTTTCGCGTTTGGCCATAATGATTGTTGTGTTCAGGCTGATATTAAACACTTCCTGCCAATAGTTTTTGACATCTTGTTTAGTTTCGAAGTGGAAGGTCTTCTCTAAAGCATTTATGTCGACATTATCTCGTGGCCACTTACCTGATGTATCAATTATTTTTGCAGTACGATTGACGTAAAATAAATATGTAACAAGGCCGCCGTCTTTGCTCATGATGTTCGACGGGGAATTTATTAATTGTACGAGTCCAAGTACGGCTAAAACTTTTAAGCCCACTCGAATAGAATTTTGCAAACTTTTGGACTGAAGAAGAATTCTACCTAAAGAGTCAGGTGCGTTACGTATTTTAACGCTATATAAATTTTCATTGAATTTCAATTGTGCCACATCGGACACGTCCATGTTATTTATATTTCCTAAAGCAAACTCTATCGTCATTTCAGGTATAATGTAAAAAAGAGATCCAAATCCTAGTGGATAAGAAGAATGATCACTGTGATTTGTGAAATAAATCAATTTCATGAGAAATTCGTGCAATTTTTGTATTTTCATATATCTAGGATATATAAATTGAGTGCATGGCCTAGTAATTTCTGAGGTGACACTCTTCTTAGGTTTCACACACATTTGTGATCTTGCACAGATTTCCTTGTATTTATTTGTAATTATGGTATCTGTTGGTTTTATGTGGGGAGCACAGATGAAAAAAGTGAATTTGATATAATTCTTAGGTCTTAGAAGCTTTAAAATTTTCAACTGTCCACCAATCATTAACTTTTGTACAAATAATTTTAGAGATTTCGTATCCATGGGTGGCTCATTAATTTCTTTAGACACTAATGTACTCAAAGTTTGAAAGCCAATTACATATTTAAGCTTGTGTATGACTTTTAAAATGCCATTGGCAAATTTCAATTGTCGCAAAGTTGGCGTCTTTTTGGAATTTAATAAAGAACATGTAATATTCTCAAAGCCATCTAAAACTTTTATTTCAGTAATAGCATCTTCTTCATTGCGATTTTCAGTTTTTTCTTGATATTCGTCTTTTTCCACTTTAATTTTCTTTAATGGCACTTCATAGTCCTCATCTATGTTTCTAGTTTCTGGTATATTTGTTGTTGTTGTAGTGTTTCTTGTATTTTCTGTATCAATGTTTATAGTATTGGCATATCCTAAAAGTTTATCTTTTTCTTGTGCATATTCTTTATCCATTTCTTTTGTTGCAGCAATTGCTATATATCTAAAACAATAAAATATTTTCAATACCAGGACATTTTAATGGGAAATGCTAAAAAAATATAAATGGATATAAATTTATCCATTTTCTTAAAATAAACCAAATATGGTGAAATATATAATATGTATACCTAGCTGTCCTCTGCCTGCCTTTATCTTCCAAAAATTCCCTTACAATCTTTCTATTTTTTAGAATCCGACAAATTGTTCTACTAGTATAAAATTCCACACCTAAATGTTGGGCTATTTCTACTTGTGTCAACCCATTAAGACCTGCTTCTAAAAACAATTCATAGGCTTGACGCATTAAATTTACTCCAACTTTATATTTACATGTCACTTGTTCACTAGATTCTTCATCAGATTGTGATGATTCATCACTAGGTGATGTGAGAACTACAAATTTCTTCTTAACAAATGGTTTTTTTCCACTCTCGTCTACAATTTTATCTGCTGTTACTTGCCTTTCTTCCTGTGTAAATAAAACACATGATATATTTATATTTTTTAGCTGTTTTTAAATTGATAAAAAAAGTACTACATTAAACAAAATTTAATAGACTCACAAAATGAAATATGTTTATGCCCTTTTGTAGACGTTTACTTTGTAGTGGGGTCATATATCCTCTTTTTATCATAGTTTCATTTTGTTCTGACCTTCCTGGGCGACTTAGGAGATATTGAACTATATTATGTATACTGCCAACTTTAGGTAAAGATTCTAATGTTGGCCGATGGAATCTTTTTAATCGCAACAATATACTTTTCATTGCTCTACCGCCAGTCACTTGAGTGGAATATCGAGTCTTTAGAAGACCAAGCTTTTGGAGAACATTTCTATTGTAAAACAGAAGTTTTGGTTCTTTAATGATTTTGTTTAGATTTGTTTTTCCTATTGTCATTTGGCCCTGAAATGTTTGTAAATTTATAATATATAGTTAAAATTTTTGATTTTTTATTTACATGTACTTATTTTAATATATTGTATCTTATAATATATTTTTTAAGTAATTAAAAACAAAACTCACATTTTCTCTTCCTTTTCCCACAAGTTCTAGTAAACAGTAGTGTGTTGGAGTCAATTGACTCAAGCATGTCAAAGGTAAATGTGATGCTAATGCCTGCCATCTCTCTTCCAGAGAAGCCACAAGGACCAAATTTTCACCAAATTCAGATATAATTTCTTCACAAGATTTCATTTGTAAAGCACTCTTCGGTATTAATAGCCTTGTATCATAACTTGGACAAGATCCATACTCATTTTCTACTGGATGATATTCATAAGGACCATCTAAATAATCTGGCTACAATATCAAATGTACTTAATTATTAATAAAGTTTCTTCAAGGAATGTAAACATTAAGCAGAAAATGTAGTGTTAAGACACTATTTTCATACATACATTTTATTTGTTTATGATTTTTATTGAAATATGTGGTCATAAAAGTTTATAATGCATTTTTGTATGTGTGTATCAATTATTAATATGTTTGAATATATTTCTTGTATGAAGTGCACTATGTCCATATATTGATTTTTTTTTAAAGTTTGCAATAGATTCTATATTTTCAACTATAAATAATATGCTAATACTTACGGGATCTAGTAAATGCCCTGTGCTGTTATCTATTATTGTAAATCGATCTATAATTTCAATATTTGGAGGGGGCTCACTTAATTTATAAAATGAAATAGATTCACAGCCTGCTATAAAGTTAAAGTATCTATTTTTCATTTTTTGTGTTATTGTGGAACCAAGTCTCTTTTCCATGCGTTTCCATAATAATTCTACTCCTATACCTTCTAAGCCATCTAAAGCTATTTCATCTACTAATATTTGCTTATAATTGTACATAAACTGTGTATTTGAGGCACTTTTCATGTTTGCTATAAATAATCAAACAATTTCATTTATTACATTAATTTAAAAATAAATAATGCAAAATTCACGTTGCTATGACATACAGGTCATAAATTATGACAATGACAATGATGGTTGACAATTGATTTTATAATTTTTTTAACTGTGGTAACTTAAAATTAAAGCAGATACGTGATGTACAGCATTCATTCATTCAGTTTGCAGGGTTACTTCTTAAAAATTGAACTATTTTATGGTTTCGTACCTCAAAAAAAAACTTTACTCTCATAGGATCTGTCTGAATGTCTGTCCGTTGGTCAAGATCATTTTTATCAAGGTCACGTGTAAGTATCGAGCTAAAAATAATATCCAAGAGGTAATCCAGAGAGGTAAGCCCTTGGAACATAAAAAAAGTACGTCTAAGTCGACATAATCAATAGTTATGAACATTTATGCTTGGTTTATGCCGCATTTTGTATGGCACTCGTTGAGAAATTAAAAATTACAGTTTATAAATAAAAGCAAAATCTAATAATTTTAAATTTAAAGTTATATCACAGAAAAAATCCATTCCAAGCTTATTGTATGTGTTTAATTATAAAATTTAATTATAAAATTAACCGCGTATATTGACATTATTTTTGGAACTAACTAAATCGCGTATATTGACATTTTTTTGGACTACAGCAAAAAATGCGAACACTTTGCTGTAGTCCGTAGTCACGGGTAGACTGAGGTGGCATACGTCTATCAGTTGATATAATTATTATATGAAACTACCGCCAAAGGTTTCTGAGTTGCCTCGCGTACTGCCCTGGATTCCTGCAGAATGAGCTGACTGTATCTTGCCCTCTGGTGCGGTGGTTTTGAGATTTTAAAGTTTTTATAAGGGGGTTACAGGTAGTAGAATGCCAGAAGGAGGTAGTTGCGGCAAAGTTTTGTTCTTTTTTCTTCCGTTATGTTTCTAACAGTTTCATGGCTGCTCATGGGTGGTTTGATTTCCCATCTTGCCTTTTTATAATTAGATGTTTATCTATAATGTAATCCCGAAGCTATTCTAATTTGTATGTCTACACAAACATCCAGACCTACATCCAAGGTTTGAAAAACACTTAGCGAATCTTGTGTTGCGAATTGTAAGCCTTAGTTGATAGTAATTAGCTGACAGATTAATGTGGCCGATTTTGTCTTCCACAGATACGATTGTTGGTTGGGGTATGGGTACAGAAGGAAGAGAAACACATAAATACTATCTACAATTGAGGAAAATAAATGTGAAATTGTAAATACTGTAACATTTGATGATATAATTTCCCGAAAGGTATAAAGAAAACAAATCAAGTTTCAATATTTTATTTACTAAAGAAAAGGAATACATTTTATCCTTTGCTAAAATATTTAGCATATATTAATAATATTTTAATGAGAAAATGATCATAACATTTGTAGACTATGAAGTAAAAAATACAAAACAGTGCCGACAGAGACTTGCTATTTTATATTTTGCACGTCAGAGTTCGTTCTATTCGTCTCTAGTTATAAAAAATTGCACTCTATAAATATGGGCAGCGAATACGGTGTAACAGTATCTATCACTGCGTTTGCATTTGCATTTGCATTATAATATTATAAAACTCCTACTTAACCTATGGAGTGTCTAAAAAGCAAACCAACGCGGTCAACGTAATATATATTAAAGATAGAGTTGATTAAACACTATATTAATGAGACGGGTAAATAATAATGAAGTAATTTTTTTTAAAGGATAAATATTCCCCAAACTACCATCAGATCTGTTCAGAGTTAGATTTGGAACGTCCATTCAACAACGTAAACATTTTTGCACCTTTGTTTGATTAACATGATTTGATATGGTCGTTCCAAATCTGCCCCGTAATATGGGCGGTTACTAAGTCGTTCCTAAAGGCACACTAAATAAAATTACTAAGGCTGGGTTCCGGGAGTAAATATTTGCCGTAAAGACTACAGATGCAAGTAAATTTACTTAGGCACTTCCATAGTTACCGTCTCCCCGTCTATTTATCTGACGCTGGTACCAATTCGAGAATTAGAAGTAGAAAAATATTGTACTCGCGATCAACAGATTTTTTGATGGTGTTTGTGATAATTGTCACTGATTTTAGATTTCATTTGATTAACTGTACCTATATTAATGTGTAAATACTATTTGTATATTACAAAAGTGGATATAATGTTATATATATAATTTCATTATAAAAATCATTTTAAAGTCTATATCCCGAAATCCTTAACCAAGTTGTTACTGATAAAAGAAATAAATTTACTAAAGCTTTACTTCGTTTAAATTGCTTGCAGATATAATGATAAACATACATTTCATCAACTTAACATAATTATCATCATACAATAGTGTCACAATACTTCAAATGCATTATCTAAAGTTAGTGACTATTATCGCCCCACCAAATCTAATAGGCGCAGCTACCCTATAAATAAACCCCGTAGTATATACACGCTATAGTAAACCTATGTATGTGATGGTTGGTTTGAGATAACGTGATGCAAACTTGCTATTACTTAATATTATACCTTTATTAAACCTTTCGGATCATTTTCAATCGAATCCTTTGTAATTACAGATACTTTTTTTTTTATAATTATCATCATAAAGTCTTCAATTTCTAACACTAAGGCTCCAAGTCTCAAATAAAATTAAGCGGTCTATAAACTACGTACGTACGATACGTTCTAATATAATTTTCAATATTTCATAAATTAATATTTTACGCTTAAAACGAGACTTTCTAGGCATTTTAAATTTACGAGTATAAAATGTGGTTCAGTAATTTAAAACGTAGAAATGGTTATTGTACATTTCGTTAATATTACTTCTTTATCATTACAAAAACAATCCTTAACAATTCATCGTCAAAATGTCCTCACACTTAATCTATGACTTATCTACGTACTCGACGAAAAGTATAAATTACATTACACAAACCGCTATTTACATTTACTTACTAGCCTCTCTTACGTATGTCTGCATAATATCTACTAACTTTGAAAGTAGTGTATAGAAGAATTATAAATATTAATATTAAATGTCAGAGGATTTTTATCAATATATCAATTTCAATAAAGGATCTTTATCAATAAAGGGAGGTGGACTCTGTTCTCCACTTCCAGCCGAATCGGATCACTCACTGTTGAATCACTGACTGTTTAGTGGCGGAACTCAACGCCGGAATGGTGAAATTAAAGCAATTCACTCTCCCGAACGGCGACCCATATCCATAAGGCTTATAGTCCAGCGTTGTCCCATGAGCCACGGAGTCATCGTGACATAATGGGATTAGACAATCGATTATCATCAATTCGTATGTTTAATTTTACAAAAATTTAAAAATTATTACAAAGAAACATCATCACTCGCATAAATACTTGTCGTTGACTTACGAGAAGCGTACTATTTTCACCTTTTTGTCGTTCGATATAAAAAATATAGAGAAGCACTATTGAATGACAACACCTCTCATTTTATTTTATAAATTGTCACCACTTTCAAAGTTCTTAGAAATCATCTTTAAATAAATCTGGCCGAATACAAAAGCGTCTATCTATCAAATGATTATATAATAATTGATAAACAAACAATATGTGCGTATTATTATCAAAATATATAAGAAAGTTGGCAGTTACGTTTACAATTAAAAATAACAATTACAATTCACTAATTAATACATTATTCGATTAAATCTATGAATAAATAATATATTTTAAAAAGTCATGGCATCTTTGGTATATTCGTGTGAAATGAACGTGAGTACAAGGCATTGTTAGAATGCCTTTTTATTATTATTTTATATATTATAAAATATTAAATACGCTGTTTATAACTTCTATTGTGTCTACTCTAATGTCCGCTTCAACTGACACATTCACACAGGTTGAGTTACTCTCGCGAGCACTAGCTTTTTATTAACAGTGATACGTTATCTGTGTAATATTCTAGTGACTATTTGATGTTGCAAGACTTTTCTTAGTGTTTTAGTGCTCGTTTCATGTATATTAGTGAAATATCGGGCTAGTACTAGCGCGAGTAACTGAACGGTAGGGGGTCGAGACAACGTACGTTTTACAATCCTGCCACACACACTTAGGCACTAGATCATTACAAATAGAATTGACATTTTCTTTACACACATTAAATTGTCAACAATTAGTGAAAATGAGTATAAATTCCCGTTTGAAAACAACTCGCTAGCTAGTGTTGAAGAGATTTGTTCTTAATTAGCAACAGGAACGTTTTCGAACAGAATTTTAAGTTTGGCCCACTCGTATGGATATTTAATTTAGAATCAACGGTCGATTAAAGAGAAGGTATTAATGGCGGGAATGTCGCCGCCTCGCCACTTGCATGATGTGACGTGTGCCACGTGACCGTCACTTTACAAATGGCGCACTAAATTGGCAGAGTTGCACCGCAGCGCGCTTACGCTCTATCATCTATGTATATAATTACTAAATCTATAACATTATCGAATAATTATCAAAACGATCCCCTAATATTCTAGATACATCCATAAGAAGCACTTTTTTAATCAATGAATGAGTATCAGGATTTACATATTATTTATACAGGGTAAATATAATTTATATCATATCTCATCTCTGTAACGTTTACTTTATATTATTGTAAACGATGCTTTATATATAAAACGACAACATCTGTAGGTTTGTGTTTAAATACTATTACGTAATTTGTATTAAACATTCATATTTTTACAATATAATTGTATGGAGCAACTTGTCGCATTGATAAATTCTCAGTATGAGTGGAAATATGTCATATATACATACACTATAATTTACCAAGACATTGAAAATAAGCGTTAACTGTAAATTATTCTTCTGTAGTTTTGTTAATCTTATTAATAGAGCATTTTCTAGTTAGCTATCTAATGCTAGTTTACAGATTATACAAAAATATAAAAGAATAATTTAGGTACTACATCAAGTTTAAATGCAATATTCTAGTAAATTACAAACATTGATAACTGATTTTGCCTCTCATATTGGGATTTAAAAATTAAATATTGAAACATTAATAAAGTAGTTAGATATAAAGTTAAGTACAAAGTTGGCTTAGTTCACACATTGTCGTTTTATAAAAGAACTTCAGCTTTAGAAACTCCTTATTATCCTTAATGTCGTGCTACTAATAGTAGTAAAAAGCGATTTGCGACTCGAATGCGAACTTTCCTTGAGACTGTTTAACATTTCACTTTAGATCTCTAATCCCCAGGAAACTTCACATCGCCGCAACTCCACACTAACTAGTCATCAACATGTTACCAACAAAACTTATATTTTTACCTAAAATATAAGTAAACTATGTATATTCTAAACAATCTACAAATTTGTTACATTTCTCATCATACTCGTACATACATACATGCATCGATAATATTATTTTGTCTCTTAAAAAAAATACATATCTGTCACCGTCCGTCGTACCGGATAGCGAGTACGTATCCCATGGAAGAGTTTCTTCGGCGGCGACTGTATACAATCCAAGTCGTAACAAACATGAACAACTATGTCCTCTTTCACGTCGAAAGTGGAACAGGGTAAGTATCTAATTGTAGGCAGCTCACGGCGGTGAGTCGCCTTTACGACGGCACGGATACGACCGACGACCGACGACCGACGCGTCGTGGTCGCGCCGCAGTCGCGTCGGTCACGTCCGCGCACTAAACACTAACGGTCCGTAACATGACAAATACAGTTCGAAAACACGCACCATTGGAATGTCAGTTCGTATCACATTAAAGTGGAGCGGGGCGGTCGCTCGGGGGTCGTCGGGGGGTGTCGGGGGGTGTCGGGGCCCGCTAGTTGCGGTAGATGTAGGCGCAGGGCTGAGGGGCGGGGGGCGGCGGCGTGGGGGGGCGCTCGGCCGACGGCGACGGCGACGACGAGGGGGGCGACGGCGACGACGACGAGCCGCTCGCCGACGCCGAGCCCGACCCGCTGCTGCGCTGCGACACTACAACGTACGTCACGTGCGGGGTCAGTACATTTATTATACACTTTTATTCAATGTAAATAAAGAGAATTATGTCATTATGATTATATTTTTTATATACAATGCAATATATATAACAAATACAATGCAAAAGGTATTATACATTATGGACTTCTATATGAATGATTACAGTATTAGTACTAGTAGTAGTAGTAGTAGTAACGGCTGCAGTACCCAGCGTGTGGTGGTGGTGCGTGTGCACGTCGCGCTCGCGCTCCGCCCCGCTTGTTTCTCAGAGGTACACCTTCTTCACTGAGCGCGTGGTCGAGAAGCCGTTGTCGTTGCCGCGCCGGTAGCCGTCGCCCTGCGGTCCGAATATTCCTGCGTTAACTGGCGTGCCGCAGTTTATATGAGTATGAGTATGGTTTAATGCATTTTAGTGGAGCGAGTAGACTATAGAGACGTTTAAAATGTTTAAAAGGTCAAATTGGAAAACTCATTGTAGACAATTATGTTTAATTTAGTACTTTTTTGTAATTAAAACGTAACAAGTGTAATATGTATTTGTTTATTTAAAAATGTTAAACGTCACCATAATCCACGCGTGATACAGACAAGCAATGTTAAACGGTTAATGAAATGAGAATTTAATGGGGGTGCTATTAGACACACTAGTGATTGTCACACAGGCCACATCGCAAGCTAGGTGTAAGTTAGGTGCAAAATAATATTATGAATTTAGTGGAACATTAGTTGGTAAAAAAATTATATGTAATTTCATTATATACGATTGTTTTTTAAAATGGAGCGGAGAGTGGAGATAAGAAAATTAGGTACTGAATTAGAATATAAATTTGCAAATATAATCTTTATAATTGAAAATGTTTTGTTTTTAAATAAATAAAATGTGACATATCTTCAATAAACCATTATTTATTTAGTTTTCGGAGAATAAATTTAAAAATATATAATAAAATAGAATCACAGAGATAAATCTAAATCATAAAATTGTACTACAATAAATGGTTAATTGAACATTAAGGTTGAAGTGCTATTAAAATTGAGAAAAATGGATTTGAATGATGATAATATTGTCATTATTTAAAAAAAAAATTAAAAATAAACACTTACAACAATTATTAAAATCGATTATTATCATTATTCAAAAAAACACACAAGAAGCAAACAGCAAAAACCAACTGACATTGACCTGATGAGATCTCAACGTGCCGAAGTTGTCCCGTCGGTACGCGTCAGGCTGGAACTGGAACAGCGTCTCGTGGTGGGGGTGGTACGGCGGGTGCTTGCGGAGTGTGGCTCGTGGGGACGCGGGCTTGGGGGGAGCTAGGACTGGTTCAGCGTAGGTTACTTCTTCGACCTGTTGCAGGAGTTTCGGTTCGGCTTGGATTCTGGAATTAAGTTGTATGCTATGTGTCAGAATGATTATTGTGTTTCAAGTACGATTTGAGTAGCTTAAATCTATGCAGCCGGTGGTAATTTTATAGTATAGTATAGATTTTTTTTATTTATTCAAAATGCTTGAAAGGCGGAATATTTCTATTTCGTTTATTTATTATGTTTTGTTTATATGTCTAAGTTGGAGTGTCTGACATTTAGTTAATCTATGTTATATAAAACAATAACTTATAACTTAAATTTTGATATTATGATTGATTTTATATATAAGAATTAGGGCCAGTTTCACCATTTGCTGATAAAGTCCCAGGAAAGGAAAGGAAGGATAGGAAATATGTTCCTTGTCTGACAGATAAACAACAAATTTTGGTTTCACAGGTCTAAGATTCCAGATATAAATATCTTGCTGATAAAGACCTGTTTAAACTATCAGCCTTTATCTGGTAGACAACATTAACTACCGGCTTACTATCTGAAACATTATCCGTAACCGGTGAAATTGGCCCTTACTGTCCTAACTAGTTAATATTGTGTATAGATACTTTATTGTCTTTGGGATCTTCCTGGTAATTATAAATTTATTTAATTCAAATTGAAAATATTGTCTATTCAAATTGACTTTTACAAACAATTTTAAATCATTGAATGAACATGTCGTTAGTAATTAGCTATCTGTAATTTACAGACTAATAATACCAATACATTATAACTCACCTGTTAATATTCTGCCGTTGTTCAAAATACTCATACTCTGTGTCAGGATACGGCATGTTATCATCCTCGTCCTTCTTACACCGTCTTCCACAAATATACCCGGCGGCGAAACCCGCGCCGAGCGCCGCCAGCGCGCCCGCCGCCACCGCCAGCGCGAGCGTCTCCACCGAGTACGCTGCGGGGGGCGGGTCCGCGGCCAGGACTTCCGGCCCTGGCATAGGAATATAGAATCAAGATAGCAAAAGGATTGTGAGAAATTGTCAGTTTCATGTACAAAGTCATAACTGTTGGTAAGCGCCTGCCGTATGCTAGATATATTGAGAAGCTTATTTTTGTTACAGAGGCGTATTATATATATATAATAATAACTTTTGCAATACAAGCAAATATAAGAAATGATATTTGAACTCTCGTAGAAATCACTCGTTTTAGATATTTCATGTTGACTTAAAGTAATATCGATTACCTTTTTTTACTTTTAGGTTTAAATCATTTAAAATCGCCTCTGAAAGCTATAGACAAATATAAAAACAAAAGCTATTGAAGATATACCTTCGTTATTATTATTATTGCCCTTCCCATCTTTGTCTTGCACGATGTTGATTACTTCTCCCTTGTTCTCGCCTCTCGCGTCGTCGTACAGTCCTGAGCTTAGTCCTCCTACAGCGCTTGCATCTTTACCTAAAATTTTATAAATTATGATTATAATATACCTTAACGAGAGACATAGTATGTACTACTGTATATAATTTACTTGTATATCATTTTACTTGTATGTATTATAATAATTTATTGAGTTTTGCAACCAGCGCCGTGAAAATAATTTCAGGTCAAAAATAAAGACAGGTCAGGTTGGTTATCTCTATGAAAATAATTATTAAGTATAATAATAGCGACCTGTTCGCGGCTTCGGTCGCTTGATCGATGTTCTCGGATTTACTCTAATATAATATGCTAGTATTGCACTTATAATTTTTTAATTTTTTCCTTTCAATTTTCAAATAAAAATGTCTAAGTTCTTCCAGAGATAAGCGTGGACAAACGAAAAGACAGATAGACAAAATGTAGTTTTATGTTATAGTAACGACAACGATAATTATTTACAACAACTATACCTATGCACTCGAAATAACTTGATTATTTTGAATATATACAGTTGTACAGATTATCACGTAAATAGTTAACTTGTTATAATAATGTAACAGAGAATATAAGCGATGTCATGTAAAGCGTAAAGTAAGTGTAAAGTACGTACTATGCGGACAAGCAGCGTGGCTCCCCGTGCTCACGCTCTGGTAGAAGGAGTTCTCGTCGAGCCAGCGCGACACGCCGTGCGAGTACGCGCGACACCGCCCCGCCTGCTTGTCCCACGCGCAGTACGGGTCTTGCAGGGCTACGCATTCACTGTTAAGAAAAATATATTATTTTCAGTTGCGCACTTTATCCTGCGTCTAGCAGGGTAGGCAGAGAAGGGTCTCTAGGGTCAAGACACACGTTATCTGCTTCAGAACTCAATGTCGGACTTTGTCTTACCAGAGCGGGTAAATGGAAATAAATCGTTATTTTCAATGAAGAAAATCTAATGTGATTTCTTTCCTGGTTATTTTATTGTATTTAACCAGATTTAAAAAAAAATGTACGTTCAACAAAAGATATATGTTTATATACGGGTATCACTAAGTACACATTGACTTTAACTTTAACTAAATATATTTTAATAATTATAGTAAACATACAAAAAATCCAAATTTACACTGAATTTGCAAAATATAAAAAATATAACTTTCATTTTCTTAACCATATGAACATCACAGAATACTCACGAGCAGGAGCTTATCTTATCACTGGAGCATCTGTGCAGACGTAAGCTCAGCACTTCTCTGTCGGATACGGCGATGAGCCTCGCAGCGTCCCGTCCGGCGCGCGCCACCCGCAGCGCCCTCACTGGAGATCCAGCTGTGAACGCCTGTAACTCTTCTATGACGACGGGGACCGCACGTTTGTTCGAATCGTATGACACCGCATTGATCGCCTTTATTATTTTACCGTTATCTGTAATTGAACAGATTCTTGTATATACAGTTGTATACGTTTATTGTTATATAGATACTTAATTTCTTTCGGAGTACGAGGACAATAGTACAAAGTAAGTCTAAAATAATAATGTATAAAATATCGGTCAAGTGCGAGTAGTACTCGCGCACCGAGAGCTCCGTACCTATTTCACTGACGAAATATTTTTAATTTTTTAATTTTTAGTATTTTTTGTTATAACAGCATCGAAAATACATAATTTGTGAAAGTTTTATCGTTTTATCTATCATGATTTGTGAGATACTGCCTGGTGATAGACAGACGGACAGCGGAAGTTTAGTAATAGGGTTCCGTTTTTACTTTTTAGGTACAGGACCCTAAAAACGATTTTGTATCGTAATAATTATACATATACGTAAGAAAAATATCAACTATACGTAACCAACCTGTGCCAATAAATAGAACATCATATGCTTTTCCTCCTGGAGTTTTCACTTGTGGATCTACAGCTATTTGTGTAAATCTGTAGCTGGAATTTAAGGAAAATGATTATTGCCAAGCAATTTTACATAATATTATCTATTAAAAGGAATATCAATATTATTTTGGCGTACAAATATAATATATTTATATATTTTTGCACAATTTTAGGGTATTACTATAATTTTGATTCCTGTTCAAATCTGATAAAAAAATTCCTCCTTTCTTGTTCTATAGTTAAAATTAGCTTTTACCTGACGCTTTGTCTCTGTTGCCTCTTCAGGTTTATAATATTAAGTATAGATTTTAACAATTTCATTTGGACGTTTATACTTACTATCATTTTAAGTATACTTACTGGAAACTGGTTCTAATAACTATAGGCTCTCCAAAGAAAGCGGGCACTGATTCATCCATCAACGCATGTGTCTTGATAAAGTTTAAAGTTTGATCTGGTAATTGCCTCGAATCGTTATGACAAGTGCCTGGTCGTGGTTCTGGTACCTAAAATTTATTTTATTATTTTTATCACCTACATTAATGAGGATGAGGACCCTCCGGAGAGCATCTATGAAGAGGTTAATGACAGTGGACGAGGCCAAAGATCCCGCTAGATAAAGCGTGAGTTATGTATATATGTATCTATGTATATAAAAGAGCAATGCTCGCATATATCTGAGAATAGGTTTGTTAAAAAATCCTACAGATTCAATATTTCAATGCCTTGAAAATTTATGTGTTTCACTCGAATAAAATATAAAAAAAAGTTGTATTTAATTGATGTATTTAATTATATCATTTACGTGTTTTTGCCAATTTCTTAATACTTTATTATTTAGATTAAGCCCTCGTTGCACAGTGGGATTGTACACACGATGGTTCAATCTCTCTTCGAGCAAAATACCACGCGTATTTGTTTTAGGCTACTCATCACGAAACATTAGGTCCTCCTCCCTACCCTGCTATCTACGGGCTAAAGTGTGAAGAGAACAAAAAGAAAGCGGGGGAGATTACCTTAGCACTATTCACTGGCAACCAATTTGAATTGATCGCACTCTGTTCCTTAAACGTTCCTTCGAATGTATCAGCAATGTCCTGCATACTGAACGCGCAGACAGCGCTACCCGATATACTGTTAGGTGGAGTTGTGAAAGTTCCATAGATTAACTGTGCATTCAATCCACCATAAACACCTTCAATGAGCTCGGTTGTCGATTCTGTAAATAGAATTTTTAGTTTTTACAGATTTTTTGTAAAAATGTTAATAAAGTGATGAATCAGTTAAATACTAGATTATTGTTCTTGTATTTCTTTTGGGAATTAGACAAAGAACATCTAGTGATAAAGTAATTGAATCTGTTTCTTTTATTTACGCCTACACTAAGTTTAGTTTTAGGATAAATATGCATTAGTGGATATAAATAGAATAAATTTGAAAATGCTTAAATCTAGTCAATGTGAAACGTATACTTACGGATTTCATTGAAATAAAAGGGAAAGTCCCCAGCAACAGAGCAGTTTAGACGCGATTTCAGGAACGACGTCCAGCGCTGTTTAAACCTGTGCGGTCCGCCGCGGTCGTCGCGACACACGCGCGCCACGCGGGAGAACACCGACTGAGGAAATATCGATAAATTAATTCATGATTTTTGAATAAAAAAAGGAACAAAAATATGTAATGTGCCTTAAACATAAAACCTACAAAACAAATTGTCCGTGCATACATATTATATTTTTTTACAAAGAACATATTGTATATACATAATATAATAATATCTATATAATATTAATATCGTGTGATCTCCAATTGTATTAAATAACATTTATATATACTTATTTATTAATTTTACAATTAATCTAATAATATCTATATCTAAATATAATATATATATAAATATAATATATATAAATATATTTGTATGTTAATACCTAGTACTGATTAATACTCACCTTCCCGCAGTTTATATATTCCACGGCCGTTTCACGGAAGAAGAAATATACGAAATTGCCGTGCACTAATGAATTCACGAAATCAGGAGCTGTGGACAGGATAATTACCGTTAGTCGCAAACAGGTCGATATTGATGCATTATGTAAACTAACGTGATTTACTAGAGCCCTCTTAATCTAGGGCTGGTATGTCTATTATATAGTTTAATTACTATTAGTTAAACACTGTAAACTATCAGCTTCAATGTAGAGGGGCAGAATAATTAATTTATATACATATTTACTCTAATGTTCATGTAAGTATTATAAATACACACTAGCGTATAATAAGTACGCAAACAGACGAATAATAAATTACTACGTAAGCTAGATAACTTTTATAAAAATATTAAAATATTTTTGACCTTATAAAACTAATCAAATAGATGTATAGCAATCATTATTCAGTATTTTTCTGTATATTAACTTTATAATTTGTCACTAATGTCTTAGCTAGTGTTGTGCATGACAACCCTAATAATACTATCGCAGTGTCGATAATTTTAACACGAACCTAATCTGATTTATCGTCTGTCGCGTCAAATATCACGGCCGTGACATGAGTTCCCGCCGAAACGCGTTCTAAATTCAATTAATTGACGGATGTATGTTTGACAGCCACATTCACGGGTAATGGACCAAGCTGTGTAAATAATAACTTTGTATTTTCTCACAAGGCTATTTGTTTTTATTTACATTAATGTAATAAATTATTGTCAGTATTCGGCTAATGTAATTAAATTTCATTAAAAAGTAATCATTAAGTTAAAAATTATTTAAGAGTTAAGTAAAGAACAAGTGTTACCTAATGTAACGAAGTTGTATTAAAGGAGTTCTCATGGAGTAATTGTGCGGCGATTAATCATTTTTTATAGACTAATAATTCATTTAACAGATTTTGGTCTTGAACTTGTTTGGTGAATATTAACCATCAATTTAATACTAGGTGTATTTATGAATCGATTTGATTTGGTACAGTCATAAAGGGTATTTGTAATAAGCTACTACCTAGCATTAGGTGGGAAAACTATAAGTGATTTTCTATATTATTAGCAAGTAAAGTAATCTTCTTAATTTTTTTCTTGGAATAATTCTAATTTCTATGAAGCACGAATTATTTCAATTGAAAAGTATAAAAATCTTACAATTGTTTTGATCTATAAAATACGATGTTATTACTGTTTTTGGAAATAATAATGATTACATTTATAAGATTTAATAACACGAAATTATTTAATTTTTTTTTAGCTTCACACTTTTTTATGTGGGTGGACATAGGGAGTCCAGAGTAGCATATTGAGATACTTCGTTTCCAATCTCCGCCCAATTTATGAGGCATTGCTCTTAGGTAAATATGCTTAAATATAAAAATTCACACTTATCATGTTAACAGTTAGAGACCATCCCATTGCGCCATGACTTCCTCTACTATCTTATTATATATACATTTTATTCCACAACACTTACCATTCAAAGTCATAGAGTCATATGGCTCTGTTTGTAACGGTTCTCTGTAAATAATAGGTTCCATACCGCTGAAGTCGGCCACCGTGCCCGAGTACAACTCGGCGTCTGAAAAGTTACAAGAAATTATTAAAAGCAAAGCCGAAATATCAAATATCAAAAGATACTCGCAGGTTATATTTATGAAACGAAACCGATTCCTCATAACAATTTTGCTTTGAAAGCTTACAAGATTAACAAGTCGGTGTATTTAGGAAAATGATAAGTATCTGTTGATATACTTCCCGCATATAGCAGGGTAGGGAGAGAGGGCCTAGTGTTGAGACACTCCATTCTCCACTATCCATTCGAATTCAAGACGTATGGTGGCGGAACTCAGTGCCGCATTTTGTCTTAATCAGAGCGGGCAAATGAAAATAACGCATTCATAACCATCGCGTTTACATTCAAAAAATCTTTCCAACGACGTCACTATGCAAGTTAACTCCCTACAATAAATTAATATTTAGCATATTTTCATATGGCAAAAAAGAATTCGGCGTAACTGATGTTATTATAGCGAATTTCAAAAATTGAAATTCCAATAATTCAATACGCCTAGTCATTAACATGCTGCATAATCTGCAATTGGTCCTACGTGACCGGAATGAGAGTATTGTGAATAATTATTACCTATTAAGCAGTTCACTTCAGTATTATGTCCCTAAAAGCACCATTACATAAGTATTTACATTCATTCTATAAATTGCCCAAATCGATGGAAATAAGATTTGGTTTTGTAAAGAGGCTGGTAATTTATTTATCTGTTTTGTTTGACATTGTCGAAGGTAAAAAAGTGATTGTTTTATTTAAATGATGATGTCAGTATTGGATTTATAAGAAATTATAAATTTAGATTACAAGATATATTCAATAATGCAAGTGAGTTGTAAGAATGGTAGAGGGAGATCTTCGTTGAACTTCGGGACCCCAGTATAAATGATACTCGACAAAGGTCACGTGAAAAGCTCGAGGACCCCTTGGAGAATGTAAGAAAAGGTAGCGAATACTATATTTTTATCAAAACCAACATCGACATTTGACAAAACAAATAAATATAGCAAATATTATATTAATTCTAGAGAAAAGCTAGCGTTAAGAAACTCTTATCTGCCCGAATTTCAGACAGACAGACATTTTTTTAATGAACAAAAGCCTACAAGAAAACAGACTATGGTGATATATAATACGGCATGCACCATCATTGCATCATACTTCACGTTTACTTAAATCATGTAGAGTACAATAGACAATATAATAAAAACACTATTAGTGGGCGGCTTGTAAAATATTGTAATCGAATTGTAAAATATTACTATACGCTATTGTTATTAAACTAAAAATATTTGCGAATCGTGTTTGCTATATCATGACGACTCATAAATATCAGCGAAATTGCCTACTAACCATACGTTTCATCCTTTGTTTCAATGCTCAAGTTAAAGCTGAAATTTTCGTACGCTAAACTGAACCCTGTAATATTGTGATAAATATCAAAATGGCTCGGATGAATTGACTCCATAGCGTTATGTATAGTGGTGGTCTGTGCCCTGCAATGTACCGCATTGCAGTGCTTCAGTCGTTAAGAGAAAACCATTGCAGTAATAGTCAACTAATATATAGTAATTAACGATGCTCTCTTAATTGGTAGAGAATTCAGTGCAACTTCCAGTGAGAATTTAGTATTAGTAATATTAGATCTGGTTCGACACTAACACTGTGTCTCTAGTTTTATTTCTATTAATAATTGAGCATATTTCACACCAGCTAGGCGGTATCAGGTCAGTTCAATTATATTGTCATATAGCTTAGATTTCAAATCAGTCACATAACTTAGACTTAGTTGACAGAGTTAAATTTCTCTTGCTTCATAACATATTAAATGTAAATTCAGTGTTGCCAACCAAAGAAATTACATTTCCTGCGAAATTACTAAGACTTCAGTGTAACTCCTTTGAAAATTGCATAAGCTACGAACGAAACACGGACTAAAATTATCATTATATTTTGAATAAACTCTAAACGATGTTGAACTTACTTTCAGCCTCTATGCTCTTCCTTCCATTAGGGAAAACGTATGTGACTATAGAACTGCGTTACAATACTGCAGACGTAGACTGCTGTACTAGCCCCATGGGGCGTATGGCTTAATTGGTACAGATCAATAGGAGATAACTAACCGTGTCCGTGGTAATGGACGCGCCTGTACTTTCCATTGATATAGTGTTACATACGAGTAAAACCTAGTTGACTTATTTTTTTAATTTTTTTTTAGATTGTTAACTCAAAACTTTCAAAGCAATTTTCATTTTTCGTCTAATATAAGATTGCTTATAAAAGTATCTTTCTAATTATGCTATCTACTTAAGTATTTTGTAAGAATAGTTTCAGCACAGCTTACAACAGTTGTTAGTGGGTTGTGTGAGCGACTGTGATGCGACAGTTGTTGACATTAAGTTTTCTCTGTTTGTCCTACTATATACAGAATAAAGCATAAAGCTAAATAGAATTTTAAAATGTAATTAAATATTCACATAATTTACGCGAAATTATCTCTTAAAAAGTAAACAACAATATACACTCGTATACAATACAATATAGAATTGCTGTTTGTGATAACAGACACTTGCTGAAATGAGAATTGATATTTTCATAATAAATATTGTCAGTGACATACTCTTGCTGTAATTGTAAATATTATTTGGCATCAAAAGGAACATTAAAGTTTTGTACATTCTGCCAACTAAACTCATATTGTGTATTTACTGCTAGGCGAAAATTAAATATTTTTAATCTCCGCTCTAGAATGAAATGCGCGGCGATGAACTCCGCCACCCGACACGCAATATTTCGAAAATGCAAGTAGACTGTCTTAACACTAGTTTCCCTCGGCATATGTATACAGTGTGTACAACATGAAGCTGAAGAAGAACAAGAAGGTTATATTAACAGCAGGTACTTTATTCGACTATATAGTCTTTTGCCGAAGATATTTTACATAATTTAGTAAAATATAAGAATCAGCACAGATATATACACTTGCATAATTATATTACTCTGGTTGTCATTTTTCGGTTTGTATTCATGATGAATGAGCAGGAATTTACAAGGGGGATGAATCGCAAAGAAAATTGTACAAAGGGAGGGTAATTGATGATGTTCACCGTTGTTGCATAAGTGTTATTTTAGGGTGAATTGTGCCGAACTACGTAAACAGTGCTCGTTATTACACAAACATTTTCTATTGTCACCCGAACTCTGAACGATCGTTGCAAATGCAATGAATGGCCATTTTAAAACTTTATTGGAGCCATTCATTAATGTCGTTGGGAAATATCAAATGACTTGACTGGTTTAGGTTGTGACCAAATTTTGTAAAGATATTGTTATTTTAATAGCTACGCAATTTTATGTACATATAAGGTCTTTTTCGCATTAAATAGTTATGTAAATTGTTATTCTTGTTACAAGGAGAAAAAGTAGCCATATGAAGTTAAACATCTACAAATTGTAAAGACAAAGATCAGTATTATGGAATAAAAGTAAGTTAAAAAAATACATGGTTATATATTTGGGTTAAATATGTTCTTATAATTATGTTTGTTTGTTTTGTTTTGTTCACGTATATAGTGGATGACTAATAAACATAAAAAATTATGTATATTTCCTCTGCAAACAAAAGACGTCCACAGAAAACAAGCGTTAGACTAGTTTATACATTTATTTAATTATTATATCATTAGCAAAAATCCATAACTACCAAGCTTGTAATCTACCACATACTCGTATATAACACAAGATAACGTTGACTATTCCCAAAGTCCGTAAAAGCTCAGCCGACCGTAACCAATAATAGAAGGTTAACGTGTTCCAAGAAACGAATAATAAAAGATTCTCTCACACAAAGGTGAGTAGGCAAGAAAATTATGTTTGTTTGTTTGGGATAATCTTGGTCTATACTCGTATACTGAGCACAATGAAGGGCCCGAGGAACGAGGAAAACATACGGTTTCAGTGGAACAAAAAATCTCACTAACTAAATATGTCCGGATTCGTTGGAGATTTTCGTCACGGCTCTTGTTATTTATGAGTGTTTAGACTAGTAGCACGTCCTTACGTCTTCTCGTGTTTTATGACTTCTCTACTCGTAAGGAAGATTTATGTCTTATTACGATAATGTATTCTGTTTATAAATAAGCGCGAGGAGTGCTGAATTTCAACAAGCCTCACTTACTGTGTGATGTATGGATTAGACAATTTTAGGTATAAATTACTTATTCAAAGATGAATAGACGTAGTCTCCTATATAATTTTATATACTGTTTGTTATTCTTAATACGATTTTTTGTATCAACTTAATAAATTCTTGGTAAATTAAGTAGATATCGATTTATGATATATATACAGGCTATAGCGTCCATTCTACGTCATTTTGTATAGTTGTCACGTTATAAAACGTACTCGATCCCTTTCAACGCAACAATGAGTGGCCATTGTACGCCACCAGACTGTGAAAGTGGGTTCATTCCATATAAAAAAGATTTCTTTCCCTAATTTCCTGACTATGAGACGTTTCTATGGCACATATGCGCCCCAACCATTGTTAAAATATGATCGATACGAAATTCACGAAACATGAATAATACGAGGAAGCCTCTTCACTATATATTTCAAGTAAAAAACTTGTGGAATCGAACAAAATCAATATAAAGCTAAGAGCGAGATGGTGTAGCAAAATTTATGTATAACAGGAAGTCTTCTCGTTATTTAATTAAGTCGTTTGTTAATAATAGCTTATTTTGATTGTGGGAAATAAGTATTTACTCGTATATTCAGACTAAAATAGCATTTTTTGTTTGAAACTCATTATAAAGTTATATTTTACTCACAGTAAGAACCTATAATTTATAAGTTTATTCCGATGGTTATGAAATACAATATCATCGTGTAGACTTGCTGCATATCCTATACCTCCAGGTAATTTAGAGAGTGAGGATTAACCTAACATTAAGCATGAGGGATGCGCACATAAGATTGAATTGTGACCGTGAATCGCTTAACGTCCACGTAAATTGTGCGAGCCGGTGCTCTCCGTCCATTCATTTGGGGCTTATTCGTGCGCAATCGGCTTTAATGCCTTGTGGCGCGTCACATGTCCTCAACCAAGAACTTAATTGCGGGGATGTTCTTTTTAAGAATGAATCGTATTAGACATTCAAAGAGGTGTTTATTTTAGAATTCTACCAAAGGAACTGTTGATGATATATTTACAAATAATAAGCGTTTGTAACAATATATTTGTTTATTTTTGTGTTTAGGCAAAAAAATTTAATCCTAAAGATTTATACAGAATGTTTTCATTTTTATTTTTTGATATCAGAATATCGGTTTGCGTAACACCTAAAGTCTTTTGACCGACTGAATAACCTAGATTATGTTATTTTTATGAAAATTTGATTTGTATCAAAAATATAATTGATAGTTAATTTTTATTATAAGAAGAGGTTCAGGTATGTTTTAAATTAGAATATGACTAGTAAATGTCGCAAAGTATCAATATGAGAATTACCTGCATATACTGCAGTAGAGTTGTGTTCCGGATCATACGGACACACGGCTTGTCCGGACTTTTCTTTCTCCATGTGATAGGAGTCGCGCTGTACGCTGTATTCCCTACAGAAGGGCCTGAAGCTGTTCGTGCCGCAGACCAACAGGCGCCCCGTGCCGAGTGATACCAGCACGCGTATGTAGTTCTGGCAACTTTCCTGTAAAAATATAATAAAACATAAAATGAAGTATGGAAAATGCTTGTTTAAACATATTTAAAATTTAATAATAGCTAGCAAAAAAAATGGTGATATCTTTTTTTTGCTTTATTCTTTACCTCGTATACAGCAGGGAGAATCTAGTATCAGTACACTTTATTCGCTAATTTTCAGTTAAAGACATTCACGATGAGTGGCGAAACTCAACGCCACAATATGTCTAGCCAGAGCAGGCAAACAAACAATTCAATTCCCGTACTAAAGATTAAACCCACAACCATCGCAGTACAGTCAGACGCTGTTACACTGCGCCACTACGGTATTATCGCATGATTATAAAAAAGAAATCAATTTATACTAACACTCAGTAAAAGAAAGCCAATTAGCAATGTCTATTGGAACGTGCAATTTTCATTTTCATCAAATACTGAATGTTTCCTGACAACAAAATCGACATTGTAACATTTATGTCCGGCTCTAAGCGTCCCTTAACAACGGCCTCCCAATTTACTATTCTTTTTATTTAACCGACAACCGTAACGATTGTTCTTGATGGGTGCAACAGTCCCGGCCATATCCAATTTGGACATCATAACAGCTTTGTGTTATATAAATATAAAAGAAACATAAATATTTAGCGAGTGCAGCATACTATTTTTTATTTTAACCGATGTAGGTTGCAACCAAAATATAGTACTCGTTATAACTCTATGATAAATAACTTATGTTTATTTGTTGGTTTTCTATAAAGAAAATCGTTGTAATATGTTACAAATTAGTTATCAGACGATTGAAGAGCTTTTGTAGCAAATAAATATTTATTATCATGTGATAAAATAATCTACCATAAAAACTTGAAATAATAGTTGGAAACTAAGATAGCTTATTAGTCCAATATAAAAGTCCTCCTGAGACCACATCCACTATGACTATGCTAGAAATGTATATAAGAAGCCAAAAAATAATAATAAAATAACGATTCCTATAACAATTATTGTTAAGTACATCGAGACAAATGTTTTATGATAAATCGTTGGTATTATTAAAATATAAAGCAAAGCTCATTTATTTCCGCGACGATACTAAGAAAGATAACCCCCAGAAAGGGCAATACAATACACGCGGTACATACGAAACAGGAAAACCGCTTTGTTTTTCCTAGAGCTCATGTCACTAGCAATTTGGCTTGGTTTCACGAGAAGTCACGGTGTCTTCTACGCTATTACCCGCGCCCGATACACACAAATGACTATCTTTGTGGTGTTCCCTACGAGTTCTACGACACAAATTGTAGCGAATCGGAAATATTTCGTTGAAATATCGCAAATATGCTAAAAATTGTTTTTTTTTTTAAATCAACGATCGTCTTTCATTATTTTTTTCTATATAAAATGTTTTTTTTTTTGTAAAATACATTAAATATTGTATTTACTTTATTGATTTTTGTTGATATATTTAAAAGAAAACATACAAAAATTTGAACGCAGCGGAATATGAATGCTGAACGCAGCGATTATATGTTTTCTTTAAGTATTTTTCTAGTATTCGCTCTTGCCAAATGATTATTCTTAGCAATAACCTTTGGGTGGCGTAAATTTCCATGAGGCGCGGGCTCAAGTCCTGCTGCGTTAACAACTGCGTCGACTGCTGCGTCCTACGGCTCATCCGGTTACAATTACAGGAATATTTATCTAGGTACCTGAACTGCGTTCGTTTTGTAAAATTGATGTTCTCGGATTTACTTTAATTATATTGTAAATATATAACCTCTTTTCGAATACCTCTGCCTATCAAAACGTATTTAAATAAATAATACTATTTTATATGCAACAGTTTACAGTCCATCTCTATAGCCTTCTCTTATCTTCCAGTCACCTTCGGTCAGTCGGTCAAAAATATCGATCGGTCAGAAACTAACCCGGACAAAAGGAAAAACAGACAGACAATAAAAATGTTGTGAACCTTAAGCGTCACGTGTAGAAATATAAACACGTTTATCAGAAGTACTGCATGGAGAGTCTACAAAAGTACAAACACCACATTTCGTCGCAATTTAAATTCAACAAAAATGAAATTTCTGATCAGGCCGAGACGAAGCTGAACTCGTGTACGGTATTCCATCTGATCACATGCAATGAACGTGAATATGATTACATTTGCATTGCCATACACCTCTAGATGTCCGTCTGTAATTCTATTCGGGCACACTGAGTCGCAGTCTGATTAGATCTCAGGGTAGACACGTATTCAACGTCAATGGTTGCTAGGGACTAATATTGAAAATGGAAACATGTTTCAATAATATTAAACTAGATTAATAACAAAAGAGCCAAATCTTAAATATTTTTAGACGCAGCATAAAACACTTTATATATAGATATATAGACTAAGCTTAAACGTATAAGCGAATGAATACCCAAATATTCATAATCTTAGTATCTCAAATAATCATTATTCGTTTTCTTACTAGGGCGTGTATATAAATAAATATAAGCGTTATATCACTTTATCTGCATATTAAATTATACAGGCCTTATGCAGATTATCATGTCAGTCTTGACACCTGTGAGGTAATAATCCCGACAATGAAGACGAGCACAGTATATTAAGTTGATATAATAGAGATTAGGCAGCTAGCGACGGACGGAACTAAGATATAGATAGTATATATATATATTTATATATATATATATATATATATATATATATATATATATATATATATATATATATATATATATATATATATATATATATAGATATATAGATATATCAGTTTAAGAAGGAAAATTAACAATATGGGGCAACGATTGACTTTAATCACGATGGTTGTGGGTTTGATGTCCACTCGAGCGAATGAAAGTGTCTTAGATAAGATTCCTTATATTAAATTCTCTCTGTTCCGTGTTATATGCGGGATAAAGCCTGAAGAGAGGTATAGGTATTGAAAATTGTTGTCATAATAGCGCAGTATATCTGATACTGAAAACAATGATAGTGGGATTGTGGAATCAATTGTGGCATGTTTTGTAAAGTAATACACATATGCAGGTGTTTCAGCTGTCTATTCGGGTCTTGGGATTCATCACCTGATGCGATACTTTAAATATAGGTTAACTGACTATTTATAACTTAGTAGAGTAATAAGAAATGGAAATATTTAACTTTTATATACATATCCATTTAATCTTAGAGTAACATGTTGATTATATTTTTTATTATTTTGTTTTCTAGGGTTTCGTAACCCAAAAGGAAAATATGGAACCCTTGTTGGATCACTTTATTGTCCGCCTGTCTGTCTGTCTGTCTGTCCGTCTGTCAAGAACTTTTTATCCAAATCACGTGGATGGATCAACGTGAAATTAATATCAAATATCCAAATCGATAACCTCTTAAATTACAGTAAAATTCAAACTTCTAAGTCAACGCAATCAAAAAATGTGAGCGTTTATGTTTACATTTTGCATTTTGTATGAAAATTGCCACTTAATCAAAACCTATAGAATACTACCGCAGATTTAAGATTGTCAATTCTTATAAGTACTATTTTCCTCAGCGGAATACTTACACTCATAAAATAGGTACGAAGCCCTCGGTTCACGAGTACTACTCGCACTTGACCGATATTTTTATAAATATTTATTATATTTAATTGATGTAAAGTAAATCTTCACTTAACAATGATGAAACAGCAGGACGTACTATGGTCCGATTTATTGCCATTCGATATAACATTTGCATGCATATGAGACGTTTGGCAAGCTACACTGCCATTTTAAGTGTTTATAGCTACGACAAAAGTGTCCAATGCACTACGATAAATGATATTTATGTAAGTTTAAATTGAAATCAATGTTGTGTGGGTAAATGTATATTTTTGAATATACTGTTAATTTTGTTCCATATTGCATTACGATTGTGTTTTGTTATATGTACATATATGAATATTTACAGAAAACACGTTTGCAGTGACTTCGAGGTTTTCCTGCATTTTGAAAAATATGACCATATTTAATTGTTTTTTTTTTTTTAAATTCTGTAATGAAATCCGTAATTTCTTTTAAAGTGTCTTAGTCTATACTTTTGTAATATAAATGCTTATAAACTCAGTTGAGCAATCGACAGCTAATTGAGTAATCGTAGTATAGCTTGTATTTAAATGAATTTTCAACGCATCGGTTACGTTTACCAATTTATGTATTTAAAAGTACTACGTATATCTTAAGCATAGGCACTTTTAAAGTACACTGCCAAATATTATACTATAAGCTAATTCGTATTTCGTACGCTACAGTTGATTTCAATTTTTTGTATTTGTTATTATAAAACGTTGTATATTTATATATTCATAACATAATATTTGTTATTGCCTCTGACTTGTACATTTATTTTACGAAAAATGTAATTTACCTGTATGTATTCACAGTTTATTTTACTTGTATTTTATATATTTTCAGTTTGTTTTATTTAAGCTTTACTTTAACTCTTTATATTTTTTTAAAACATTTTCTATACAAATCAATGATTATTTAACAGGCAAGGAAAGGATAATGCAACTGAATTTGCCTTTTACAAATACAGAGTGATTTTATATATCTTTTAAGAGAAATAACACCAGTAAGCATGTTTAGATAACTAAGCAGGCATTTGAGGCTGTGGCTGAAGTACTTATTCAATTAATTAGTTAATATACTGATTTAAATCTTCTTTTATTATAGATTTATCGTGATTTTTTAATTTATGAGATGTCCAGTGACACGTTTAAAAGCCAAATAAAGAATATAGCTCACAGGTTTACGGTTAGGATGGGAACCCGAGGCCTTTGTCTAGCCAAATGTTAATTAAAAAATTGTATAATTGTAAATAAAAATAAGAATGACAATTGCGGTGATAAACATTGCTTTCATACGTTGTTGTTAGAAAAAATCATTTCAATTGCCACTTTAAATTAGTAATATAACTAGTAAAGTAAAAAATTCATATTTCAAATTGTTATGTAGAGTATAATATTTAGCTATGCATTGCTTGCCGACTCAAACGATATTAAACTGACTGACAGATTCCAGTGAATATACTTAATATTTCAAATATATTTATGTAAATTTACATAAACTTATGTAAATTATCTGTGATTGAAAAAAAAATTAAGATATTAATTGTTATATATTCATAAATATACAAAAAATCCCAGAGACGCGATAAAAATGATTTTTTTTATTGTTTAGAGCGCTAGAAGCGAATTTATAAACAAGTTAGAATAAATTTGGTTAAAGTATTTACATATATATGTACGTTTAATATATATTGAGGTCTAAATTTATTGACTTACAAGATTCAGAAGGCCGTCTAGTTAATCGTGTACTTCGTGTATCCACACTCAAGTGTCAGCTGTTACGCAAGCTGTAGACCGCCATTAAACGCATTCGCAATTGCCATTACACTATTACAGTTGACACGAACGATTTATGGCGCTTTCATAAACAATAGAGATAATGAAATCAAGTAACTTTTTAAACAATATAATTTCTTTAATTATATTTTAATTTCTATATTATAATTAACTCGTTTCATTAGTTCTATGACTTAAGATAACAAAAATGGCAGTGTGTGACAGTGCCTGATTACGATTGTTAAAGGATTGTTCGATTTCCATGCGAAGTAATTATTCTCACTTTCCTGCTTTGTCAGGTGTTACGTTCCACCTCACAGCACGCAATGTCTCCCATTTGTACAGAAAATGCAAAATAAGTATTTCTTACCTAGGTTCTCACTTTCGTTTCTTTCTTTTTTGTCAAGTGTGTTTTGTCCCAATGTGATTGCGGCTTTTTGTGACCTTGGATTTGTTTTTGTAGAGTATGGTATTGTACAAATCAAGCATCTAATTTGATACCCATATAGGTTGAACTAAATAAAAATACAGAATCTGGCACTTATATAATGCATGATTATCAGTATTAAAGGACATGCTAAGGCAGTACAATGAGATCCTGGGAACTGGATCAAATTTTGCTTGCAAGATTTGTCCTTCATTAAAAAACAGATAAAATTAAATTGAATATTATATTTAGTATTAGTAGATTCAATTATAAGCCTAATTTACATTATTTTATTAAGTTATTTGTGAAACAGAAAAGCCACTTCAACAATTTAGTTTATGGTAATAATGTAAATTGAAACTTAGGCTCGCTGGGATCTGAGGGCCTGCCTTTAGTCGTAGCACGTCTCTTGCAGTGCAATTGAGGCATGAATTTCCGTACGAGCCACCAAAAGCCTGATCTACTTGCAGATCAACGTGAGATGTTGGTAAGGAACCTTGCACGACCGAAGGATTGCATTCATTTTACATTGGACATTGTTTCGTAAAGGAATTTCGTTCCAGACTAAATGGACGGTATTTGCTCCATTCACTTTATATTTTCAATGAGAATGCACTTAAATAAATTTCTTGATTATTTAAATCTTTTGTTTGATATCTATTGTAGAATTTCGATTTCGTGCTAACCTTAGTTAAATAAAATGCTTTGCGATTTCGATGTTCAACGAGAGAATTTCCGCTCGATTGGCATTTTAATTTGCCGGTATTCGGTAGATGTTCGCAGAACACGGTCTTGTTTCATATGCTAGTGCTAGCCCCAAATTCAATTACGCTCCAAGGTAATGTTGGCATTGTTTAAGGTGAACATTTTGTTTTATTCTACTCTTTAAGAATGTAGATATATTTAATTTTACTTAAACTCTTGTTATTATTATTTTATACTTACAAAATATTTCTATAAGATTTGCATTTTTACTTAAGTTTTTATTCTACATGCGTTCTTTTATTTACGCTCTATCCCTTGCGAAGTAGGCAGAGAGAATAGAGTGCCAATCTCTACAGTCTGTGCATACCTCTTTCACCTCGTCCATTGTCATTAACCTCTCCATACATCCTACCTCCAGGGGATACTCATCGCTTGCATTACGCGAGACACATAGATTAATAATGAATAGACATTAGAGTGATGACTCTAATGTCGATTTCGAGAAGCTGCGTAGTAGGTTGCGGAAAGTAAATAAACAATATATAAATGTTTCTTTGAGTGAGAATCGAATCTAATTACTTCACGTACAGTGAGTATCAAACTACACTATCATTGCTTTGCTTATTAATTGATAAAAAAATGGTTCTCCAGAATCACATACCTCATCTTTTCCTTTGACGACACACATTTGAACGTCATTTTCTGATGAGTACCAAACTAATCTTCTCTGCTCCGTGAGGTCAGTCAAGCTTAGATTGTAGACAACATTTCTGAAACAATAAATGTTGTTATTACTACTGTATAAATATTTATCGAGACGAATATTATATAGCTGAAAAGTTTATTTGGTTAAATCAGTTAATCTCAACTGCTACTGGGTCTATATAATAAAAAAAAAACGAGGAAGGTGTTTTCTATATTAAATCACATTAATATTTTCTATGTAACTCATTGTACTTTTGGTCAGAGTTACTTCGAGTATTTAGATTGTTTCGCACACAACTTTTAGTTATTTCCATTTGACGAAAGGGGCGAAGCCGGTAGCAAAAGCTAGTATGTATATATTTATAAGCCCCAGTCACAGTTACAGCTGAACATATTAAACCTTGTAAAACTGTGTGAGAATTATACAGTAAGTTTGTGGCAAGTTGTTACAATTCATTAAATTTTGAGAGCATGTCTGCGTTGTAACGTAATTACGAAAGTCTCACCCCTTAATTATGATATTTGGGACGAAATTTCATAAAGAAATTAAGGTGAACTTTAGCAATTATAACGCGCTAGATAGCCGGTGTGACTTACCTACATAATGTTTTCGAGATTTAACAGATATACTTAGTGTGCCTCAAATTAGAATTAATACTCTACTGAACTAAGTTCCGATTGGAAGTTGCTATTGTTCTTTGGATGTTTGATTGCGGTACATTATAGGCGTAATGCCTAAATCAACATTTATAATTCTTCTTTTATCAAAAAAATCTATGTTATTAATTTGTAGTTTCATATAGCAAGAGTCCGTGGTAAGAGAGGTAGGGGGAGACCTTGGTTGACTTTCGAGAACACAATGTTAAAGATATGTACGTATATATTTTCATATATACATATATATATACAAAGATATGTATATGGGTTTCATATATTAGTATTTGAATGGGTCTGCTTATTATAAGATAATATAATATGCTAAGGTGGCCACTACGGTACAAACTTTGACAGAATCAAGTGGGACCAAACTTCCGTATCAAAGTTAAAATCTTGATAAATACATATATATATATATATATATATATATATATATATATATATATATATATATATATATATATATATATATATATATATATATATATATATACGTAGACGCTACGTTTATGATTTAAATCAATTAGCATATTATGAAACCTACCATTATCTATCTATACTACGTCTCAAGTAAAGTAAAGCGCGGTGTTAAATTCCACCACTCAACAAGCAAATGTATCGAACAATTCGTCATAGAGTTTGTGAGGAACAGCGTGTGTCAATATTAGGCTCTTGCCTGCTCTGCCTACACTGCCTACTCTGCTATGCAGGAAAAAGTTTTGTGTGTTTTTTTATTGTTTTAAGCAATTAAAAGTTGCCAGTTCTTAAATGGCCAAGTCGTTGATCGTGCTTTTGATCACTATGCCAAATGTTACGTAAACATTTTAATTCTACTTTTGTATGTAATCATATAAATATTCGTTAAAATAAGTAATTCCTAGTTAATTATTCAGTACATGTTTGCGGTTGTGGTTTTAATCAGAAAAGTTTTCGGAAAGTTGTTGGAAGCTCTGCGGTCCCAGATGGACTATCCTGACGATGCATTTCATTACATATCTAATGCACTCGTGGTTGCTCTCTTGAATGTAATGAAAATAATGTGGATGGAAAATGTTTGTATGCGTTTTTACGTAGAAACATATAACCATTGGAATAACTTTTAAAGTAATTTTTGCTTCTAAGTTTTCCTGGAATTATTCTATGAATTTTACATTTCTATGGTAATTGAATGCCTAAAATAATACAAATATGTTTTTATATTAACCAAACGTACCAAACGTACGTCTATTATTTATATTATCAAGTCTAAATATTTAGTTATTGTACGGGTTGTCTTATAAAATAGGTATTATACAGTTTACTAAGATATTATACATACTTGTATACATAATGCATATGTGTGTATCAGTTTATCGCAAATGAGCTTTCGTACTTTAGCACGGTCCTTGAAACGTCGACTCGCTCTCTTTCTACTAGAATTAAATTGAGTATGCATTAAATAGGTCTTTAAACATTCTTATACAACTTCACGAGCTGATTAAAATATAAAAGTGTCCTTTTAGTCACATGTATAATATAAAAATAGAATATATGTTTTTACAGTTAATTATGAGACCGCGCGACGTAGCAAACTTTAACATGTAATTTACCATTGAAATATTCAGCTTCTATGAAAAAATTTTATTCTGCCTTATAGTTACGATTCATGGTCCACGTAGCATCCGAATAATGCATTTCCTTCGAGGGCACACTATAAAAGAAGAGAAGTGCCTGTAATTTGCCGAGAATATTAGGGGAGAAAATTTGTGGGCTTCGGACCCTATCCATATTTTATGCGCAAACTGTTTTTTGTTCCGTTAACGAACTAGGATGAGCCAATCAATTTACCCATATAACTAATAATCCTATTCCAAGAGAATGTGTGCCGTAACCGGATTTGGGAAGATCGACATCCATTTGGCCAATTTTGTGTATTATGTTGTTTCATTTATCATTTTTTTATCTTATGATATAAAATATATAAATATTATATAAAATTTAAAGGTAAATTTGCAACTCTTCTTATGCCTAACAAGTCCTTGCTCTAATAATTGATGATTGTGAATTGTGCTAACGAAATATATTGTATGAAACTGTAACACAAAATAAAGATGTCACACATTGTCCCGTAATAATTTATAAATTATATAATATTTGGGACAACGGCACGTTCAAGATACTACACAAAGGCTGTCCTCTATCAATTATGCGCTTCAGTGATTCTCGCCAAAAGTCTGCGGCCATCTTGGTATGGAATAAGCACGTCTAAGCTATCTTTACTATACATGTATATATATTATATTGTTGAAACATTTCTACTCGGCTATCTGATTGATGATTCAAGTTACAATTACTTTCTGTCTCTATTGGGATTTATTTGTGTAGTTTTATTACATTACAGAAATAGCTTTCAGATTTCTAGAACTATTTTAAATATATTTATATGGTGTCTCTTGCTGTGGTTGTGTTTAATTATATATTATAATAATAAATGTGCATGTGTATTTTATCAGGGTCATGCTTTGCAATTTATCCTGCATATAGCAGGGTGGAGAAGGTGGTGTAAAAACACTCCATTTTCCGCTTTTCGTCCAAGTTCAAGACATTTTTTGTGTAGTCAATATTACTACTATATTAATTATTGTTATTATTCACTATGATTAATAAAAAGAAAAAGAATAAAAAAATCACTTACGTAATGTTAAACTTGATCTATGTATGTATGAGCTATGCCTTGCTACAACTACATGGATTTTTAAATTTTAATTTGAATAAAGTATATTAATAGTAACACGCCGATTGAATGAAATAATAAAATTCAATAATCATACAATTTTTATAACAAAAATATTTTTCACATATGAAATTGCATCTGCCAATCAGTCAGTCTCATCAATAAACATGACTGGCACGGGCCCAATGATCGAATCGAAATGGAAACATTAAACATGGCGGGGCTTTTAAAACGAGATTTACATATTAAATAATATTATTGGTTAATCCTGCAGCTCGTATTTACGTACGCTGTCGATACGATGTACTTAGTATATTACATTATGACACTTTGAATGGAATTGTGAACTTTTGCAATGTTATCTTAATCAATGAAATCTATTGACGCGTTTTTTAGCATATCTAGGCGAAACCTAATGATCCGTTCCCAACTTTTCGGGACAATACGTACAGACGACGGTACTGAACGCCGCCCTTTCTCTACCATACTAACTTAACTTAAATATATGCATGGAAATTGAACCGGTTTCAGTATTTATAAAAAACAAAATTACTTGAATCCCTTATCTAATTAGTCGTAACAAATTAATTTATTCACTCCGTAGGTACATTTCCTTGGAATTTCGTAAAAAGATACATTGGCCTTAAGGGATCACCGGCGCATAAAGTGCACACAGCAGTATACCAGCGGGGGAGACAGCATTGTCGTTGAAAGAATAAATTATTAGCGTAGCCGGCTAACAATGTGACTTTATCTGTGCTACAAAAATCCCCCTTCGATCTGATGTTTTCATTTGTAATCAGAGTAAAACTACCATAGCCCCACCACTCCGGCGCGATAAGGGCAAATTGGGTAAAAAGCGGACGTTTAAAGCAATTCACTTAGGGTAATTCGCCTATACTTGTAGTGAAACAATTTACATAGTAGACTGAGATGGACATAAGGAAATAAAAATTATAGAAGTAAAATTGTTACATAAAACTAATAATTCTTATTAGGTACATATATGGAGATATACTATTAAAACATGTTCGATTGAAATGAAAACATTTAAGTAATACTGAAGCGTCTCTACTGTTTTACCATAGTAAAGTTAGAGCAGTCCATATTTTATTGTCTCGTATATCCTCTCGTATAAATTACTTGAGTGATTTATATATATTCTTCCGAATTGTACTAGTTTAAACTAAGACGGTCTGGGAATATGAATTTGAGCGCTAAGCGGCGAATTCCTGATGCAATTTGTTTGCATGCACTCGACACTGTTCGGATATTGGAAAACTTTACGACGTTCAGTTTAGAACAATATCAATACGACATTCGGTATCGGTAGGATATATTGTATAGATTAAATATATATTTCGCCTTAAAGTTATTCTCATAGTTTGTATTTTGACGTAATTTTAATTATTTACTAAATGCTCAGTTCACTTTATCTTAAAGTTGTTGATCTTTAACTAGTATTGACAGTTCGATCAGTTCAGTGTGAACAAGTTAATTTTTTATTTGTTACGTTAGGTTAGGTTAGTTTAATTATTATTATTAAATGTAAATAAAATAAAAATATAAGTAAGTAAATAAGTATAAGTAATAGTGATGTGGAATGCCTATTCCTTCCTTTTTCCATGCATCTTCCTTATTAAAATAAGAAAGCAGACAGAACCTATGAAAGGAAACTCTATCTTCTACTCTCTATTTTTCCATTTTGAATGACAATCTACTTACAGTGTTACTTAGTGCATCATATTAAATTTATCTAAAATATTATACTATAACGTACCTAATTTGAATATATGTATATAAGACATATTATTAAATTTTAATATCGATATATTCATAATTTGATATTCAATAGAATTGTGAAATGTAGAGACGTTTTGTGAATAGGCGGCTCATTCGAGTCGCTTCATACAAGTTATAAGTTCCCGACGTTTGTCATCAGCATTTGACTGTCAAATAGGCACTCATGCTCGTGCTTGATATACGGCAGCCATCTTGCGAATGTTTTTACATGGCGACGGCTTCAATATTGGAAAAGTTCGCGCCACCGGCCGAGAAATCACTCTTCACATGGAGAGATTTATTGCAATTGTTTCTAAACAACATTTATCACGCATTCACTTTATTTATGACTTTATCGAGTATAGAACGGTTTTAAAACTAACTTTATAAGTTTTCTTTTTAATTTGGGTTGTAAATACTATGGCAGAGAATTATAAAGTTTATTCCTATTTATATATATATTCATTTACAGATTGTATATCTTTGTTTTTTAAATTATGTAACATTAATTTGTAAAGTTTGGAAACTATCATGGCAAAATATTGACGAAAATTGTGTTTTTAAATTGGTTCGGATGTGAAAATAAAATACGACTGAGGCATTCACTCAACGTTTTATTTACCTAACGAACTGAAACGCATACCAAATAACGTACCAGATTGACTTGCTCAAAAATTCAATGTTTGCGTGTCAATAATGAATATACGTACGTGTTGCCCTGAAATAAATTAATATTAGTTTAAGTACTAATTCTTAAGTTACCAATAGAGGATTACTAATTTTATTTTAAGTGAGGTTCTATTTTAAAATCGTTTGTACTTTTACTTACGTAAAGTGTCGACTATACATGACGCTAATGGTAAATTATAAAGTACTAAGGCCCGCCCGCGGCTTCGTCCGGTTCAACTGTACTATTATTTATTTATTAATTACTGCAAAGTTTCCTCTATCAGTTCAGTTATTTTTGCGAGAAACATTTATCTCACAAACTTTCACATTTATAATATTAGTAGTATACATGTTGTCTCCATTGGCCTCCTTGATTCCAAGAGCATTTTAGCCTTCACTGCAATGCTTTTGGTATACATTTTTATCATTGCAAGACAGACATTGCATTTTATTATCTAATACTCGACTTATACGGAAAGTTATCAGAAAATGTTCACATAAATTCGTTCTTTACGTTTTGACACTATGCCTATTTTAATTTAACACTATGCCTAAACAAATCCACAAAAATTGAAATCATAGTTTTTTTCAATACATATGTTCATTTTGTTTGTAAATGAAAACTTTAGTTTTCAATCAACGTTGTTGTTTGGTCATTTATTTACTTTTAATACAAAATCCTACGTAAAAATTTCAGCATACGTTCTTCAGCAATACAAATTCTTAGCGCCTTAATTAAAATCCTTCCAAATACCGAGTGCCTCGGCGTTATTGTACTCTGACATTGACTTGATTTATGACACTACAATGAAAAGGGTTGTTGAATGTTGAGAAATAAATTAATGATGGGATTTTTGGTGAAGAGTCATACAAAAGTACAAGAAACATTAATCTGTTTTTGAAGCGTGGAAGACTTATGAAGGAATTTATGAAATTTGCTTTTTGATGCACATACATTTTTCAAATGCGAATGTTAAATTAAACACGTTATAATAATATATAGGTATGGCCAGTGAATTGCTTGTTAATATAAATTAAAAAATAATGTTACTATACCGCGTCATAAGATTATATGACATTTTACAGTACAGAAGTAAAATATATTATTGCGGATTCTGACACAACTTCGAATATCATAGAAGAAAATACATTTTTAATACGAAGTAAGTGCAGAAAGATTGTTGGTGTTAGTATGAAATAATATTTAAGTAGTACTAGCTAGCCATAAAAAGAGCATTTTTATACCTCAAGTCATTATACCCTTGAATCTCGAGTGCAAGTGGCACTAAGTTAAAATATGGTGAGGTATGGCTGTATAATAGATAGCTAATAGCTGAAAATATCACAGCCATCTCAAGATGTCTACATCGGAGGCATTTATTACAACGAGTGGGGGTCTCGGATAGGGTAAGTTCGAGTATCTCCCCGACTCTACATTACTATGCATCGTTTTTCCCGATAAGTAATCTGCAGTCTTCTCAACTGATGCCTTAGTTATCGTACAGAACGTAGTAGATATATGTATAATGTGATAAAACAATAAGAATATATTGAAATCGGTATATATAATGTGTATATAAAAAAATTATTGACGTCATTGTGGCGTAGTTCAATCGATTATAAGTAGTGATGTTTAAATAAATATTTATATTCATAATATCGATATTTCCTGGTGTTACTAGGCTTATTTGCCACAGCAGATCGAATTATAAGTAAGAACATCTGAATGACTGATCCAGCTCAGGTCATGTCACGAGACGTTCTTATAGATATTAGAACATAATTTTGCGACGGCCAACAAAATTACATTATTTTTTAAAAAATTATGTTAATGGGACATATGGGAAAAGTTCTGTGATTATGCAATTACAGCCCATTCGACCTCGCATGACAAAAACTGAGTTCGCGTGACTCAGTGTAACTAAAGTAACCTATACGTAATGGCTATAAATGGAATAATACCTGTTACACGTAAACTACGGAGTAATTAGCGAAAGGCCAGGAATAGGTTGGCATTTTTGCTTGGCACTGGTGCTTTCAGAAGTTATCGTGCCACCGTAACTTGCTATTGTGATTTCAATGTCATTGTCGTAATTTATTATTACTTGCAAAGATTTTTTTCAATTAATATTTTTATATTAAGATATTTTTTAATTTTCATATTATATAGATTTGAGAGATTGCTCGTATGATGGCGGAATCTATCAAAGTATTCTGTATAAGCACATCGGGAATCACTAATATATTGTAAATAAAAACATATCTTCAAATGAGCTTCTAATTCACCGCAATGCATATTACCTTCAAGTATCAAGGTTATATTTAAATTAGAACAATTTTAAAATTTATGCGAATACCTACATATTATATATACTTTTGGGGTTCCGTACCTCAAAAGTGACCTCTTGAAGTACAGAAAAAAAGTCTAAATCTAAGTCAACGCAATCAAAAGGCATCAGTTTTAATGCTTAATTTTTCTACATTTTGTATGAAAATCGCCGCGTGATCAAAACCTCCAGGGCACTTTCCGTTGATCTAGAGTTATGAAATTTGGCAGCAAGTTAAAACTTATAGAACAACTTATAGTATTTTCCTATAATAATACCTTGAATCATGATATAGATACGGAGCTCTCCCTGCGCGAGTATTGCTTGGAATTCACCGGTATTTTTTTATTATTACCAGTATTGCTTCACTATTTATGCAACATATGGCAAGGTACGTAAAGCGAATCTAGTGCTTAGACACTTCCCACTTCCCTCCAGAATTTTAGACACTACGTGTTAGGTGGCGAAGTTAACGTCACACTTTGTCTCTACAATAGACAATAGACAGAAAATATTCTTCTGTAGGATAATCAAGTCCAGAACAATTTCGTTTACACTCAGACACTTTTACACTGCCGCACGAACGTCACCTCTACATACAAATATACGTTTGTAAAAATAATTAAAAGTATGTTTAAAATGTAAAAACTGTTTTATGCAAATATTTTCTTTTCAGTTTCCCCACCCCTTGTTTTTATAGTCACATATAATTATTTCCATTTCTTTAGAACAATTTCCAAGTACTTGTAGTAGAAGTACTTACACTACAATAAATTTATAATCGCAAATAGCTTCTATTGTTTAGTCTCTAGCAAACCAGACTTTCAAGGAGGTATATTACTGAGGCGGATAAAATAAAGGGCCATAACAACCGTTGGAAGTGGCGGCCGCACACACTTAATAAGTTAGAGATCTATTTTGCTCCAAACTACTTTATTTGTTTGGGATACAACAAATACAGAACACGCAGTCCACGAAGTTTCTTAGCCAGGTCAAATTGCATCTACCATTTCTGTATTGCTTAATTAAAAGAAACTTTGGTGCGCTAATGGTGCTCTTTGATCCTTCCTCTACCGAATAATCGACTTAATTTATACATTTATATATTTTAAGATGTGTCCAACGTTCGTCTGGTAGCATGGAGGAAGTAGACGTCGAAGCTTACTAAATTCTATACCGTGGTGATTTATTATAATATAATAGCTTACATCAGCATCGGCATCGTCCTCGCGGTCAAATGTAAATAACTAAGAGCTGTGTATGATACACATGATATTCTAAATGCCCAAGGTAAACCTGAACGTGAATACAGTTGATTACATCAAAACAATTAACGTGATATAGCCTATAGCCTTTCTTATTGAATAGACTATACAATACTAAAATATTTTTCAATTTGAATCAGTAGTGAATCTGAATTTCTTAAATATTTATTGTAGTATGTACGTGGAAAAAACAGAGCCTACAAGATTTAAGAATAGATCTGAAGTTGAAAGCATCTAAGTAGAACAAGGGCTGGTTGTTTTTGGTTATCATGATTTATTTATATTTAGTTTAAATTTTAAGTCTCATTGTATGTCCGATGATGAAATCCACCCAATAATTTGTTTTAGAATAAGACAAAGCTTCAACGAAATATTCAAACAAACAATCCCCCGAGGGAAATTTTAACTCATTATCATCGTGTGCTCTATAATAACTTGTGTCCAAATTAAGATACAATAGGATTTTTTCCAGCGTCACGCTTCATACTGTACGCATAGATATTGTTAAGTGGTGTCTTGGTTGGCGAAGCTCAACGTCGCTCTTTGTTTCGTGGAGAAATGAAAACAATGATTTCGTCCAAGTAAGGTTTGAACCAATAACCATTGTTAGATGCTGTCACACTGCACCACGTTGACGTCAAATATATTACGCTTTCATTTAAAAATAATAAATCAGTATACATATAATAATGTGTTAACATAACATTAATTATAAAGCCCATAACGAAGTTGTTTATAATTCTCAAAAGCAAGCAAAAGGCAGCGTTAATTTAAGTACGTCGCGTTCGATAGGGAGACCAAATGAACAGAAATCAGAGCAGAGGCCCAGGGGAGCGCTTCGGTCTAGCCGCGCTCTTGATGGATGCCACGATTACCTTCATTTCTTTTTTACCACGAACTCGAGTTCTAACATTCAGCATAGATGAAGCTCCATATATTTTTGTTACAATTTACTCACATACGTAAAAAATATTATAAGAGATATATCTAAAATCTTTAATTTAGATGAAAAAAGTCTAGCATGGTTGATCAAACGAGCACAAATCACAACAAAGCCCAAGGGAATGTTTCGGTCTGATGGATGCGATGATTACGTTAATTTCTTTTTTTGCCACGATATTAAGTGTTTCTGTATTCCCGAGCGTTAAATATAGATGTTTGCGTCAAATAAATTCCAATTGTGTTTAAGTACAAAATGGACGGTAATGTGAATTTATTTGATCGTGAGCTTGGACTAGGCATTTTTAAGCTCCAATTACAAAATAAAGACTAAAATTAAAATTCTAGAGTTGAAAATGTTACATAATAGTTTTTTTGTAATCGATACAATGGATATATAGGACGATATGCATAATATATATATATATATACATATATATATATATATATATACATATATATATATATATATATATATATATATATATATATATATATATATATATATATATATATATATATATATATATATATATATATATATATATATATATATATATCTTCTTCTTCTTCTTCTTCCTGGCATTAGTCCCGGCTTTTTGCCAGGGTCTGCCTTCCGACTAAGACCAATCGGTCCATATGAGTGGCGAAGTGGTTTTTTGTGGAGCGATTGCCATCTGACCTCCAAACCCATTACTGGGAGAAACCAGGAAAGGAAAGGGAATAAGAGGCAGAAAGACTTGGAATATAGGGGAGGGACACCACTTACATGGATTGGATCGGGTTATGAAAGTGGTGGCTCGAGGTCCCGGGGTCGCGTACCCGTATGCCAGGAAACCAAATATCGGACAGATAATTGGCTAGACACCCTCTGAGATGCCAACGCCACGCGGTGTTCCCAGGCGGTCACCCATCCAAGTACTGAACGCGCCCGACGTTGCTTAACTTCGGTGATCGGACGAGAACCGGTGTGTTCAACGTGGCATGGACGTTTATATATATATATATATATATATATATATATATATATATATATATATATATATATATATATATATATATATATATATATATATATATATACATATATATATATATATATTAGGAAAATTGACTGATGTTTATAAAAGTTACTAGAGTTACCACAGGTTGACGCGTGAAATACGCGTTGCCATGGCAACGTGTATGTCATTTTATACAAAAGTTATATTGTTAAACATATTATGGTAAAGTGTGTAATGTTTTACTTCATAAGCATTATTATTGAAAAATATTAGCGTTCTGCACTTCTCCTACACATAAATTATAAGTGTGCCTAAATTAACTGTGCATAAACTATAAAGTTTAAACTCATATTAATAGTTAATTAGTGATATATATGCAGACTTGAATGTGTTAAAATGAATTAATGAATGAATGGAATAATGTGAGCGCAGTGGGATAGCCTCTGACTGTATACACAATGGTTGCTAGTTCGATTCCAATTGGGAAGAATGAATTACTTTCATTTGCCGCTCTGGTGAACAAAGAATCTCTGCATTGGGTTTTCCTTTCATACACAAGATATACAGTGAAGCTGAAACTGTATACTTCACTGTATTTTAAACATAAATATAGTTACGTTGGTGCTCTAGTGTTGGTAAAACCATGAAAAGAATATAAAAGAACATTGGTATTACTTTAGGTACTCGTTAAGCTTTATCTTTCAATTCACGCACATCCCGCACATCCTTAAAACTTATGAGGGAAACAAAATTTGTATATGAAATAATTAATTAATAAAAGTTACAAAGTTGGTAACGGAGGGCTGAATTAATAGAAAATTTTGTGCAAACATGATAAGCACTTTTAATACAAATTTCTCACAAAAAAAAATCCATACGCGGAATATTGTTGGCTAAATTGTTTTTGGTAATTGACTGTATGCGAACACAATTAATGTGTTTATTCAGGACTACGTATCGGGTTTGCGAGCAGGTGCGCTGTATATAAAATAGTGACAGAATTTAGGTTATACTTTTATTATTCTTTTATTTTTACATAGTAACAGTTAGATATATTGATATTTTTTATTCGTACGCAGTTTAATTTTGATTCGTAAAAGTAATCAGTATTAACCGTTAAGTTTGCTTGAAAGATTCGCTTTGGGATTATAGAAAAAATTATCAGTAGGACTCGCGCGCCAATCGTTGTGTATCAATTTCAAGATTGTATATAAACAAGTAGTACAATGAGAAGAACGTTCACAAACTTAAACGTATGCACTCATTTTGTATGAAATGAAATTATTAGTGAATTTTTGAATGAAAGATCCATTTTAGGAATTAAAAGATGTTTATGAATAAATATTTTCCCTCTATTAGTACGGAGTAGCTGAATACGTATTGAATATAATAATATAATTTATGTATTATATATTGAATATAATGAATATAATGAATGTATTATATATTGAAATGTTTTAAACGTTTTTGTTTTAATCTTTGTTTAAGCTTCAAACATCAAACACAACAAAGAAATGATATAAAATCAAAATATTTTATTTTCTTGCCGATCAGATTATTTAATTATGAGGGAAATAAAAATATATAAATATTAATATGAATCCTCTCATGTATGACATGAATCAGAAAGCTTCTTTATTAAAAAAGCTTTAACTGATTTATTTTTTGATATCAACTGAATTCAAAACGAACTCGAATATCCACCGATTCTTATTAACTTTCCACGCAGCTTTGTTTTAAACTAATGACACATTTAGATATTATCTATGCGCACAACCGACGCGGTCGAAACGTTAATTTAGTTAAAAGGGCACAAAAGGCTCACACCCCATACACCGGAATAATATTACAGGGACATGGGTGGAATAAGGCTGACCGTCTACGTAATGACAATTTATAGCTCTATGTAGAGAGAGAGAGCTGTCGTTTTGCTAAACTTGTTTCTAGAAATATATTCTAGAATATATTTCTAATTCTTACTACGTACCTTATGTACTTGTAAATATTTGGCTGTCTTACAGCAATTTAATATTCGATGGCAGGCGCTTCTTTTATTGAACGAAGGTTTATTTGCATATTTATGTATTACTCTACTTTATATACGTACTAAAATTTAGTCTATTCATTTAATATTTATTATATATCCTTATATAAAATTCCAATGAAATAGTTAGTTTTGTAATTTTTTTAAGTTAAACATTGTGGTGTTCACGTTTCGCTAATGATTGTGTGGGTAAATTTCCTGAGGTTCTCCGCGTAAGTGACCTTACCAAATTAACTACGGGCCATAAAACACATGGGTTACAAGTGATGATACCGTGTATAAATAATGTGTGGATTTCTTCTCACCATGTCATTAATACGTACTTTTATTTTATTAAATAAATAGATATAGATTTTTCTGAATTAAAGTTTCGTTGATATTTAGAAAAGTTAATATAAAAGCGTTTAAATTAAAAGTCTTATTAAAAAAATAGTAATTTAATTAAATCCTTTTCCAACTCAGTAACAAGCCAGTAAAGATAAATTAACGATGTCGATGCATTTGTTATCACCCCAACAGGATAAGCTAACCTGTTAAAATGAGGCGATTCTTATTAAATACCGACAAAGTGCCCAGCAGGAAACAAAAGCTTTAATAAAAAGCGTTCGGAGAAACCCAAAGGAAAATTTATTATCTGCCTGTATTAAAAAAATCAATAACCCCATATTTTTAGTTACCTAACTTCGGAGCTCTGTTGAAACAATGTCTGCCGGAAAGTTCAAGGTGAGGGCAAAATTGGTTTTTCTTTTAGACACCCTCGAGCCAGACTAAACGGGTCGACACACGACACTGTTCTTGTGACAACCTAGCAGCTCCATATAATAGACAGTGAGCTAGCGCTATGCGAATTTCACAGCGATGTTACCATTGTCATGTAAATTTGATTTGGAAAGAAATGCAAAGTTTGCAACGAATGAATGGATGTTTCAAATTATGCAAGTTTCATTCTGATGAATATTGTCCAATTTGTCTCATACACGGCTTGTCTTTATGAACTTCTATGGATCTGATAGCATTTTTAATTTAAGTATGTTAAAATTAAACTACTTCTGAATTTTTGGTAACAATGGTGATACCAACCTCTGTGTTTATTAAATTCATATCTTACATAACATAAATATCCGCAATACCATTTATAAGACGTGCTACTCCTAATATATTAACATTTATTATACTCGTAGAAACATCTCTATATGAGACACCGGTTCAAATCCTGTCACGTAATATACATATTATAAGTATAAATAAACGAAAAATCTTTAAAGTAAGCGTTTTTCCAATTTGAAAAAGAATTACATTTTTGCACGAGTATGTTAGGTAATGGTTTTCAAAAGATTTAAATTATAAGCTCTTACTTTTACTTGATCCAACAATTACACGGTAATCAGGCATACAACAGTGTCTACTCATCTGGATAATATGAGTGGTACGTACATAAAAGTCCTCGCAGTGGAAGCTCATCTGCAGTGAGAATGCATTTCAAGTGTCCTTTACCCGAATGAAGAAATATTCATAGCAAAGTGCAAACAAATAGCTCTGTCAACATAGCTTCGTGTCTCGGATATATTTAACTTGTAAGGTAGCGTAAAGTAAATTTTATCGAATCAAATATCTATATTTTCATATTAATAATTTTGTTAAATCGTGCTATTAATTTTTAGATTTCTTCTCTATTAATAAACTAAAGAAGGTGCTCCTGCTAGATGTATATTTTTTTTGCTTCATGCCGTATCTCTCATACATCATGGTAGGAGAGAGAACCGAATCTGTAAGTAAGACACTTCGTTCCCCACTTTCCGCTCAATTTTAGAGACATTGCGTGTTGAGAAGTCTTGTTAGAAGAAGAAAATATCGTTTGCCTTTAAAAATTTCCAAAATCATTAAATTAATTAACAAAACTTAATCAAATAATTATTTTAGACAATTAATGTGATATATCGACACTGTTAACGCGCAGCTCTACAAAAATGGCGTTCAGGTCGTAGGGCGTGGGGTGTTAAATTTTCCTCTAAACCAGCCAAAAATCTTTACAAATGCAAACGAGAGGAAGTGAATGTGGCACTGGTGGTGGTGCGAGAGGGATGGATATATTGCATTCGACTTAGCTATGCGGTCGCAGTAGACACAAGAGGTTCGTACCTTTGCGGTTAAAGTACCTAAAGTTCCCTACGAATTGGGGTGGAAGAGGAAAAACAAATAAGTATCTAGTCTGAATGTATGTATGTATGTATCGTTTTAATGTAAGCTGTTGCTTTAGCGTTAGTACAAATTTTGTTAAACCTTAAAATATATTATGTTTAAATTGTACTACGATTAGGATTTTACTTAAATTTACAATTATTCTATTTTAACTACTGTTTTATTTCGACAATTTAATCAATTATTTAACCATTTATTTAACCATAGATAAATTTTTTTTTACCGAGAGGAAGAAAAAAGTCACGAACAACCAAAGTCTGTGGTGTACAATAACATTCAAAAAACACATTCAATTATTTTCAGAAATTTTAAGAAAATAATGTAGTTTTAATTAAAATATCGGTCGACTTTAAACGACAAGCGCAATTCATAAAAGATGATATAACGTGAATCTACAATTATATAACATATTCAATTAATTTATCAATATAAAAAATAATAATATATTAATTCCAAATAAAGTTATATGCCAATATGCATATATTTGCATAATTAATAAACAACGTATAGTCAAAGAATTAAATTTTTTTAACTTCGTGCTTTATTATATAACAATAAATAATAATAACTGAAAAAGCGCCCCACATTTTTATATTGCTATACATTCTTTTTTTCATTCACTATCATGTCAAAATCACGTTCAAAGTTTCCGCTACATAGATACCTAGATACATACATACATACATACATGCATACATATATACATACATATATACATACACACATATACACACACATGCATGTACACACACATGCATACATACATACATACGACCGAAGCTAATAAAATCGTCTTAAAATATGTTGTTCCACGATTTACATTCGAATTGGGTGTTAATTGGTGGAGCTAAACGCACCAATACTGAAATGACAATATAATTAATTCCCTTGAGTGAGCATCGAATCTACATCCAACCTTAGAATCTTAGAGTCAGAACACGTCCACTGCGACACGATGGCTTCAAATTTTTGGAGTTATTCCCCAAAAATAAATATTTTATTACAATATTATTTCGTTTTATACATTCAAAAATTTTCAATTTATACTATAGAGTATACACCCTTCTATGAAGTGAAGTTTCAATATAGTTCAGACGGTTATTGCGAATTCATACTTACTCCAATACAATGACTATATCGCAAATAAAACGAGCAAAACGAACAATAAATAGCAGCGCAAGAAAAGAATTTCTTTTAATTGAATCCCCACTGAGTTTGTAAAAAACGTTACAAATAAACGATTGGGAGCAGAAGTAAGAGGAATCGAACGAGATTTATTTTTACAATATCAAAATAATGTGTTAAAAGGAGATTGTTTCAGACACTTGGTGTATATTTTAGATAGGTTTTGTCTGGGTATGGTGTACGTTAATTACGTACGTGTGTAAATATATACTAGTTTATATTTTTTTACAGTCCAAATTCGAGACATTGCGCGGAACTCAACGCTGCACATAGTTTTCATTGCGTTTACAGTGCGGGAAAATTGCAATTAATATTCACTTTACTTTACTTTAAGTTTTATTTAACTAAACATACTACTATTTACTAAACACAAATGTTAGGTTTATGCAAATATAATATAAAAAAAAATATAAACAGAAAGTAAATATATAATATGTATGTATGAGCAAGACTCCGTTATATATATATATATATATATATAAAAATATCCTTAAAAAGAAAAATATCCTAAGCATTAAACGAAAAGCTTTTATAATTCTGATAACTGATTCTACCAAGAGATAGTCCCTATAAAATTGAATGTTCTAGAATATTCTATGAATGAAAAAAATATATTTTATCTTACCTGCCACCAACTAGCAAGTAGTTTCCGTCTCGCAACAACAATCTGAAGTAGTCCGTGTGCGTCTCATTGCCCAAGAACTTGTGCGTGTCATCCACTCCTATAAAAAAAATGCCATATTATAAAAAAATATATATAAATTATATAATATTCTTAAAAACAAAAGAGTAACGTAAATCAAATTATAGTAACAAAGGCAAATAATACTCCTTACAACGTTAACAAATTTATAACAATTTTCATAATAGGAAATCTCCAAACAACCTCTGTAAGGTTAAAAGCGTAGGAGTATTGCCCGATCAGATTTCAGAACTCGCATACACCTGATACCAATTATGTTAAAAGCTACGTAAAAGTTTCGATTTTATCTCATTAGAATACTGTTACTTGTGCGAATACAGAACAAAAACGAAACAGAATAGATACGAGTATATGTACGAGTATGTGTGTTCAAAATGAGATTTTCGGTCAACTTTGATGTTAAAAATGGTCGTGGCGCAGCGCGTTTTACTTTAAACGGGCGATTTTACGGATTATAATAATTAATAAAGCAGCAAAATAAAGCAGCTTCTGTCTCCAGCTTCAAGTCTAGTGATAAGACACTCTGTTCCGCGTTTTCCGTCCAATTTTCTAAACATCGTGTTTTAAGAGACGGAACTCAACGCCGCGCTTTCTCTATAATATAATAATTCCCATAAGCAGAAACCCACAATTTTTTTAACTTTATTCCCTATCCATACAATATAAATGTGATGAAATAAAAGGCAGTACAAATAAAAACTCAAGTACATCATATTTTATACTAGTATGAAATACATTTTATAATTTTATTTCTCCATAATTCATACATTGTACGTATGAGCACTATTGATGCCACTTATCCCGTATGAGCTAAGCTGTTGCGGTTTTCTATGGAGCTGGGAAGAAATTTGCATTTCCATTAGTGAGTCGGTAACAATTTATTGGGAGGATTTAAAGTCAAGTATAATGTGACTTTAGCTACATTCGAACTAATGGGTTGATGAATGAGTCTAGAATTAATTCATCACTAATAATAAAGTAAAGAAAGTAAAGAAAAAGATATTCTTGTATGGGTTATTACGCGCAAGATTTCGGAAACAATTATCAACATTATATAAGAAGTATTATGAAATTATAAAATATTATATGTTCTCTGTCACAATAGAAATAACTGTTACGCGATTTATATACAATATTATTTGGAAAAAGTTGGACGTTTGATTCTTATTTGTGTAATATTTGTTTGAAGGTCCAATGTTTGGTATGGTACGTGTATGGTGAGTCGTCCGGCGCGGCGTCCTGTTATTAAATAGGAATGTACAATGAAATGGGAACCCGATTAATACAGTGTTGGGTCATTGAATTTATAGTATTAACGCAGTAGAAGACAGTCACGTCAGGTATTATAGTAGAGAGAACTAGTGACAAGACTCTCCGTTATCACTTAACGTAGCAAACACAACGCCGCGCTTTGTCTTATCAGAGCGTGAAGTGAAATTAATAAAAAAAGTTACTGTGACATACGGACGAACATACAGACAGACAGACAGACATGACGACTCTATAGGGGTTCCATTTTTTTCCCATTTGGCTACGGAACCCTCAAAAGGAGTATGTAATCTAAAAATATCTATACATTAAGGATTGCATATAAGATAATGAATTTAACCTTGACTCTTTTATAAATATACACCGATACCGATACAAATATTGTAAAGAGAGTCGTTCAATGAATATTTATTATTAGCTATGTTTGCTACTTTCGGAGGAAGTGGGAAGTGAAGGAAAGATTACTGGGTCGTGGCTTCCTTTGTATATGTTCCGGAGTAACAATATACTTTTTACTGTTACTGTACTACAGTTTTAATAGATATACACATTTCACTAGTACTTATTATTCATTATGATTACATATATATATATATATATATATATATATATATATATATATATATATAGATATATATATATATATATATATATATATATATATATATATATATATATATATATATATATATATATATATATATATATATATATATATATATATATAGTTTTATTCGTTAGATATATTTTTTAGCACCGTTACAGCTGTGCCAAGATATGCTACATATCTGACAATATTTATATATGTATATAAATATTGTCATATAAAACAATTATAAAGCAAGTATAATAAGGAAAAAAACAATATGTACACGTAGATTATTCTCAATTATGTACAAGATCGATCATGTTGTACCCAGTTTTGTTTTGTTAGAAAGCCATTGAAATGGAAGTTTCAGTGGGTACGTTTTACAGTGGCGATCGATGTAACGATCTTAAGATAAAAGTGATCAGTTGTGTGTGAAATGATTTTCATAAAAATCTACTTCTATCACTGTTTGAGATAGAAAGCGCGAATAAGACGACAAGTAAAGTGTTCTGGCACGTGCGATGAAATCTGAGATTATTCAAAGGGTCCTTTTATGTGCAGAAATGGGTTCGAGTCGTTTTTCAATGATATTGCCAGTGAAGCTTCCAATCATTTCTTTAAGCACGTGGCGACACCGGCTTATGCTGAAATTATATTATTGTTAGATCACGACTTTCGACTTCAAATGTAAGACTGTACAAATTAGTAAGCGTAAAAATTAGATACTATAAAATAGAATATATTGTTAAAAAAAATATATTCTTTTTTAACTGTCTCACAATGGGTCTAGGTTCTCTCTATATTCTCTAAAAAATGACATCTGCTTAAGATAAAATAAATAAATATCAGTTAAGTTGCGAATAGTAATCGTGCACCGAGGGTTCCGTACTATTTTTATGATTGTAACCATTTCGTTGAGGAAAATACTACTTATAAAAATTTACAAACTTAAATTTGCGGTCGTATCCACTAGTTTTTATGAACTGAACTGCAAATATAACTTTGGCATGGTTTTTTCTGTGTTAAACTTATAAATTATCAATTTTGAGATTTGATCCATTATATATACTGTAAGATCTCACTCCTCGTTAAATTGCATAAGGCTAGGTTAGCTAAGGCTAGGCAATGAAGTACAACTGACAGCTGTGACAAACTCAAATTTGCACTCATTTTGTGTGAAATTAACTACAGTAAAAGTTTGTATTGGCTTTTTTTAGGATATATCTATAAATTTTTAACCTTTCTTTAGTACTTTTCCCTTTGCTTGTAGTACAAGTTTTAACTTATTTCCAAATATCATAACTCTAAGTCAACGAGAATTACGTTGTACGTTTTGATTAACGGCTATTTTCAAACAAAATGCAATAAAAAATTAAGCACAAACGCTAATATCTTTTTATTTTTTATTCCATTGACTAGTCTTGACAAACATACAGACGGACAACAAAGTGATCCTATAAGCGTTCCGTTTTTTCCTTTTGAGGTACGGAATCCTATAAAGATTTCAATTATGATGACTTATTATTTACAAATTTCAGAGCAAAGTTTATGTGTAATCTTCTATTATTATTCTATTGGAGATATTACATTTGCTATACAATTAATGAAGCAACAAAATATTATTATTTAGTACGATGATAATAAAATGCAGGACGTTTGTCTTTGTTCACGGCGAGAAATATTACGTTACAAACAGTAATATTAATTATAAAAAAAGTTTAAGTATTAACTTTGTTACGTCACATTGTAGCGTCCTAAGTGAAATTTCTTTAATTTTGTATGTTATGTAACGTGGAATTTGGGGAAGTAGGTCAAAACGCCAATTTTGTTCGGCGCCGCTTCGATATATCAACACATAAAAACTTGGGATGACAGTAATGTTGTGCGTTTACCTTTATGCTTAATATACCGACTACTCATACATACATATTTAATATTTTGTGTCGCATACGTCAATCTGTACGAGGATATGTATGAATTTAGGAAAATTTCATATTTATTTTTATATGTAGTATGGCTTATTTTTTTAAAGTGAATACTTTTAATAATATTTAATGAATAAAGACTATTACTTGTATGTTCAATATACACTCGAGGGAATCAATTATTTTAATTTTCCCGTTTTGACAAGACAAAACGCAGAGTTTTATTCCACTACTGAACTCACAATGTCTAAAATTCAAACATTAGGTTCTCCACCTACCCTGCACTCTGAATCTCAAATAAACATACAAATACATATATATATATATATATATATATATATATATATATATATATATATATATATATATATATATATATATATATATATATATTTATATATAAGAAGAAGCGAAGAAAATAAAAATATTTCATTCTCTCCGAGTGGGCATCGAACCCACAAACCGTTATGCTTCTATCTTGCGGTCCATTTTTACGGACGGTAAAAAAATATTAATTAAAGTACACATTTATAACAATAAGTGCATCCTCAAAATTCTTTGTTAAAATTTTATACGCAATTAAACACCTGCCATTTTGACATTCTTAAAGGCACAATAAAACATCTAAATATATATACATAATAACTACTAATGAAGCTCGAATAACTAACTATCCAATTAAAATCAAGCTTTACAATTTATATCATTCAAAACATAAACTTTCATTATTTGAAAACGAAATCAAGATAAAAAATTTCTTATATTTCATCTTTAAAGAATATAGAATCTGTTTTTTCAAGACTGTTTTTACTGAGGTTAGAACTGAGGATGTAGGTCAAGGCGCCAATTTCCTCCGCAGCGGCTCCGCGATATCGCGACTATCGACTTTTCTGGAATATCTCTAACATCTGGGGTAAGTTTTTTGTTCAACTAAATTGCATCGATAGAATTTCTTTTTCAGTTGTAATTTTTATGGTAGTAACGTTATCGTTAGTTTAATAGTATCTAACTTATAATGATAATGGGTTTTTATGTATATTTCTCTTCAGATATATATTTTAAATAATTTAGTATGTGTTTTGATATTTTTTTTCAAAGAAAATATTAGTTTAGTGGCCCTTTTTTAAAAGGTAATTTCTTTCATTACTATTTTTTTTTACTTTTTAAGTAATTTTATGGATTATGGTTCGAATTTTTTAGTAGTTTCTCTCTAATAGTATATTTAAAACTCTAATGATCATTATACTTTATTGGGTCAAAAGTTTGATTTATATGTATTATTATTTATTATTTATATGTAAAGTTTGATTTGAGTCGTATGAAATGACCTACACTGTAAGTTTGTAAGGGGATTTTTTTCTGTAATACTCATACAAATTTCCAATTTTCGGACATTTTCCTTTAATTCTACTATAAGTTCTAACTTTTTGCCAAATTTAATAACTCTAGAACATCGGGAAGTAGCGGTGAATTTCACACAAAATACGGTAAAAACAAAGCGTAAACGCTCATATCTTTTGATAGCGTTGACGTAGTTTGTTTCTGTGCTCTAGCGGTCGATGCGATCCGAGCAATTTCGATATTTCATTGATATTAATTTCAGCTAGATGTTGGAGACATCGATCTTTAGAAAACTCGTATTGATAGACAGACGGACCAACAGACAGATAGACGGATGAACATTAAAGTGGACGGATAAAGGTACGGAATTCTAAAAAATAGTTAAAACTATACTGATGGTTTGCTATAACAAGTTCTTGACAAAAATAATCAAATTATTAATTCTATTTGAAAATTAAGTGTTTCTTTCTACTTTCTTATGGAAAGTTTGTAGAACTCTTTTAATTTTTTAATATCATTAAAGAAATAAAATAAATTTAAAGAACTTACTCATTTTATATTTAAGACTTACCTAAGTACCAACACAAAATGCGAAATGTTTAAATAAAGTGGGGTCGCGTAGTCGACCTCTGGGGACATATTAAAAAATCTAATTACCGTGGAATCATTAAAATGTTCGGGCGCAGCTGGCACTAAGGTGAGCCTTTGTGATTGCACTGCCAACTGGAGTCGGGAGATTTTGTATTGTATGTATATTTCAAACGCATGTGCTTGCATTTTTGATAATATGTAAATTATTATTACAATAAACATATATTTATTTGTAATCAAAATGTGGTGTTAAACATGTAGATAATTTAGTTTTACACACTGACACATAAAGTAAATTTTGTATACGTCTGTTAAAAATGCCAGAAGTAAGAACAAGAACGAGATGTAAAATAGAGATTATCAGCACTAAATGATACTATGAAGCATTTTTAGAATCTGATATAGTTATATAACGAGCTCGAATATAGATAGAAAATATCACCCGATCTTCTTCACTTAATTCACTAGTTTACTCGAGTCAAATCAAATGATATTCTGTGTCTATGTATAGATAATTATTCTTTGTATCTACTACTTATCCTACTTTATTAATTAGATTATGATGTCGTGATAATTAGATTATCGTGTCATACAAGAAATAAAAAAGTATTATTTTATTTACATTATCTTGATCTTACAGCAGCTCTCTCATTTTTGGCATTAATACAATAAGAATGAGCAAATTCTAATAAAAAATTGTAAATAATTAACAAATCACCAAAAAACTTCGATTCAAACATACCTATATTGCGAAATCCCAAAATGGCGTAGTTAAAAGCGATATAATCTGTGGCATGCGAAGTTATAGCAAAAACCCCGCCAACTTGCCGGATCTTTGGCTTACAACTTTCCAGCCAGGCCGATTGATAACAGACTGAGATTTATTATCTATATACTTTGTAGACATACGTTTTTTTGTTATTTATAGAAGAATTTTTTGTGGAATAGCTTTATGTATTGTGAAATTTGCATAATATTAATAACAAAATATTGAGCGTTTTGTAATGAAACCTTTACAATTTGATTAAAATAAAAAAAATAATAATTATAAATTAATAATTCATTAAATTGTATTTATACAACTATAAACTCAATTATTAACTATAAGCTTCAGAATCTCGTGTTAAGACGCTCCGTTCTTCACTCCGGCTTGGCTTGCCAGTGGGGAGAAATGAAAATAGTTTATTCCCATGAGTTAGGACCACTGTTACATAATGGCCTACATATATATGACTTAACAATATCTTTAAAATCAATTTTTCACTTTTAATTAAAAAAATAGAATTGTTAATAAAACATATCAATATTTTAAATACATTTAATGAACTTTAAAAATTACCCTTCATAATATAAAAGCTATTCAATGTTTAATTTAAAATGCCAATTAAAACTTTGTAACAAATTAATCTTGTGAATCGTAAGCGTTACAGATTTTCTTCGAAGCAAACTAGTTAAAAAACACATTATTCAACTTTAAGGGTTGGTATTAACCTGTCGCATCGTTAGCTACGTGCTAGTACTGCCTTACTACGGAAATTAACTTAGTGAGATCTATTTCCTGGTATCCTCGATAATTTTATTTACTTCTGGTTACCCCTTGATTTTTTTTATTCCGTCAATGATCTTATAGAGTTTGTGTTCTTTTATGTTCGATGCGTGTAGACCAAGTTATTGCAGTGAAACGTTGATTTAATTCACCGATATATTTCAATTATTAATTGTACCAATATTAATCTTGAAGAAATTTAAAATTACGCCATACAAACTACTATATAGTTAGAAGGTCATCTAGAAGAACATAATTTAACAATGAGTGTAAAGATGAATTGAAGCTTAGCCGTTTCATATCCGAATAGGTATTGAAAAACAAACCTAACTCAGTGTCGACATACTCCGTTTTCCAGTTTTCCACTTACAACGGCGCTACTTAACGCCACTTGGCATCTTACATATTTGTTGCAACCGAAGAGATTACAGTACGACGCTCACACTGCGAGTTGATAATCAGTGTATAAATATGCCAATAGGCATAATTGTATAAATATGCCAATAGGCATTTTTAAATTATACTGTAACTTTTGTAAATAAAATACATTTGCGAAAATAAGCCAAGTTTCCGTATGGTTTATCAGAGAGGCAAGTTTAAAAAAGAACGAGGCAATGTCATTGTCGTAAAACGTGTTATCTGGGCCGTTGGGAGAAAAACGGCTATATCAAGCAGCGTGATCGCGCGTATGATTTAAGGTTAGAGTTCAACAATTTTTAACCATCAATGTGTATGTATTCACCATAAAGAGAACTTCGACTCGCTGGGAAATAGTAATTGCGGTAGATTGAATGCCTTATTTTGTTCGTAATCTTTTTTTTCGCTCGTTTGTTTTCATGATAATTAGGGAACATAGGCGCTGCTTTTATTTTGCCCCAGTTTTATATTGATTTTATTGAAGTGTGCTTCGGTATTGGGGTTGATTTCTTGTTTTTTATTATGTTCAATATGTTTTTGGGAGAAGTTTTTATAACATAAGCCATCCTATTTGTACATGAGTATTGTTGTTATATATATATTATGTATTAAAGATCTCGTGGCTCAGTAGGACTATGTTTGTCTGGATTGAGTTGTGAGTTCGTTCTGCACTTTGGGGAATTAATTATTTTATTTTCTTCTTTGGGACGACAAAGTGTGACGATGGGTTCCACTCATGAATAATGGTATAAAAGTATTTATATATTGTAGAGCAGGCTCTACAAAGGCCCGATCATAGTGAACAACTTCTTGCAATTCATTAGAAAATAACATAATTATAGTAATCTTATATTGCTAGCTCATAACTACTTATTTTATACCATCAAGTATTTTGTAATGCACTTGCTATTTACTGTTAACGAATTGAATTGTTTGAAAGCCATTTTCAATAATATGATATGAAAAAAATATAGTATTTTAAAATAAAATGGGGAGAAAGTGTAGATGAAAAATAAATGGAATAGGAAAAACTAACTGTATTCATGATTACTACACTTTATACACGATTTCACTACACTTTCTTTTTTATCATATTTTTTAGTGTAGTGTAGATTCAAGTGGAAAGCGGAGAGTGGAGTATTTTGACACTCTGCTCTCTGATTATCCTAATATTTATAGCATACAGAGTAAAGTTGAAAAAAAAAATATTGTGTACTATGTATAGTGTTAATAAATCTGGAGTATCTATATGTATATAGTTGTAAAAGTGTTCCTTCCATAGAGAATATTAATTTTTGGGGTTCCATACCGCAACACGTAAAAATGGAACTCATTTATAGGATCACTTTGTTGTCCGTAAGTCTGTTAGTCTGTCAAGACCGTTTTCCTTAAGATCTACCGGAGATATCAAGCTGAAATTAATATAAAATATCCATATCTATAGTAACACAGAAAATATCAAACTTTTATTCTATTAATGAAACTTGACAAGATGTTAGAACTTACACTACAAGTAAAAGGAAAAGTCCAAAAATGGAAATTTTATAGTTATAACAGCAAAAACCATCACAAACTTATTTCGGTAGTTCATTTCCTTAAAAAATTGTGTGTAACAATAAAAATACAACATATGTTATTATATATACTTATATTATTATGTATATATTATAGTATTAATATTTTTTGTATGGACATACTTATTAAGTATTAAGTATAGTATATCATATATTTTATAATTTCACGCACACATATATTTCAAGTTTTTTTGTTTTTGTATACATTTGTTTCCCACATAACCAAGAAAATGCTATTTAGCATTAAGCATTCAAACAGACGAAGCCACGGGCGGGTCGCTAGTAAATAATAGGCTCCATCATTGCAGAGCTCATAGCAACTAAAATACAAAAGTATAATACCGGTGTTACGTGGGTGGACGTTGTCGGGACATTGTGTACTCCTCGTTAACTGTAATGGGCGCGGCCATCTCGCTCAACGACACTCGTATCTTATCAGCTTCTTTTCACACAATACAAAATTTGTTGGTAAAATTTTCGGCTTGTTATGCCATTTAATTTGACGTGAACGTTTACACGTGTTGAATCACGCACTGGTACGTGCGGTATTTACAGTAGGGTTGTTTTATTGGATTTTTTTTTTAAGTTACGAATTGTATTAATAATAGAGAAGAAACTCTTTTAGAAGCTAGAGTGAGCGTGAGAAAAACCATCGTGGCAAAACAGTACATTCTTGGCAATCCTATAATTTCATATTTTATGTTTGTTTTTTACGTCGTGATTTTCCTATCGGGCTTATGAAAATATTTTTTTTAAATCTAAATATGTAAGTGCATAGTAAATTGCACCACTAGGTGTCAGATAAAATACATTTCAATGTTTTTAAATACATAATTGTATGGGAGTCCCTTTATTTTTAATTAGTGTTTGTCTTTGTCTGGCTCGAGCGCAGCTTCTACTCCGTAGCGTTGTTAAAGACATAAAAACTACACTTTCATAAAGTAGATGAACTTACAGCCGCAACAAGAAAGTTATTATTACTGAGTAACTTTGCAACATGGTTTTAAGTCAGAGAGTTACAAAGACATATTAAACGAGCGTACTTTTGAGATAATACAGCAGTTGAAATAGTTCAAATCGATTAACTTTATGCAAAGATATAGAACAATCAAGGCATAATATTTAGAACCCCACCGCTCCATTTTCACGATCTGCTGAGACAAAATATGACATTGAATTTCATCTTTCAATACGCAATACCTTGAAATCTGGCGAAAAGTCAAGAACACATTATTTTGACACTATATTATATAGACTCTGTCTGCTTTATATATCTGACGTCGCACTAGCAAGCTATTATAAAAAAATATGGTATATATACGCGCATTTTCTTAGACACATACACACTTTACATACATACATATACATACATACATATATATACATACGTTTGCATTGGTAGGCTTTTTAAATGTGTTTTAATAGTATTCGCAGAGCAAAATGTTTTTATTTTATAATAATTTTCACTGAATCACTGTAATGTGTAAAAGTATCAGTATTATTTGTTAAGGGGCAAAGACGCTGGCAGCTGTGACACAGTTTACACTAGTATGGCTGCCATCGCTCTCCTCTAGATTTGAAGATATATCAAATCATAAATACATCTAGAGTGTATCTGTATCACATATTTTACTGAAATAAAATTTAAAATTATTATTATTATTATGTAGTGAGTCATTTTAGGCGTTATTTTACGACTGCATAAGACTTATTATATCTTATATCTTACATGTACAATTTTTAGTTTGTATTTTGTACAAATTAGAACATAATGATGCTTACGTTATTTCGTAAAACATACTTTTGGTAATGAGCTTCTAATAGCTCAGATAAAGTCTATGGTAAAGGATAATGCTGCTCGTATATAGTATATATTATATGTAGATTAATGAAAAAAATATATACCCTATAACATATTTATGAACCACGAATTTATGTGGCTTTAAATTAAATTTATTTTGCTAGGTTGGCATTACCTAGTGAAGTGACATGACATTTTAAGATGATAGAACAGAGATAATTTTTGTTATGATTTTTTTATTTTATGAAAAACATTACTCTAATTGTGTCTAAAAATAATCGCCAATTAAAATCTAACTTCACTACTTATGATAACGGAGCAAGTTGTGTTTTTTTTCCCTCGTAACGTAATATAATCCGCCTTTATAAGGTATTCTTTGAAGTTTCTTCACTCATCTAAACTTAGAAGGATATTTCAATAAACTCACAAAGAAAGTCCACCCTTAAAGATAAATTCATCTTAAATATTAAAAGGTTCTTACAAAAGAAGCATCGACGACTGCTGATGAAATAACGAAAACAGATCTCTTGATCGTAAATAACCTGTACGAGTATATTATACCAAGAAGCTTTTGTAAACTTATTATAATGTTTTTTTACTGGTAGAGCTTTTATTTTGTTCCATATACAAATTAAATATAAAAACTGATGAAAAGCTAAAAAAAAATTTCGTATTCAGATGTTCTGTTAGAATCTGAATTAATTCTCAAATTAAAAATCAAAAGTTTACAATAAGTAACTTTGTCCACAATCTTTTGATATAAAATATAATATCAAAAGCACTTAGGAGCTCCTTAAGCGGTAAAATTGTGCGCGGGGCGGGATTATGCAGGTAAGTAAGGTGGCACTGATTTAATTTCCCTTGCATTGCTGCATCCCACCTCTTTACCCCATTTCCTTCTCAAAGTGTAGTAAATTTGTAAAAATTGTAAAGGAGATTTTATTCTAAGCTTGAAAAATATTAGAGGAAATTGTTCAGTTACTATTTTATCTTGTGTGTTTAGTCAATTTGAATATAATTTTATTTGAAATGATATATCATAACGTTAATCGGTATGAGATAACCCACTGCACTTGTGACTGTGTCATATTTTCCAATATTCTCCAGTATATACATGAAACTTTGAATAAGAAAGCCAAGCGTACCCATATTCGTGCAGCAATACGTCAAAATACTTCCTTTACACGTATAGTACGGTATAGGTTAATGCACAGTGGAGTGTTGCTCGGGGACTGATATGAGCGTAAGTGCGGAAGGCATTGTGTATAACATGCTGCATCATACTTTATCGAAGTCACTTATTATATTTCTTATTGTTGTGAGTTTAATGATCTTTTTCAGATAGATAGCTTCAGTCGCTGAGATAATTGCTTATTTTAAAAAGTACTGGTTCGAATTTAAGCATTATTTATGTGCTGGACTTTTGGACTAGCCCATTTGTCATGGAACGCTTAATCATGTTAATTGTTTTAATATAAACCTGGAAATAGGTCTTGACAGAAGTTTTAGTTAGCCGGGCGCAGACGGGTGATGCCTCATGTAGTGTAGTATAATTTAATAAATAAAATAATTAATAACTATAATATGTAAGTATATGCAGACTTTGTAGAGCTTTTATTTTGAAAGCCTAAGTGCTAAAGTTTAGGAAATATACCAGGTAGCTTACATTTGTCAATACCGTACAACTATTGGTTAATACTAAACGCATACTACTACATTCGTACGCTGATTTATTACTTTCTCAAAACTTTAAAGTGGATGTACTTAGTGGTTACATACATATCGAATGCAATCGTAACTCGTTACATATTTACCAGCCGGAACGAGAATGGCCTGTGGACAGATATCGATGTGTTTCCGTCTACCGACTCCTCTATTAATCTTGTACACTTACACTACCTTTGTTAGTTTTCCAATGCCATTATAGATTCAACTAAATGGCTCTTATAAATTGATACCGATATGGGATAATCGATTTATGTTTTAGTCGCATAGGAAAACGAATGGAGTACATATTAACTTAAAGAAAATGTTGTACAAAATAAAATATTAGAGACTCTGGTCTCTATTTTTCACTCAAATAGAGAGTGACATGTAATTATAAGTGCACACTAGGAAATTATAAGTGCGTTATTAAATATAATGTACGTTGGGACCTTCGTAGTTAAGAGAAATAGCGTCTGACTGTAAATGCAATAGGTGTGGGTACAATGCTCGGGGGAATATTGTAATATTAAAATTTTCGGATAAAGGCAAGAAAAAGCATCACGTCGATTTCTGCCAAAACGATGAATAGAATGTCTAGGTTCACTAGGTTCTCTCCTCAATATAAGGCATAAAATATAAACCTGAAATGTATAATATTTGGATTTCAAACCTTCGAGAACTATCGAGTCTTACTGCACCATGTCGGAATCCCACGTCATTTATTTTATTCATTGCGTATTATATTATATCAATTAAAGTAATTTGTGCAGCAATAATAAAGAGATTTATTAATGGAAATTTTACTTAATAAAAATGACATTTAAGTAATTAAAGCATACTTGGCAACGGTAACCGGAACCATAAAAGTATCGTTGACCGTTTTTTGGAGAGATAATGCAAATCATTTGTTGTAACAAAACCTTAAAATGTGCAAAGAATATCTCCCGTAATTAAAGCAACCATGATGGCAGATAGCTTTGAAAAGCTTGACTTAAAATATCGAATAATAGAATCCTTAGATATTTTTGTTGTATAAATATTTTGCGGGGGAATATTCTTTTGTGATTTGTGTGTTTTTTAAACAACGAAGAAAAAGAAGAATCTATAGAACAAGTTATAAACAAACAAAAACACGTTGAGGAATGCTTAATATATTTCTTTGCCACTGTAATTAATGAATAATGTCATTGTTATAAAATTGTTACATAGCTTATACAACTTCAAGTATATAATCAACATATATATGTATTTATTTTGTTCTATATATAATATAACAAATCAGTAAAATCTGACTGTTTGAAAATGCGTATATACGGAAGTACTGGACGGATTTAAATAACACTTTTTATTGTATACCTCGCCTGGGAACTTAACTCAAACAGCTGATATACATACATCTATAATAGACTAATGGAATTATAAGCAACTAAGAAATGATTTCTTGGCATAAGCTAGTCAAAGTCATGACAAAAATCCGTTAATATAAAAATTTATGATTCGGAAAGATGCTAAATACAAGAGTCATAAAGACCACATGTTGTGTACCTTCTAACTAGCTGATGATATAAACGAAGGGATCTTTGCGAAAAATTCGGATGAACTTTCCTTAAAAGATATTTGGTTATAATAGTTTCTTAACAAAAAGGTGAAATGGATCTCTCAGTGTCATTACAATGTCTATCACTCTATATCCGCCATTCACGTTGGCACAATTTATTATACGGAATGACCGTTCAGTAAATGCGCAAACTTTACTATTGATGTAAGTTTTTGTTTAATATTTGTTTATCCTCACGATTCTTATACATATTATGTAGGCCAAGTATTTTATTATTCTTTGAATTAAACGAACTCAAAATTATCATATACAATCTGAACTAGAATAAAAGGTAAATTTGCACCGCGTCTCAGCAAGTCTTCAAGCTAGGTGGGGTGACAATGAACGCAAAGTGACTGTTGGAAGAGCCGAAGATCAAGCTCTGGGGCGTACCAATGAAAAGTAAATAAAATGAAAAACCATTTGTCCAGTAACTGATGATAGCAGGCCGTTGTTGTTGATGATGATGTTTGTAATGTTAAAGGTGATGACGATGATGGTGATTACGATGATCAAAAACAAAATATTCTTAATTCAATTAGGCCATTACAAGCACTTTTGAATCGTCAATTTATACTGAAGTGTCAGTAGTGTCAGTCCTTCAGAAAGCTACCACCGGCTCGGAAGGAAGGTTCTGCTGAGAAGAACTCATGATGACAGTGATGATTTATATATGTAATAGTTTTGATATTAAACTTTTTAGTTTAAATGTGGCTCTAAAATATTTTTCAGTAAATGAGGTGATGTTATAAAGATATATGATCTATCATCTCCTTTCATATGAGAGTTTGATTTATTTAAATGAAGATATTTCGTTTTCAAGTGAAAAAACATCGAAAATAAAAAAAAAAAACCAGCACGAGAACGCAATAAGTCTGAAAGGCAAACTTTTGAATCGCTAGGTTTAAAACTTAAAGACTCAATCTCTTTGAGTGGGTTTTAAATTTGTTTCAAAGGAGAATGCGTTTTAAGATACAGTATCGAATGGTACAAAGTGGTTTGTGGGGTGTGGCAGGGAGGAGGGGGGGAGAGAGGGGCAGAGGACAAGAGCCGTCATTTGCAAGGACTTCAGACGCAGCGAAGTTACACAAGTTGTCACCAGGCTTTATTTAGGTTTTATACTTTTTACCCTTCACTTGCGATTGTTATGATGATGATAATTAAAGAGCATTTGGTTTTGGATTTGAACGAGGTTATTTTAAACTGCAGTAGGCATTATTTAGTTTGTCTTTTTTCCAGATTTTCTGACTTCTATGTTATTTAAGTATATCTCTGCACTATAACATCAGTACGCTCATTTTAATGTGTCAATATCATACTCAAAGATCAATAATGTATTTTTATACTATATATATACATTTACTATACCGGTTTCTAACAAGTGATTGTTAAACGAAGACCAGAATTTAGTACCTATACAAGTTTCGGTCACTGGCAAGTATAATTAATACGATCGAGTATCTACAGGAAGTGCAAAATGGCGGCGAGTAGCCAACATGGATGCGCTTCCGCTCGCCGGGGGACAATAATTAATCTAGTACTTATTTTGCTCACACAAGGACCGTAGTGGCGAAATTGTAGCTAATATTTATTCAGAATTACCAACTCAGTGTATTCTGAATCTGGGTTTCAATTGTGTCTGCACTTGTGCAAATGTCATAAACGTCTTTATCTTGGCTTAGCTTGTTGAGATGGGGATGGAAATACTTGTGCTACAAATGAAATGGCTCTCAATGTTTTCTCTACACATTATATGTCGTATACATTTTATTCTAAATGAAATATTATTTCAATAATTTTCTTTTTTCTGTAAATATTTTTGAAATAACTTTATATTTTACTTATATATCACATGAAAAATGTATACAGAATATTAAAATAATTGCCGTTAATAGAATTTTCAATCTTGTTCTTATAGGTACTCAATTCACACTACTGCAATATCAAGATTACCAAAGACTAACTATTAAATTTAATATCAGGCTCCATAATACCAAGGTATAGGGTAATAATTAATATGATCGAGTGAATAAGCAAATGGCGTAGTGGCAGAGATGCTCTTCCGTCGGGACAATTAATCTTGTACAATACTCTTGCTAGTGTTGCAATGCTAATATTTATTCGGCACTATGAATGCGGGCGATTGTCTCGATTCTTACTTTCAGTGAGTTTTGTTTGTTATTTGCGTTCTACTTTGAAGCTATTTTATAGTGGAATATTTGACAAATTTGTTTTTTTTATACGAGTAGGTCAAGAGGCGAAGAACCTTTTCTAATATGTATGTAATGGAATAATCTCTTGATATATGTATGTATATACAAATACAAGACTTGAACCCGAATCTCTTGGATACCGTCCAAGCTTTGTAGTCGTCAAGGTATAAGAAGGACTTATCGTGCTACGTCGAAATAACATCATTAGCTGTTTTTCTTTTAATTAAGGACATAGTTCTAGGTGGTGGATGTTAATGCACTTTGTTTAATCAGACTAACATACCAACAATTAAATTATTATTGTTCTTCTGTGTGGAATAAAATATGTGAAAAACTAACATTTCTTATACATATTTACATATAAATAACGATATATATACATATAATGTTATTAAACATTTAAATTTAATTTTCCAATTAAATTTAACTGTATATCGAATGCGGTAACCAAAAGATGTATGATAATGCTTCACATAATGTGTGCATTCCCGCGTGTCCCGTAACGTTAAGATAAAATTAATGTTACGTTCTTTACGTTTTGTGCTCAGGAGCGGTTAGCTGGCTAAATGCGTTTTGGTTTTTTTTGAATTATGATAATGGTATACAAATTAGTTGTTTACTGTTATCAAATTATTCAAAATTGTATGTTTTAAAAGATATGAATCAATATAATTTACTTACGTAGAATTATTTTTTTTGGTAAAAAAGATATATGTTTTCGAATTTCAAAGACTACTACAGTATAATAGACGCGTGTAGGCATAATGTATATGATAAATTTAAAGGAGCGGGGCTTAAAACTGTACTTTTTGAAAACCAATCAAGATGTCGTCGTTCTTATAAAGTTATTGTAATATTTTCTCCATGTCGGGAGATTTCAACGAAATTCCAAAGATTGTTTCTTATAATAATCCTTTTGCAATTTTTATAAGATTCCAAATATTTTTATTTCCCTAGTGTGTAAATAATATGTTTCATAATATGAAAAAAAATAACTTTAATAAAGTAAGTGAGAACATTTAAAAAAAATACATGTTATAGACAAAAAAGGAAACAAAGAACGTCTAAGTTCTTGGGAATTGTCTAAGTTCTTGGGAGTTCCAAAAACCTATACTAGTATTATAAAGTCTTAGTTTGATTGGAAGAATGCATTAATTTCAAGAACTACTTTTTTTTTAAACATCTTGTGTACATAGTCCATTTATTGAGAAACTATATTACCATCACGTTAATCGTTCCACTTCGGCCATTTAGAATGTATCATATAAAGACCATTCTCAGTTATACAGGCTGGATTTTTTATAAAACCTCGGTAACGAATTCAAGTTAAAATGTGATTTTTAATTTTGTTTATATAAATATTTGACCATCGTTCAAATTGACACATAATATTTTTGCTTAATATGTGTTAGATAAATACTCGTAGCACATACAGACAGACACTTTCTAGCGCTCTCGTAGTCGGTTTATTAGACAAGAATATTGCATTATCCATGAACATTCCACAGCTCTAGTGGTTCTCGCACGAGTTCTAAGACAGTGCTTCGAGGGCGTTTTAAGGATCGACGAGATGTGGCACTTAAAATTCTATATGTAAATTAAGTCTTGTTTGTAAGACTGCTTTCAAATTATGTGCTAGAGAATATACTTGTGCATATGCATATACTCGTGTTGAGTATGTTCTTGTATAATGAAAGATAATATTTAGTTAATAATATGGATCAATAAGAACGATATGAAATGTGTACACATTATTGCTTTTGTGTTTGTTGTTGTTTGCAACCACTTCTAGCTAATAGCAACTTGTAGATTTGTAGGTATCCATATATGTATATATATATATATATATATATACATATATATATATAATATATATATATATATATATATATATATATATATATATATATACATATATATATATATATATATATATATATATATATATATATATATATATATATATATATATATATATATATATATATATATATATGTTAATAGATACTAGTACTTACGCCTGTATCGATAGCTAGTAGTCAGTTTTGTTTATTTATCTAATATGATTAGTTTATTATTAAATAAATATTTATAACGTACATCCACTGTAATTACAAAATGAAAATCATAAGAGCGTCCACTTTAAATCTAAGCTAGACAAACATTTTGTTCGAGTAATGTACTGTCTGAAATGATTTTATGATTTTTTTATCAAAAATTCAAATTGAAAAATCCCACCGCGTAGGTTAGATCGCGTTAATTTAGAAAGCTCAGGTAATGGGAATATCATTATACGCAGCTGCCGCCGATTTTAATTTCCTGCACAACGCTTGCAGACGCTTGACGATTTATTTACTGAAATAAATATTTAAGTACGACTTACTGTTAGAAACCCGTCGAGAACATCAGCTCTGAAAATAGCTGGGAATTTTGTATATTTTAAGTAAATTTGTGAGAAACGTTTTGTTATGGCAACAACACACCTACCTTCAAATTGTAACAGTGTGGTAAAAAAAAACTGATCTTTTATAGGCTTTCCTAGCCCAACGGAACCTTATAGATTTGTCACGTATGTCTGTCTGTTTGATCCTCCATATGTCATAATCACTTTATTTTCCTATATATGATATAACAACAGCTGTATAAATATGTAGATTGTTTTCATTGTTTTAGTATATAGTTTTATTATTGTCTTACTTGGAACTTATAGTTTAAAATGTATTAATATGGCTACGTGATTATATTATTTATTATTTTATTAGTTATACATATTTTGCGATGAACTTACTGACTGCGCTATTTCTTTTGATGTGAGTAGATAAAATTAAATTCTCTCCACTTAAAATGCTAACCATCAACTTAGCTAACAAGAAAAAACATCGATGAACCAACAAATCGCTTTTTTAAAAAGTATAGGTTCTTATTTAATAGTCTAATGATAAATGTATCAGAGACAGTTGAGCTTCCTCGCTTATATTACAATTAATCTTAGTTATTATATTAATGACTTTGTTTAAATGTAAGTTGAATTTGAACAGTCCAAATCAAAACAGTCCAAAAAATGACGAATAATGAAAAATGAGAGCAAAAGTATATATTATGAGTCTACATAACATTGATATTTACGTAAATACATTTACATACGATCGCAATCGTTAAAATGAATTTTGAATATTTTTTAAAGCTATCATATAAAAACTTCGGAAAAGCCAAAGTGCGCTCTCCATATATAGCGCGCTGCGTCAATGTTGACCGATTTTCCCATCTCTTCGCATTTTTCCCGAATGCGCCGGCCATTGTACATATGACACGAGTTTCGCCTCAATCGTTTCAATTGTTTTAAGCTATACTGTTCATAGTAGCTACAGATGCATCTGCATATTGTAGGTATTTTATCGAAGGTAAGGTTTTTTAATTTCACTCCAAAAACTTAATATATTGTTTTATTTAATTTCAACATTAAAAGGCAAGTTCTTTAATCCTAATTTAAGATATTCTGTCGTCTTTAGAAATGCACATTATCTCGGGTATTTTTGTTTATTTTTGTGTATTTTAGAGAAGCTATAAGATAAGCATATGCACTCAAAAATGTGCATATGTATGTTGCACACGAGACATATGCACTCTAAATAAGCTCATAGGTATATGTGTATTACTGACAAATATCAATATCACATAATATGTGACAATTTTTTAAATAAAAACTTACTACAATATGCGATACTAGGACGTCTAAGTTTATGTAGGCCTAGGCTGAGTACTCCACTGGGCAATATGGACATGTTTACGAATGTACATAAAAATATTTATATACATTTTCTTTTCTGATGATATTGCCTACATATGTATTATTATAACATGAAAAAGAAACAACGCTTCCAAGAAAAAGGCGGAGAGCCTATAATGTAGTTGTATTATATGTTTTCATCAAAATGCCTACTCGATTTGAGAAAACGAGATGCTATCAATGTGTCCAATATTCAAAACTGACATCTTTTATGGCCGATACATTCATACGATATACATAATATAACTCTTCTGTAATGAAATTTGTTGTCATTATGGCGCAGTGGAACAACGTCAACTTGTTAACGTATTGGTCGTGGATTCGATACCGACTCGAGGGAGTTAATTATTTTTATTTCCTAGCTTTGGTACAAGACAGTGTAATATTAAATTCGAGTGAAAAGCGGAGAACGTAGAGCCTTGACTCTACTTTCTCTCAACCTACCATGTTTTATGTATTAAAGTATCTATATAACCGGTATACCTATATAAATAATATCTCTTATATTATTTATAGAAGTCCATTATAAATTCAGCAACGCCTGTAGTCTAGACAGCGCCAAATACAAAAGATAAAGTTGAAGTATTCAAACAGCAATTATGATTTCTCTCTTAAGCTTGTGTAAAGAGCGTTCATCAAAACTTGCAGTGGCCAATATTTGTTGTTTGTAAAGTAGTTGATTAACGAATAACCGTGAGGTATTTTTAATATCCCATAGGATTGAAATGAGTCCGGTCATATCTCATTCATTAGTTTGGGTCGGTTTTCCTTTAGAAGTATGTGATATATTAATATTATATAGTTATTGTGTGTATGCTTAGTTACTATCAAGTTTGAACGTATAATAATATTTCATATGGTACATTAAGGTTTTTATCTCCTTTTTGCATCAACCTATATATAGCTGTTATTCAGCAACAGAGAGAAATTAGTGTTAAAACACTCTGTAGTATGATTTCCCCATGAATTAGTAACACTGGCTTATTAAATCGGAAGCGGAAATCAAGGCCAAGCCTCGTCTCGCTAGAGTGAGAAACAAATTTGAACACAGCGGGATTTATGTTTTCTTTAAGTATTTTTTCTATCCTTAGTGTGGATTAGCATTTTAAAAATCATTAAAATATTTCATAAAAATAGCATTCTCTCTTGCCAAATGATTGTTCTTCGCAATAGTCTTTGGGCAGCGGAAATTTGTAAAAATCTCCTTACAGAGATGCTAACAACGCAATAAGTTGTAAACAGCATATAAGAATTTCGACGCAGCGTGAGAAAGAACGCGTGGTTTAGTGGTCAGAGCGCTTGGACGGCTTCCATGAGGCGTGGGTTCGAATCCCACTGCGTTCAAATTTTTATATGTTTTCTTTAAGTATTAATAGAGTATATTCATTTATTGTTACAACATCAACGAAAGTGGAAAAAATATATTATAATAGTAGATAAATAAAGAATGTTGCCCCAGATTCTAAAAAATTAAGATCACGTAAATATTTTTTTAAAAGGAAAAAATATGAACACGGTGCGGTAATCAAAATGTCGCTTGGCCATTTTTTTGCACTACTCTCTCTCGTAGCTAAAAAGAGCTCGATTTACGTGTCGTGATTGGAATTTAAATTCCCACTGAATACTCGTTAAGAGGAATTTTAATTGGTTCAATGTAAAAAATTGTATTGTAAATACTGTACGTACGTAGTTGCGCCGCTGACAATCGGAAATTACTCGCTTTTGTTTCGAACAACATTGGGCAACGAATAAACTTCTTATTACGCAACCAAAAAAATGGGAATGTTGATATTTTTAAAATTTATATAACTTTTATATAAATTTATGATAAGTTATTAGATTATATCATGGAGATGATTAATAAAGCCTGAAATATTTATTTTCAAGGTTCTCATATTACTTTAGATACATTACAAGAGAACAGTTAAGGACGTGGTGCGCATACCTTGGATAGATGGAATGGATGGAGCGCATAAGGACAATGTTCAACTGTTACGAGTATCCCAAGATCTACCACTCAACAAAATAGAGGGGGGGGGGGAAGTGAGTAACGAAGTGTCTTAAATCTAGGTTTCAAGTTCTTATGTTATTAACAAGTTAAAAAATTGTAGCGTAAAATTTAAATAGAAAATAAGAACAATCTCATATTAATTTTACATAAAATGCTGATGGGACGTCGATTATTATCTCAGCTTCGGTTCCGTTGGAAGAAATCTAATCCCATAGAGCAGACGCGCATAATGAGTTTTGTTGGCCATCGAAACAATTAGGAACTCTTGTAATTTAATTTATGGTCATTATAGATCCGGTTACATGGCTTTATTTGTTGAATTTTGATTCAATTGTAGTGTCAATGTATGAAATATTATAATATTTTTATAAATATTGAACGTGTCAAAAAAAAATTGTTATTATTATTGTTAATATGTGCCACAGTAAGAATAGAATTTTTTTTAAATTTCTTTATAAATTTGTATAAATATCTGACGTATCTGATTTGAACTCGCGCCTCTTGGAAACCGTCCAAGCCCAAAATCATTTAGCTATGGTTGACTCTACATACCAATTTTTTAAGAAACTCTTTCTTGTTAACATTTTTATATATTTTATCAATATCTGATTATTATTTAAAACCTTGACTTGAAAGGCGTAGGAACATTTTTATCTTTAATAGATAAACTAGATAAATAAATTCCAAGGAAAAGTACTCAGCGTGTCACAAATATATACTTTATTTATTTACAACGAATCTTAAAAGCTTTATTAAAAAAAAAATTGAAAAATTTTATATTTAGACACATTTAAGAGACATTTTTTCTATCACACCTTCAAATTGAACAGTGACTCTTTTTAATATTACATTTCAAAGTATCGATATTTGAATGAGCACGATAGGAGCACTGTAGTCAACGATATGACGACGCTTGCCAAATGATAGCTCATTTGGGTCAAAGCGGGTGATACTATCGCTTTTGCCCGTGTCAGGGCTTTTGATATACATAGGGCAACATTTGTACGAGTTTCCCGAAGAATCAGTGGCTATATTGGCCTTTTTGTGGAGAGCTATCGATTTACGAGTGAAGTTTGTGTTGAAGAATGCAAAGATTTGTGAAAAAAGAACATCGATTACGATTCTTTACTGCATTTACTTTACTTATCCAAAAAGAAAATATTATATCTTACTTTCTAAACTTTTACTAAATTAATTAATATTAAAATATTGATTTTATAGATGTACTAAGAGATCAATCTACCTTCAATATTGTAACATACGTCTATTTGTAGTTCAATATGTACATACATATATAGTACATATATAATGTTAAATAGATATTATCAGCCCAGCATCTGGATGCTTAACTGACCGCCACACGATGTGGTAAGCCCCCTGTGAATAGTCGGTAAACCTAATGTGGGTGGTGAATTTGATATTCTGCTAGTATTGTCTGTCTATACGTATATTAATGGTAATAATTTAATATTGGTGATGGCTGTAAGCTCTCTTTTAACAGGCAGGCATAAGAAATCTAATATTGAAACATTCCGTTTTCCGTTTTCCGCCCAATTATGGAGACAGTGTGTATTGAATGACAGAACTCAAATATAAACTTTAAAAGGTTGATTTTTATAAATCTTTATTATATCACTAAATTTCGTTGCTCAATTGAGTTAATTAAGTAATTTTAGTTAAAATACGATTACTTTACGAAAATGTTATATATGTATGTGTGTATATATTTAAGTAATTCATTTTAGCTACGAAACTAATGTCTAGTGTTTAAAGATATTTGCACTCGACGATTGATTTCATGTCTACTACAATATGATACTAGAAACATATATTACTTGTCAAAGAAGACAAAGATACAGACTAGTTTTGTATTGAGACCTAAAAAAATGTACTAAAAAACAATATGTATTATTTTTTTAATCAAAAACAACTTGAAAACACCAGTAATACGCGTTGTAAAAAATTTTAAAACTATTTTATTCATATTCCAGGAAGCTATGTAATTTTTCAATTGTGAAAATTAATAACAAATATGTAAATGAACTTCAATAAAACCATTTCAGTTAAAGAGAATCAGGACATTTAAAATAGTAAAAAGTTTCTATTATATTTCGTATCATTGTTAATAACTATTTAACTTTTTTTTCTCATCCTGTGAAGTTAGACTTTCCCCACTTTCCATCTACATAAAAGATATTGTGTACTAAGCGGAGAAACAAAACAAGTTTACAGTTAGACGTTATACAACAGTGCCACGATGGAGTAAATAAATAATGTATAATTTATACAACTTAATACACCTAAGTAAATTGAACTAGTACACTTCTCCAAGCTATTACATTTATATGGAGAACTTAAATGCAGTTTCCATTCAAAACGGTATCGCAATCACCGCCTCTACAGGTAGTTGAGTGAGTTTTATCGGCAACTGGTCGCAAGATCGATTTTCTATTTGTAGAAACTCGGATTCTTTTCAACGTTTGACACTTCTACTTTATTTGATAACTCTTGAATTTTGATTCAATAATAGTTTTATTTTATTCGGTATTTTTGATTATAAGTTTGAGTTGTTTTACGAGTTATGTCAGATAGAGTCTATATATGTATTTACCAATATAGAATCGATATTTAAATACATTATGATAAAGGAAAAGAAAAGTTATAAAAATATATTTGAAGGTAATGAGCTTTCATTGTGTACAAAATAACGTAAAATATATTCAAAATTTAATATTTTATACGGTTAAAGATGTATAGATCGGTTGGTGCGAGCGGAAGCGGAAGTGGTATCATAAATCCAGTGTTCGAGTCCGCCTAGCGGGCTTCCGGCAGGAAAATGTGCCCAATATCGCGCGACTGACGTTTTTTTTTTCATACCATCCGTACCATACATGTATTGAACTCCAGCGAGTTCTATTTTATAGTTTCTTTTGTTACCATCGTAAAATAAAAAACGGTATAACTGCCAAAATCGTTCATAAATAAAGTTGAGTTATACCTCAAGCTATAATAACTTATTTAACATATAGTATACAGATTATGCAAAAAGGAAATTTTTCTCTTATTTATCGACATCACATAATATTTACATAATCTCCGTATAGTATAATATTTGTTGGCAATATTTTTTCTATAAGCCAACAATTTGAACTTTTGCCATCAGAATATGTACTTTATTGATTTATCAGAGTTTTCTATCATAATTTTGTATAACTGTAATTTATCGCAATGCGAAAGTTACAATGGACTTAACTGCGTTAAACTAATGCGTCTTCCAAGTTCAGCATCTTAACCGCTTGATACCGTCGAACGAAGATTGATTCGGCCCGTTGTGACATCATCCATCACTCACTGTTCAAACACGTCTACACTTTAACAATACCAATAGTGTCAATGTATGTACCATACATAGAAAGTGTTAAGTAATGTATCGAGAGAACGAGATCGAGAAAGTCGCGGCGTCTGATTAAATTAAGATAAGAACAGCGATCAGAAATTATGAGTATAATATATATTACGAACAGTTTAGATTGGCTTGAAGTGTTTTCAATGGAATAGTTATTCAAAATATTTACTTAAACTTTGTATTTTAAGTGGTCGTTACTACTTAGTAGCACTATACGGCAGAACTTTCTCTAATAGAACAATAGAAAAACTTTTTTTTATCATATACTGACTATAACTAAATTTATCAGCAAAAATAAACCACACACACACATATAAACGTAACCTTTTCCTATAAAAGACAGATGATACTTATTATAGGTGGACTATTGGTTCGGACTAAAGTAATTTTATACAAAGCTTTCCAAAATAAGAGGGTCCCAACATACCGATAGTTTGGCACTAATGGAAAGAACAAAAGCTTTTGCACGCCTCAATATTGAACGTCAAAGGCGTGTGAACGAAATACGTTCAAACATGTGATCTATTATAAACTATTTAAGCGGTGAAATTTACTAGACATCTTTTAATTAAATGATAGAAATATTATATACAATTATATTTATTTATTAATATATTTTACTTGTGGCTTTGTCCCGGTGGTCCAATGGAAATAACTAGAATTGTATATGACACATGACCTAGTCTAAGAGCCTAATGTGACCGCAGCTACTTTGAAATGATTAACGTGAATCTTCTAGTCTACCTCCATCAATGAACAATGAATATTCAACACTAAATGGTTTTTCAATTTGAATCAGTAGTTCCTGAGATTTGAACGGTACACCATTGAACTTACATACACCATACACCATTGAAATTTTGAACCTATACGTTTAATTTTTAGCGTACAAGCTATCGTGGCACAGTGGAATAACGCCTGACTGTAAATACAAAAGTAGTGGCTACATCCCCACGGAACGAATTATACTCGGATTTCCGCTCCAGCAAGACAAAGCATGGCGTTGATTTCCACCACGCCAATATGCATTATCTCGAATTCGGGGGAAAGCGGAGAACGGCGTGTCTTGACAATAGATTATCTCTACTTATCCTACTATATGTGGTATAACGGAGATAGATAAAATCATTAAAGTTAGGCAAAAATATGCTTTAAATAAATATATTACGCTTTCAGATTCACTTCATGTATATTCAGAAAGGTAACGCAGTGCTTCGTAATCTCAGTGAACCTTTTAAAGTCAAATAGTTTTATTCAAAATAAGAATACATGTTTCATATTTCGAACGACAAAAACATTACCACCGGTTCACTAAAGTTAGTACCTCAGACCTGAGAAGAACCGGCGCAAGAAACTCAGCGGGACTTTTTATTTATCCATTTTCGTCAATTTTGTCATTTAAAAATGTATCATTATTTAGCAACGATGCATTTTAAATATAATTTATAACAAATATATGCACTTAATCCACATAATAATATTAAAGAATATTATATATGGCTGTGATTTAAATATTTACATTTATAATGAAAATAGTGAAGATATAAGATTTATTATAGCTGGTACTTATACTTAGAAATAGCCATTCAACCTTCACCTTACAACTAGCGCGAGTACTATCCACAGCATAAAGCCGTACACACCCAGCCGTTCAGGGTTCGTATCTGTAATTCCCATCTCTTCGTACAAAGCAACGTTGATTACGGTTGCCGTGGGCGACGCAGGTCGTCTGTACGCGGCCTAATGCTGCCTTTTTATTTAGCGATCGATGACAGATTGAGGGGCCTTTCGTAACGAGCGGTTTGCGGCAAATGAGCAGTTGTTGTTGAGAACGGCCTATAATTTTAAACATTTGTGGTCATTTTGTTGTTTTGTTGACGTTATATTATTGATAACCTGCTATAATGGCCCCATAATCTGGGTAAGTATCAACAACTGTTTCATTGACTTAATGATGTAAGCTGGAGGTGGGTTATTGGATTTTCTAATATGCTTATATATATGCTTATATATATGAATATATATATATATATATATATATATATATATATATATATATATATATATATATATATATATATATATATATATATATATATAAAGTTAACATATAAAATTGAATTTCTTGGGATGATTTTTTTTGTTTGTTTCGGTTCGATATAGAAAACATTTTAGGTGTTTTGTTTAATTAGTATAGTATAAAGGTCAACGTTTAATGCTTTCACTTAATAAGTAATATTTATATTTGGGCAAAAGTGGAGACTGAAGAGATCCTTCACAAAATTTTCTCTATCAGTCTCACGTAGTACGTATTTTAAAATAAAGAAAACTAAGTAATAATATCCCGCCAGAGCCCCTGCCAACCCCTGCCGCCGGACTTCATTTTAATATCTGATGCGGTCATCAGTTTCCCCAAGTTATTTTGTCGACAGATTAAAAACCACCAGTCACTTTTTAAATTACTGCGTCGTCAAGGCGTTTTTGTTTCGCATTATTAATGAATGAAATAAATGATCGTCGATTTTTTTATTGTTAATAACTCTAGTACGCCTTGTATTGATTGATTGATGCCTCTTGTGTATAATAATCTATTTGAATAAATTCTAAGCCATTAACGGAATAAATTATATAATTAAAGTACTTAATATTCGTATATTTATAAATAAAATATATGTTGTCTATAAGTGTATAAATCTTTTTAAAAAAACTTGTATAAGTTATATTTCGATGACTTAGAGTTATGAAATATGACAAGAAGTGATAACTATAATAACATTTTAAATAAGAAGAAATATTTTAGAAGAAGAAATATCTTATAGAAGAAATAATTAAGAAAAATCTTATGATTTGTAACTTATGAGTTTAACACAGAAACAAAATTTATATCTGTTAAAAATGTAAAAAATAGAAATATTTCATTTCATACAAAATGAGTGGATACAACCGCATATTTAAGTTTGTCAATTTTATAAGTTATATTTTCCGCTGACTTAAAATCGTTTTTGCGCGAATACTACTCGCACTCGCACTTGACCAATATTTTGTTTATAGTAAAAATAACAATAATAAAATTTCAAGGATGCTATTTATTCTTTGCACAATGCAAAAATGACTTAGTTTCGTTTTCAGCTTCACGCTTTATCTCGCATATAGCGTAGGCAGATCAAGATGCTACGTTCTCAAGACATTGTGTATGTGCGGAACTCAACGCCGCAAGAACCTGAAGAAAAGTAAAAAAATACCTAGGTTCTTGTGGCGTTGATCAAACGGGAACGTTTAAAATGAAATTTTTATGCTTACTTTTTTTACGGTCCAAAGTTCAAATATATGAAACAGAGGAGGTATAGATTTGTGGGTGAAACTACTATTATCATATAATGCGACTCTAATGTAAATTACTGTATAGTGCTAATTGAGTTATAGCATTGTTATGCTATTGATGAGCTCTGCATTAATGCAAATCAAGACAAGTGTGATTCATGTTGATGTTAGATACCGCTCTATATCTGTTTCCTTCGATAAGAATATATTAACAATAATATAATTAGACGGGTTGTAGCTTAGATTACTCCGCGGCTTAGTTTGCGTGGCTATAAAGCTTAAACCCTTGAACTTTTACTTGTACCCTTTACAAACTTTACAAAATTCACAAAAAGGAACTTACGTGTAGAATTTCATAATAGTTTATATATATATATATATATATATATATATATATATATATATATATATATATATATATATATATATATATATATTGTCATGATTTGATATAATAAGTGAGTGCCTAACTGAGGGATTACGGATTTTTTTCTTATAAATAAGTCGTTTATAACTAGGCCCTTCGTTAAAGCAAGGTGAGAGTAATTATTACATTGATTAAATCGGTAATCCTTTTAGATGGAAACATAGCCTATGAATATAATTGAATAAATCGCACTAAAATGAGCTTTACTGTGTTAAAATAAAAAAAAATATATTTATATAGTTCTTAGCAGCTCGTATAAGTTCTCATATTAAGTTATAAATATGACTTGATATTGTATATCGGCTGTCATAAATTTTATGACATCGAGATGTTATTTACAGGTACGCTTACACCATTTTTTTTTCCAATTATATCGAACAAGGTATATAATATGTTCCAGGTATTTAAATAATTGAAACATCATCATCGCTGGTAAATGTGGATTTTATTTAACTTTAACACTAAATTATTTGATAGCTCGCATATAAATAACGCGCTTAATGTTACCTGATAAACGGATTCGTATTATAATATAACATGACGCGCTGCAGCCTGCGGAAATAATAAATTAAATTCCGCAACACAAAGATATTTCGCGTTCATTTTTTGATTAATGTTGTTTGTCCGTTGATTGAATGTTGATGGCGACATATTTTAGTTTATATTTTTTGGATGTGTGTTGTTTTTAAATATGAATGTATGTAAGTTGTAAAATATTGGTGTTTTATAATATATGGAATAATCCAGAACGTACTAAAGTTAGTACTAACTAAAGTTAGTACTAATTTGCATTATGATAATATGTAGGTACTTTCATTGTTTTTATAATTTGTACAATAGCAATTAATATTTAGGAAATATAAAAAAAAAAAAATTTAAAGATTTATTTAGATATGTACAGGACACATTTTTTTCATTTATTATTGCTTATATTTTTGATTTTTTAAACTTTTATATATATATATATATATATATATATATATATATATAGATATATATATATATATATATATATATATATATATATATATATATATATATATATATATATATATATATATATATATATTCTTTAAAATAATCACAATTCTTTGAATAGCTTTCGTCTTCGAAATATCCACAGCATATTTACTAAGTTAATTTAGTTAGTACGTTATAGTTGTAAATCACACTATATTCGTTGTACATGCAGCTGGGGTGTTAAAGTACCGCGGGCTATGCTAAGGGCGCATACGAGATTAAAAGCATCGAATAATGCGTTTCTCTATAAATCCTATTTCCTTTTATTGTTCGTAGCCTTTTAGTTCCAGAGGCTGTGAATAAAAAGCTCTTAGTAGACAATAAGTAGCAATTACATATTAGTTTATTTTATTGAAACATCATTGAGGAATTTCAAAGAGCTTAATTTTGAAGATTTTGAGATTGTGTTTTTTAGCTGTATAAAAATTACATAACATTTTTATCTTAGGATTGATTCAAATACGGCATCAATAAGCTATTGTTATACAGAGACTATTACTACTATTTTCTTTGTTTTTAATCATTTATATTATTACGGGTAAATATATCTTATATATATTTATACGCTATACTTATCGTGAGCAAGTATTATATTATTTTTATATTATGTTAGAGTACTGAGAGAGTACATAAGTGATTTTTTAAATATTTCTACTATATTTAAATGAAACGTACTTGTCCTATCACAGAGTTTTTTAAAAGACTTTATTAAAAATAAGCTCATAAAATAATTAACATTATGTCAGGCTCATATAAAGTAATCAAATTTTGATATTCACAATGTAATTTTCGTTACGTAGGTGTTTCTTGCAAGCAGCAGCTTAGCATTTGTACAGCTCTTGTGACAGCTTTAAGCTGCTTAAATACAGGCTTTTGTCTCGTCAACTTGTATCTGTTTAATGGATGGATTAGCCTGAAGGTATATGGTTTTTTTTTAAAAAATACATATGGCAAAGAAATTTGATTAAATAGTTTAAAAAGCACTTTGATATTCTTTACTGTATTGATTTTATTTGACAATTGGCTTTGTAAACTGCTTTTAAAGTTTTTGAAGTACAAATAGTAATTAATAGACAAATTACACATTTTATTTTGTCTTATTTTTATTTAAAAATCGTATAACCAAACGGGCGACCGCAAAGTTAAATATATTAAATCCCACGTTTCACACTACTTCTATTTGTTCGTGCCGAAGAATTTTGGGTCCTTTTGATGAGTTCGATATACCTGTAAAATTTTTCTTTCATATTCGTATAGTACCAATATATATTTTTTATGTTATATATACACAAAGCCTTCTTACGGATAGTATAGCATTTAAACATTTTACTTTTCATAATCAAATAACTTCTTTAATTTTGATTTCATTCAAAGATATTGTAAGAAGGGTAGAATAAATTCCCAACTTCAACTAAACCGGGTATATATTTTTTTTAATTTAATCAACTTTGTGTAGAAATCGAACCCACAACAATCGCGCGAGCCGTCAGTGCTGTTTTTCGTGAAAGTTATTTATTTCGGAACCGATCGATCCGTCCTAACAATTTACGTTAAACCGCATAACTATTGATCGTAAAACGTATAATAATTACATAACCGCGGCGCCTATTTATACATTCACAAAGGCACAATTTTGCCGGATCAGACGGGCGATAATGCGATGCGTCTACCCGCATTTGTAATGCATGGCCTATGTACCAACTTTAGGCATTAGACTTGCAGATATTTTGTCGCCGGCGGAACTAACTTTTGAAATATGGTCGGTGAAGTCTTATTTATTACTTCTAGGTTCGGTTGTTAGCCGGTGTAATGTAGCTTATGGGTAGTTGCCAACAATTTCGGCTTGGCTAGGTGGTGCTCGTGCAATATAGTGTATAGCTAGTGTATGCTTCTATTGGCTTAAACATTTGCTGTATTTTGTGAATGTTCCAGTACAATCTGTAAGTATCACGCAATTAGCGGATTCGATTCACAATCTGGAGTATGATACAATCCACTACGCATCATAGTTTCTACGTAACTCTATTTTTTTAAAACGTGCTGAGTAGCGGAACTCAACGATGATCATTGTCTTGTTACCATAGCAACGAAAATCGTAGAGAGGAAATTGAACTAACAACCGGCGCGCTTACAGTCTGGCGCCGAGACGCTGTGCCACGACGACCACAACTTGCCATATTATTGACAATAAAAACATATATTGTAGATAGATAAAGTTTATATTAAAATTATATTCTAATCATTTTTATTACTCTCCGCAATATTTTTTAAATTTTTTATTTGTCTATTAAATTCCCATTAACAAGAACATATTAAGAACACAAATATAAATATACACTCGCAATATTTAATACTTGTACAAAAAAACTCAGTGGCACATTCATTTTTCAGAAACGAATGAATGATGGATCTGGGATATTTTTAAATAATAAAATAACTTTAAAATGAAATACGTCGCGGATTACCTTTTCCACGTAGATTATTGTGACAAAGAACGTATACGTTAAATATAAGGTACACACTTTAAGGCAAAATGGCTTTTACCGATATTGACGTAGAGGTTATTATTTTATGTCACTATTGTCAGTGCTCGTTCATTACATCACTTATTTTGCTTAATGGTTGAAAAAAGCTATTCGACGATCGTCGCCGCAAAATATAAATCACGACAAACAAAGGACTCGGTAAACGAATACTTTTTCAATTAAACCGGGGCTTTTAATTAAATGAATGCTTAAGCCAGGGTTCAATGGGGCAAGCATTGCCTAATGCCGATTGACATTTTTACAGCGGTGTGAACGGTGCAAAAATTTTATTAACCAATTGAGAGTGGCTTAAAATGGTATCTACAGGAAAATGGGTCAGTTCATTAATTTAGATGGACATTTTGAGCGTTTATTTAGTTTTATCGACAGTATCATAATATGTGTTCGGATTGAATACCATATGTTTTTTAACAAGAAAAACTTTCAAGATTGATAAAAAAATGTAAACCATACGTTCTTAAATTAAATACAGTTGAAAAGCTTTGAAAATTCTTAAAGTTGAAATATTTTGGTATCGTCCTAAACCTCCCGCATGTAGAAAGTCTATTGATAAGATGCTTCGTTGCAAATAGTCGTAGTAAATGCCGTAAATTGTAAATAAGGTGGCATAAGCCATCACCGTCTTTTGTCCCCAACAGAAAAGGTAAAAGGATATTTTTTATAGTAGGGTATGCAGTGAGAACCTAGTGTCACGACAATCCGTTCTTTCCACTAGGAAATTTAAGTAGTAGCGTGTAGGCAAAGTTTCAAGCTAAAATTTATCTTACCAGAATGGGGGCATGAAAATACTCGTTCCCCCGAGTGAAGATTGAATCCACAGGCTTCGCAGTTTACAGTCAGACGCTATCCCACCGCGCCTCAATAGCTATGAATGGATCTTTTAATATAAACATTTCCACAAGTACGCATCGAAATCATATCTAATTTATAGTTATAGCTAAAAATAGACGTAAGTTTTCTTTTAAAACACATCTACACATTTCAGACTCTAGCTATATCATTTAAAAATATAGCTTGAATAATTTGACAAATAGTCACATATGGCCACCATTTTGATGAAAAAACGATTGCCTTATTCCGCCGCGGCCACTACAAATTAACGAACTCTTCAAACTCCCCTGAAAGCCCATATTCATGCAGTGCCACGCATTAATAATAATTATTTATTGCGGGTGGGAACGTGACAGGAACATCTCATACGAATTAAAAATCGGACGTCATTTTTGGAATTGAGGGTGTTTTATTATGCTCGAAATATTTTTTTACTATTATTGTATGAAACTTCATGTAAAATGTAAATAATAAGTGAGAAAATCTACTTTACAAGTAATTGTAATTTAAGACCCGATACTTTGTCTGGACTAGCATATTATGTGATGACAATGAAAACTTTAACAAATTTATTAAATGTCGAATTTAATACTGTTATCTTTAACGACGTATGTATATATTTAGACCGCCTCTTCAGCACGACAGGTGTACGTAGATATAAATAGATATTTATTTAGAGTATTTAGTATATATAAATAATATTAATAATGCAACCAATTAAATGTAAAAAAATCTCTATTGTGCGTGGTTCCGTTTTGAATGAGTTTCTCTCTTGTGCACCGTAAGCGTAGAAAGCGCGCTAGCAATTTGTCAGTCTAACCTTTGCTTGAATTGAAGCGCTTGAGGCGTTTAGGAACTTAGCGCATGCGCGTTCGATTCCCTCACTCCAGACGCCTACTGGAACAGTTTAATAGGACGTCTGTATGTGTAGGGGTGAGTCATACATGTGTATGTATGTGGACCCACACTCGTGCCGACGTGAAACGTGAACATGTGTGAGTGTGCCGAAACAGCTTTTGTAATATCGGCATGAATGAGAGAGAGGCACGATCGATATTTTGAGGTCCGCAAGTCGAGGGACTTATGAAATTTTTAGTAGTTTCATAATATGATTTTGTAGTATAATTATTAAGCAATAATAATAATATAATAATATAATAATAATCATATAATAATAATAATATAGTCTAGACACTGTCATTTATTGTACAATTCATGGTTTAGATCTATATACTGGTCCAATTTGTGGTATACAATTTTTCTTTTTCTTTTGCGTGTAATCACTGCAGGACATTTTTTTATAATAAGTTATTAAAATCAATACTCAATCAGAAACTTCTTCTTGTTAAATATCATCTAACGTCGTATCTAAAGTACATGTTAAAAACTTTTCAAAGTTAAATTGAAATGTAACAGCATGTTTTTTTGGATCGATCCACATCGATCATGTGTAGCAGGCAGTAAAATACGTCTACTCACCACGAATCCTATCTAAATTTTTCCAGTTTCACGCTGTATGCCGCATATAACCGGGACGAAGAAGGAACCTAATGTTAAGACATTTTGTTCTTCATTTCCCACCCAATTTCCAGGACATTGCGTCTTAAGTGACATAACTCAACGCCGCGCCTTCTCTGCCAGTGCGGGGGAATTAAAATAATTCACTTACTACGCCACGACGCCGGTCTCACAATATTTATATATACATTTATAAAAATATTAGGTTACAAATACATTAAATTATAAAAGTAGAATTATTATCAAAGGAATCTTGACGCTTTGTCCGCTGCAAATACATAAATGTATAAACATCTCTATAAATGAAGGTGCATTTTCTTTTTACTTTTAGCCTTTCTTTTATTCTTTAAAGCACTTTGTAAGAATGCAGTGTGAAGTAATTCAGTTCTATATACTTACTTCAATATAAGCACAGATAACATATAGGCTTTTACGTTTTTCTTTATTTGCTTGTGAATTAATTAATTTATCACTTCAGTTATCTCTAACAATTCTATCTTTCTTTCGTAAGCAAAATCTTTTCATACAATATGATAACACCCAGTTGTTAGTAATTAAATTATATTTTTCGGTCACGTCTTTAATGAAACCTGCTAAAGTCTTAGTATATAAAAGAATTACCTAAATTACGACAAACTAACATTTATCTAAATCAATTCTACATGAACATTTAAATTCAAGTGGCGCTTCATTTTAATGAAAAAAAAATGAGGGCAAATAATTAGAACAGTGCAAGCGAATGACAGAGCTACGACACGACGAACAAAGCGAGCTAAAGCTGGGTGCACACGTTGTTAGAGTCATATTTTTGTAGTAGCAACTCTACCTAATGGTGTAAAGCTAGATATCTCTTGTACTATACATATATTATGGCCATTTTCATATAAAAAAATATATTTTTATTAACACATCAATAAACACCGAGTGCACTCAGCTTATAATAACATAAAAATAGATATAGACAATAACATGGACCATTTGAGGCGAAAATTATAAGAATTGTTTCAGGACAAGTGCAAGTGACTTGAAATATTTAAGAATTTAAAATAATATAACCGCAAATTAAAGGACAGAATAAAGAAAATAAATATGAATTGAATTTCGGTGATTCCTTCTGTTTTCGGAGTATTGAGCTAAGCTCAAGATTAATTAAAATCAGTTAATTTAGGCTTCGAAGGATTGGATTCCATTTATCTGTCGCCGATCAGGCTACTTTGATTCGTTCAAAAGTAAATGTTATTAAAAATTAAGGCTTTCTAAATATAAACCTAATTTATGAAATTTATGTATATATAATTTTTAAATGAAATCCAATCTAATTACTTACACCCAAAGATTCAGTTTTCAGCCAATTGAGAACTGAAAATAAATAACTTTAGAAATCAATTCATACAACAAACATTCCTATAGCTTTACTGTAGTACCTTAGAGTCCTTCGCCAAGTGGCAAGACTCACCTGAAACTGAAGAAATACTTTTTATATATATTGAAATCAAACATTACTTAATATTAAAAGGTTACAACGATATAATTATTATACCAAATCTTACATTTCATATTATTTTTGGTAATAATTTGTTCATTTTTCAATTTCTTTGACACAATATAAAAGTTCTCGTAGGTACATTCCTAATCCATATATTGTTTTGATTTTTCGGTTACACCTCAAGCATATACACGATCTAAGAGGAATATATGAGATGTTCGAAATTATACATATTAATTTTAGTGGGATTTGAACCCACGTGCTAGTTTGATTAGACAAATATATCAATTACCAAATAAAGCAACAAATACAAATCTACCAATTTGTAAACATTTAATATAAAAAAGACAAAGGTTTTCATATATTTCTGATATATAATATTCACATCTGGGAAACAGACATGTATTATATATATATATATATATATATATATATATATATATATATATATATATATATATATATATATATATATATATATATATATATATATATATATATATATATATATATATATATCACTTATAATCACTTTATATGTCATATGAGAACAGAAACGAGGTCGCAGGCGATCTTTAGTCGCATATAAGATTTCTTCCCCGATTTATCACCCTCTATGCAAATAGTCGGCGTGATGGATATTGCGAGGGGCTCAGTTTAGCGATGTGTCGAAATTAATGTATTTTCGACGCCAAGTGCTATGAGTTCTTGGCGGAAATCTGGCTATTTTTCACCATGATGATGTTGATATTACTTATATGTATTCTTAGAGGATATTTTCTGAATACTCAAGCTTGTCACATTTATTTTCGTTGCTTTATTGAAGAGAAGTAAGTTACTTTTTCTTTTCGTTTTTAGTCATTTATTCTTTATTATACTGTATGTGTTAGCCAAGTCCACAGCGGGTTTTAAAAGTGCAACACAGATATATAAATTACGTGAAACTATTATGTGTATGCTCAATCTTTTGTCATGTTTATTATTGAGTCATGACTTTGGCACATGCTGCCTTATACTCAAGTAATACTTAATTTATTATTATTAAAAATAATTTTAATTTACGTAAGTAACTTTTGTACTTTAGAGAAACCAATATTTTGATATAAATCAGTTTGCAGATAGAAAAATGCCGTCAATCTTGGTGTCCAATTTGTTCATTTCGTAGAGCCAAGTAATCAACCAGTGGTAAATTATTCGTTCAGGATTAATTGGAACCTTGCGTTGGCAATCATCACAAGCCAATCTGCTGCGGTCAGGATATGACCCCAATTTTGTAAGTTCAACTTTACGATGCATCATGTTATCCGATTCCCAAAATCTGATATAATTAATCAAACTAAATGTTAAGTATATAATTTATTTAATTTTTGACAAATAAATTAAATTTAAATTAATTTATTTTGATTTAAAATGTTTTTTTATTTTATTGTAATTAACGCGGAGAGATTCCAGTGACACATTGGAACGCAATACTGAACATTGTATAATCGTATTATTAAACGTGTATTTTAGATAAACATAAATAAATATAGATAAATATTCCAATCACAAATAGAAACAAATAAACATATAATTATAACATAGTATTTAAAAATAATATTTCAACAATAAACATAGTCCATTAGAATATTCAAGATTGCCAAAATTTTAAACAATAACAGGACCGTTCACGTAGAAAAATGTATGTCTACTGGCAACATTGTCTCATAACCTTTATACTGTGAATAGTACAGCTTATGTATAAGAAGGTTTTGTTACCTGAGGTCCACTGCACATGTCCTCGCTCGTCTTGTCCATTAATTACCACTCTTGATTCTACAGTTTTCTTTTTATCTTCGTCTCGACGTTTTTGCGTGCAATTTATTTCATTTTGTTTTGTTTGACTTTGGTAAATTTTGTCTACATATTCACTTGATAAACGTAAATAACAAAAGGAGAAACCAAATAGTGTTATATCTATGATTAGTAGTTTAATAATGTTTAATATGTTTATATTAATATGTTTATTTTTATTTTTTATTCTAGTTTTAAATATACGAGATCGTATGTAGATATTAGTTTCTGAGCTTATATAATATGATTATTTGGATGGTTATCATTTCTATTATGGTACTCAGGACTCCAGTGAATCTCTTCCAATGGAGATAAATGTGTCAAATCTGTATCCAGAAGCATTCATGTCTACTGATTTGAATGCGCTCAGTGCCATCGAATCACACTTGATTGGCCCTGACAAGAACCAATGACAATTGATTAGGACTAACTTCAAGCCATTGCCTTGTTATTGTATACTAATTGTGCAACATTATGAAAGAATATAAATGTTTTCCGATTTATATATTTTAAATCAATGCTTTGTGATGTTTATGAAACTATTGGAAAAATGTATATTAATATAATAGCATCTGCCAGGGGTTTTAATATTTAATCTATAATCAAATTTTCAATTTATATCAATAGCCAAAAGTCACTTATAAAGTAAACATTGTTATGTTAGAAATACTCGTAGAATAAATATGAGTGTCGTTGAACGCATTAAATGCAACTCGATATGTTTCACTTGATTGGTTTTGTCATGCGCCAATAACAATTGATTATGTTGGCAACACTGTCGGGCCATCTGTCGGCCATTGTGTGACGTCATATCATGGTGGCGTCGCCAAAGTTTTTGGAGAGGAAGCAACTGCTCGGAAACAATAAATCGTGCATGCTGTTCTAGTGTTGTGCTGTGTATAGACATTCCTTTGTTCTCTTCGACCATGATGTATGAAATATTTGATTCCGGAGATAAAATTGTGATCAATGCTTTGTGTTTGGCGTAAACTACGTTTGAGCTTAAAAATGAAATTGGAAAACTTTAAAAGAATATGAAAAAGAAAGAATATTATTGAGAGATGATTAAATTGAGTACAATGCACGCTTTAATTTATTGACGACTAATCCCTGTTATCCAATGCAAATACATTCATCACTGCTAATGCACGGGAAGTGATCATCTGTCACAGGGTAAATCCGGATTAAGCGAGTTCAGCGTGATGATTAGAAGAATGCGACAAAGTTGTAAATCATTTTAAATGAATTTAAGTGAAAGTACTTAATAGTTACAAATTATGTTTGTTATTGATTTTACAATTGAACACTGAGCTCCTAAATTACAATTTCATCAACATTAATAATACACAGACAGTTGTGTGTATTAGACTGTATTATGTATTACTTGAGACTAATTGGGAAGTAATTCAAATAAATAATGAAAATGAAAGCCTTCACTGAAGTGTTTATGAAACACTAAGGAATTTAGATAGGCGTCAAGAGCGTGATTATATAAAGTCAAAGGCCATTACGTTAAAATATGCGATTGTTAAAACGTTAAATATTTCAACAATCACTCGCTCAAAGTGTAGAAGCTAACTTCCATTGGCAATTAACAGTATTTGCAATTCAGAATTCACCATCGTTAGCGACAAAAAAATTACCGAACGAAAAATTAAGAAGCAAGAGTAAACACAAACTGGCGACTAAGATAGCCCCCAAGTTCCCTGTGTAAAGAATTGAATTTGAAAACTTCAAAAATAAATTAAACGAAACGTGACTTTAAAGATAGAACCATTCAGATAAATTTTAAACGCATCACCTAATTACGTTTATTCTTTACTTAGAACTCCTTATTCAGATTTCGCGGAAACTTGACTGTTGTTTTATTCTTTTCGGGAGGCTTTATGAATAATTTAGAACTTTTAACTCAGCCTCAATCCTTTGCAAACAAGAGCTGCAGACGTACCTGGAACAAGCAAAGAAAATACGTTATAGATTGCGAAATCGGAAGAGGTTCCCTTGTGGCGTACGGCCTCGTATGTTAGATCAAACAGACGTCTGTGTTTTAAATATTTTACTATAGCTCTATACGTACAAGAAAACATACGTAACCGTCCAGTCCACTGCACTTGATCGACGATAGTTCATATAACAAACTGGAATAGAATTTAAAAGATATTATAGAAAGATTAATGATACTTGTAGTTTATAAGGTGTCTGGAAAATAGATAGGCGATGAAGTAAATGCTGCTATGTTTAGTTTTCCATTTTATAAGTGGATTTGTGGGATGTAGGCCAACATTTTAGACTTATAGGCAGATTCGAGATTGATTTTTTCATTTCCATTCCATCAACCTACATTTCGTAATTGAGATAGTTTTTGTTTTTCTCTATTTTTTTCCTATATGTGGTTTTGTATATCAGTTTCAGAGTAGTTTTAAGGCAGTCCATTCACGGATTTCCACTCGTATTCGATACGTTGTACGTTGAGTGGCGGAACTCAATCATGCACTTTGTCTCACCACAGCGGGAAAATGACAATGAAAATATTTAGCTAAGTGAGGGCCGATGCGCCACGATGGCAGCACTTACTATAGTATTTGTGTAAAGCTTAAAATATCTTTAATATATTTATGTGAAATTTAGTTAAGAACTGGCTAGTTCGGCAAGTTAACCACTCTCCATATATGATACTTAATATTAATAAGTGTAAGAATCGAACTCACAACACAACTTTTTCACTGAACTACGATTGCTTCTAATAAATATTATATGGACAATATTAATGTTGCTTTCCAGTTTCGTCAGTATTAATATTTTAATAACTCATATGAGCGTATATTGATAGTTGCCCAATATATAATAATTACTTCTGAGGCGGAGATTTTAGTTCTACAATTGCCGTAACAGGTAAAATTTTTTTTTCGGAGAAAGCTCAGGCAGTTTCAAATGCGCAATAATGCATGGTAAAGAGATCCATATAAAGCCTACACTGGGGTTGCAAGCCCGAGAGTTCTTTCCTATGCTGGAGTAAGACTATTCTTGTTACTTGTACTCTACACATTTTTTCTCCTCACCCTATGACCCACGTCAATGATAGTTGAATTTAAATATGGATTTGAATGATAAGAGCAGTAATATATGTCTATGAGTGTACTTTGTCTCTTTAAACATATATTTATTATTTATATTAGACCATTTATAAAATTAATTAAGTATATCTACAAAGTAATTATAATTTATAATACTTTGACATTTTACTGGTTAACGTTTTTCTAACTAAACAAATATTTCAAAATTATGTGAGTTATACGAGAAATTAATATGCATACAGCACAAAGCGTAACTTGAAAAATCACCATTACGCCTACATCGGACGGCTATAGCTTGCACTCCCGTAATTACTGGTGTTTAAAAATTGTTATCCCTGATACGGCAAATTAAACTTTATTCACATAATATAAAGTTAAATATTTAAAATCAGCCAATAAAAATAAATGCAATTAGTATTAAATATTTTAAATTGGAATTATGAACCGTGTCAGTTTCAATTAAAGGTTGAATATCATTTGCATGCAGCAATGACGTTTGACTCAGAATCAAAACATAACATTAGCAGATTAAAAGTCCAGTCCAGTAATAGACGAATGTCGTGATGTAAATAAATATAAGGGGGCAGCGTTTTTAATTCTCACATCTGTCGCCTTTGCGGTACAAAAAATGGGGTTATTACCCCCTTAATAAGGTCAGAGGGATGGTTGTGAATAGCCATGAAGTCAGTTATAGCAATTCCTATAATGCCCTTTCAAAACAAATTTATTTTAATGTGTACTTATTTAAAATTAAATTACTTTTATTGTTTATTAATATATTTGAATAAATATTCAAAGGGTGTTTGAGTGTTCTATTTAAGGTTTAAGTGATAAGCATTGTTGGCAATTCATGTTGAACAATCAAATTTAAAGAGCTTAAAGCTTTAGTGTATACCATTTTTAAATGGAATTAACATGTAAACAACTGCATATATTAAAAATTATTTATTTCGAAAAAAGTTCCTATTATAATTAAAAATGTCCTATAACAAGTATATTTTAGATGAACAGAGAGATGAAACAAAGGAAAGAGTGTCTCCTTGACAGTTTTGTTTGAAATAAAAAAAATCGTAGAAAAAGCAAAGGTAACGTGGAAATTCATATTTAAAAAAAAATATCCATTAACGCCTATAGCATCTTGCATAAACTACTAAACTGCCAATCGCACGAGGTGATTATTGTAACCGTACCAGCCGTATAGTTGGATATTACACGTCATTACCGGAGTTTGTCAACAGAAATGAAGTGTCAATTTTCAATTCATTTTACGTAAATTGTGCAAGCTTCGGTGCATTTTGTATTATGTATGTAATATTTAATCGTTGATTTTTTGAATATACAAACAAAACGCGTATTTAATACATTACGTAATTATTTTATCTCAGAGTCAGAGAAAATCCAAAATCATCGTTAATTTCTCGTCAATCAGATAGACATATTCATTTTGTTTATAATGTACAATTAATTATTACTTATAAAGTGTTTCTTTATGTAAAATAACGAAATCTCAAAATTTCATAAAAAATGTTTTAGCAATGTACCAGAGTATTATTACTTTTTAGGGTTCCGTATCTCAAAAGAAAAAAACAGAACATACACTCTCTCTGTCCGTCTATCAAAACTATTTTATTGAGTATTATTTATGTATTATTTGTACATAATTATAAGTAGTACATAAGTATTATTATGAGTATAAATACTTTATAGGGTTTCGTACCTTATAGGAAAAAAAACAGAACATACACTCTCTGTCCGTATATCAAAACTATTTTCTTCAAGATGGATTTTCCTTGCAGGTATCAAGCTGAAATTATTATCAAATATTCCGGATAACAGTCCCTTAGATCACAATAAGAAATAAACTTCTAAGTCAACGTAATGACAAGATATAAGCGTTTATGCTTTATTTTACGTCTGATTGTGCACGTGGACTCACAAGATGCAATGTGGCGAAAATTGGGCGGAAAGTGCGCAACGAAGTGTCTTAATGCCGATCCCTCTGTATGTACCCTGCTTTACGCGGGATACATCGTGAAGTTTACCTAAGTTTTTTTTGTAAGGAATTTGTCGCGTAATAAAAACTTATAGAGTAATTCCCGTTACCGTAGAATCATGAAATTTCGCTTAGGACTTGCGATATAAATAAAGAAAAAAAAGAATATATGCTATATATATTTATAACACAAAAAAAAAATCATTACAAATTTATATTTGTAGCTATTTTCATACAAGGTTAGTGTTTAGTCTCGCAAATTTAAGTTTGTCAGGTTCATAAGTCCTATTTGCCGTTGACCTACAATCATGAAATTGGTACGGAAATATTGACAGATGTTTTTAAATATATGATACATTCTGCAATGAATCCTGCTTACAAGTTCTGTGAAAAATGGACACATCGAATCACATCATGCATTCAAATTCAAAAAACACATGCCCATAAAAGGCAAATATAGAATTTGTTCAATTTGAGCCTTGCTATGAGCGAAAAGACTGCAATGCGCCGGGCGCCGACACTAATTCAATAACACCACCGCATGGTCTGCTCGTCCCTAATGCTGCTTCCACGTTGGCCCAACGCACTCAGCCATGACGAGCTTAAAGAAATACGTATGAAACTAGCTCATCCTTCTTATACTCCGCCAACCTAATGCTATTGGCCGGTTGGCCCAACATTAAGTTAAAAATAAAATTCTCTACATTTCCTTGATTTTACAACCGTTTCATATCACAGTGATGCAATTAACCGAGGATCCTTTATACAGATGGCTTTTTGTTTTACCTTTTCGCTAATCGGGACCCCCTAGTGTTTGTACAGATAATATTTTATTAAGTAATCAAATTTTATGTACGTCCAGTTAAGCCTCGTCATTCGTTACATCTCTAAAAGCGTATATGTGACAATTTTTATTTTCTTTGTGACTGCCATTTTAGCTTTATCATGTTCAAATATATTTTTTTAGTTCATTTATAAAATCTACGTATACTTAAATTATACATGTAACCTATCTTTAAGCACGAATTGATTTCAATTTTGATGCAGACAAGTGTATTATTAGTTAATTGTAATATCACCATAGTTGTATATATCATACATAAAATCGTCTGGATTACAACTCCAGCAGGCAAAAAAATAATGATCACGTAGAGATTTGTTCAATGTGGTTCAAAAGCCGGGACAAAGATTTGAAATAACAAGTAAAGTAGAGCAAGAAAATATATAACAAAAAAATATGAAAACGTTTTTTTTTCAAATTTAAATGAAATTTATTTTTTAATAATATATTCAACGACAATTTGCGCTGACTTTGTAATGGTTAACGGCATCACACAGTATTCTTCATACTAATACTAATTTAAAACTTCTATTAGTCTAAAACGGAGAATGGAGACCTGAATGCCTTGACTCTCCATTCTCTCTGCCTACTGAGAGATATACAAGATATTAGTATAGAAATTGTCATCTAAAATAATATTCTAGTTTATCATTCTGTATTTTCCCAAAAAAAAATCATGTTTTACTGTATCAGGTTTATGTATGTAAAAGGCGCTGGATGTTGAAAAAAATCTTTTATATGCCGTGTTTTTGTTGAAATCAATGCGTATGGCAATTTTTCTTCCATCAACGTCATAAATCATTATATCCATACATATTGGCTAACGGACATAGAAACGAAACTAACCAAATACGACAAAATATCAGAGTTTTTGCTTGAAAACTTTTGGCAGTCAGCACGATCGGTATTGATCAAAAAGTCTCTTTGTATACATAGATGATCTTTGTGGTAACAAAGTAAATAATATTTCATGTATTTTATGAATAAAAATCTCTCTTCTTTTTGTATAGTTCTAAGGATAAAATGTATATTTGATATTTGCGTAAACGTGTTTTATTTAAATTGCGTGTCAAAATTACTTTTATTCCAAAAATTCTTTCTCAAAGATTCCTTTATATTGAAATCAAATTACATGCACTTATTTATTTTAAAAATCACTGAAATTTTACTTTTGTGAAAGTAAAGAAGTTCATTAACATAATCAATGGTATCAAATATACTTTTAAAAAGCTTACACATTGACATTCATCACATTCATTCATTCAGTGATTGTACATCAAGACGTATCAGATATATTTGTCATTATGCCACATTTACGGAAAGAGTAATGGGATGGGGTGTATAAATTATTTTATAACATTATTATATTAGAGACAACGATTATAATTGGGTATATAGACTTTCACAAAATACTAATACTAATAATATGGATTCTTTCAGTCATTAGAAACTTGTTCAAAATTTTATAATTTTTCCTAAATACCTAATTTAAGGTATTATTTAAAGCCTAAAAATCATTCAAGTCTTAATAAACTGAATCACATGAAAAAATAGAGCTTTTAACAAACAAAATACTTTTTATGTTTAAGCTGATAAACGATTTTACAATCATAAAATCCTGTTAGGGTACAGTAGTTTAGGAGGCAAAAATTGTCGCGCCTCCATTAACGCTAACATTTATAGTCATATATTATATACATTCTTGACTAGTAAATGTGCCATAGCTGGCATTAGACAAATTGGCCGAGAGCCAGGGTTCGAATAAATAGCATTATAGTGCATACCCAGTACTCTACCAAGAGCTCTTACTGTTAATAATGTTAATTACTTTAGTAAATAACGGTAATATTGCAATGTAATCAATTGGTTGTCAAGTAAATCTAATAGTAATGTGAACTCGGTAGAAAAATGGGGATATTTGTAAAAATATATATAAATTCTTTTTTTGATGTTTTACATTTCTACATATTTTGTTGAACGATAAAAAAAATTTGCAATCTTTAAAGAAGTATATGCCTTTCGTAATATATATAAAGATTGTAACAAAGAAATAAAAGTAAATGTTTATTGTTGAATGTTTGAATATTTATTACGCATTGGCTAGGCTTATCTGTAACGACTAGAGTTTTACGACTGAAGTTGTCTTAAGAGATAACTTTCAGTGATAAAGATACCTTGTCAGTGTTTTCTTTCTAATATAATACATGAAGAAAGTTAAATTATACGAAAAATAACGTATTTTTATTAAGAATTAATAAAAATCTAAGCTTTATTTTAAACATTTAAATTAGTTAAGTTTAGTAAAATTATTTTAATTTGGTCAGAACTACATTGATATTTATACAAAACAAACAAAGTCAACCCATTTTGTTGAAACTAACAACGGTTCTCTGGAGATTTTTTGATATATCAAACGTAAATGTGGCTGTTGACCCACTAATGTCTCAACGGGGCTAAATTCAAAGATTCTGTCGTTAATAGAAAAGGTTTTTGCCCTTTTTCTGCAAATTGTGGAAACTGTCGCGTTACGTTAACAGTTCGAACTACTTATATGCATATAAGTTTAAAATAGATGTTAACAACATTTACAAAATACATTTATATCTTTCTTTATGTTTTTTTTCAGTGTTTACCTCTCAGAGCAGGGCAGGATAAGAGCCTAGTGCTTGGACGCTTCGTTCTTAATTTTTCGTCTGTATGCCAGACATTATTTGTTGGGTGACGGAATTCAACGCGGCGGATTGTCTTATCGAGCAGAATTTTTAAAATAATTCATTTCCTGGATTCATATTAGTATTATAACGTTTAAGTAAGAAACAACAAATTGATAATTAAAAGCAAATATTTTATTTTATTTTAGTTAATGTCTTAGTTTTACGATTCGATGAACCGTTCATTTAGTTGATGTCATAGTGGGACGCAGTAAAACGGTTACGGTTGGCAATATCGACTTAAGAGGGGTAATAAAAAGGTTTCAACTTTATTATGGTTTTCAGTGAGAGCAACGCTGTAAGTGCGGAGTTTTGGTTGTTTAGAGTGTTCGCTTATTTGATATCGTAATCAAGTTCAAATTTTTATTATCCTAACAATATGTCAGATTCGTCGTCAAAGTCTTGATAAGATTACTTATGCATTATTATACAAGAAGTACACAATATTTAATTGATTAAGGAATATTTAAAAGTGATAATGTTGTTTAAGGTAGCTATAGGTAATATATAAACAGATATAAGATTATGTAATATATACAGATAGAAAATTATAGTTGTTCGTCCGTTGATTATATGAAATTTGTGAATTATCTAAGTTTACTTTAACGACAATTATACCTACCCACATAGTATGTTAATACGGAACAGTATTTAAATGGTTTTTAATTCAGCGTCCCCGTTCGATATTTGACGGCATCATGTGTCAGGCAAATAAAAATATTCATGAATATGGATTCCGCCTGCAGATACAATGGCGCCAGACACATCATGCTTGTATATTGTAAATGAATGGAACCGGGAGGAGTATTATAATACTTTCGTGCAATAATCTTATTGTTAATTTCTTTATAAATAATGTTATGAAGCTTTCCTGCTTTGAAGTCCACTCCACTCCATTTATCGAGAAAGGATATAAGCTATATTACATCACATTAATCGTTTCCATGTATCTACGGTCGGAGGTACTCGGGTACTTAGAATGCGACAGCTGTTTTCTATTTTACCACGCATATAAAAGCTGGTGTTCGCACAGTCCGCACTCCGGTTGTAAGACGCAGACGATCATTGTAGGTCCAGAGTGATCTGGACCTATAATAATCGTGTAATGGCGAATAACATTCATTCATATTTCATCGTGTAATAACATTCATTCATATTTCATCTAAACAAATTGAACTCTAAAAAATATTTAATAAATATAAATCATATTGTAGTATCCCAAACAAAATTATTATTCACAATATATAGTTATTCACGACACAATAGCTCTACATTAGTGATAATACGAAAATATGTTTAATAAATGTCTAATATATTATAATTTCGAGTTAAAAAGCTAGTATAAATAAAATTAGACTTCAATTTCTTTGTGAAAGTCTATACCATAAGAATGTCTCGTTTCTTTGAAATTCTTAAAATAATTCACTAGTAATTTGCGTTTATATTCCGGCGGTCCGCTGGGATGAAGTAATTGTATACCTACTCCCTTAAATCGTTAAAGGACTAACAAGATAAAACGTATAATTTCTATGATATAATAAAGAAAAAAATAAAATGGCCAATAATAAATGTTGCATTTCGAAATAATATGTAAAATATGTTTATAATTAAAAGATATTATGCATCGACGATATTACGATCAGACGGCGTCTCGTACGTCCAAACGACCATGCCAGCATCATTCTGACGTGATGCAAATTATAGTAGCCTTAAATATATTTTTGAAAAATGCTTTTATTTTTTTAAAAAAAGTTTTAAGACAAGAATTGTTTAGGAAGAAAATACTGCTACGAAGCTACGCGACTACGTAGCGCTACACTTTGTAGCACGTCAATATGTCCGTAGATGCTTCTACGAGAAAGAAAAGTTTATGACAGTATTATAACTTATGTTATGTTATAGAATAAACAGATAAAAAATAAAGAAAGAGAGAATTAAAAATGTTAAATACATGCATCCATTCAAGAAAGTCTTGTCTTCATTTGTCCTTTTGTCAGTTGATATTCAAAAGAAGGCAATATAGATAATATAATAATAATTTTCATCGCCACACAAAGCCAACCGAACTATGAACATATAGGAGCATTTCGTGCCGTTTTAGATAACCCAACAATACACGGGGACCATTTACTCAATAGTATTGCTACAAAGGTCTCTATTTTCAGTGTTTATGTCAGCGTATCGAAAAACGCGTAACCTGTTTTCATATTTATGCATAGCGATCGTTTACAAGAAAAATATGGGTTATATTTGGCAGAATAGGTAGGATATTCAGATTTTCACTATGGCATTGTATACAACGAAAAGTAAGCTGAAAAAAGTAACCGATAGTGCAGCACTATGTATTGGAGAAATTTGTTTGATAATAAAATGTATGTCATATAGATCCAATAAATTTAGTGTATTACAGATATTTTAAAATTATATATTGAAATGTTATTTGTAGAACAAATTTCGATCAAAAAAATATATTCTTTTTAGAATTTATTTGAATTACTATTACTAGAATTTATTTTAATTTACTGACTATCAATTGTTTGTGAGCATAGCGCAATGGTACACCATATCGCTATTAAGCCTAGCTCATAGCAAAGAGACATAAATCTCAATCATAATTTGTGTGCGTCAGGCGTGGGCCAGCAGCCCATGATTGATGGGCCCTGCCCGCGCATTGCAAATTCAAACTGGCCAACCGTAGCATGGTCGCCATGCAAAATGGCCGACTATCAATTTGGGCGCCAAATTTATTAAAAATCTATTAGTCGGTCACGGTGTGTAAACGTAACGCTGGATTTATTGTTATTTTATGACAGCGCAATGGTTTTGCAATTTTTGCAGTTCATTTTGCTGAAGTCTATTTTATTAATGTGAAAAAGTCAATTCAAATCCAATAATTACTTAATTTTCAAAAGATTTTTCATGCATATTATAATTTTTATATAAGTATTGCGTTTTATTACCATTATATGAGTGCTTAATAATTTTGTTGGATCATTTTTAATACTATAGCGATATTAGCGGAGTACTCATGAATAGCAAATAGCTTTGAAAGTTCAAAAAAATGTATTATTAAAAAGTAACGTACCAATGTAATTTTTTTATCTATATAGGCTATAGCAATAAAGGCATGTTTAACACATAATAAGTACTTTTTTCAAGCAGGTATCGAAGCCATAGCTATTGCGTTTAGAGCTTCACGCCAAAAAACTTGTATTCAGACACTCCGTACTCTGATATTCGATCAAATATCGCATGTTGAGTGGCGGAACTCATGCAGACTCACTTACAGTGACACAGTCTCACTGCGCCACTGGAGACTCATTCAAAATATTATAAGTTTTTTATTCACATAACAAAGTAAATAATTAGCTTATAAAAAAAAAACTGTTAGAGTAAATTATACACTTTTTTCTTTACCATTTCATTGCTTGTAATAATCCGCTTGGGAGCGGGAAGTGATTGCGTAAGCATCGTTAGTTCCGTCACTATCCAGCTATCACCCATAACCCTACGAGTCACATTATATTGATTTAGAATATAATATTCACCGTCACGTTAATCGTCATACCTTTTGAGGTGTTAGACAGAGGGAACTAAGTTATTGTTATTTTCTTTATCTTTAGGCTTTATCCTGAAGTAGGGTAGGCTGATATAACGTACTGTCAAACTACTCTGTTCTTCACTCTCTTCTTGAATACATTCATTGGATCAAAAAATATTGTGTATTGTCCTCAAAGCAAATCAAATGAAAATAATTAATTCAATCGAGTGGGCATCGAACCCATCATAGTCGTGTTTAAAGCCAGACCGTCCCATCGCGCTAAAATTGACTTGAAATATCTTTGCGTACACCTATAATTGTATATATCTATATGTAATTTTTTTAATTTAAATGTCTGTTATGTCAATCTTTTCAAAATATACATATACAAAAATATACACACATATATATATATATATATATATATATATATATATATATATATATATATATATATATATATATATATATATATATATATATATATATATATATATATATATATATATATGTATATATATATAAAATTAAATTACTGAATAAAATAAAGCAAAATTATATTTCACGTGGAAATGCCAAGATTTTATTCCCTTATGCAACATACATAAGCATGTCACGTCAATATCGAAACAGAATGCAGAGCGTGCATTTCCCGAGTGCGAATAAACAGTAATTGCATTTTATTCTACTTAAAGCAACGAAGTAACAATGGATTAATGTCACGATGAAATTCCGTACAAAGAAAGATCTCTTAACTAAAGAGATTAGTGCGAAATCCTCAGTTTGAAAGCAAAAAAGTATATATTTCCTCACATGAGCGATTTTTATTAGAGAGCAGTAACATTAGATTTTCTTATGTTGTTGTATTCGTTTGTTTTTTGTTTGTTTCATTCGAGTGTTTTGTAAAAGCGTAACCTGACACTATTGTTTAAAAATATGTATATATATATATATATATATATATATATATATATATATATATATATATATATATATATATATATACATATACATATACATATATATATATATATATATAATATATATATATATATATATATATATATATATATATATATATATATATATATATATATATATATATGACATTTTGATTAAATTTCAATTATTTAAGTTTAGTTTGTTAAACAATAGAGAAAGTATTATATTTTGTACGGTCACGGCTATTGAGAAATATGTTTTCATATATTATATATAATAATAATTAAAAATAAAAAAACAAATAATTAAATAAACATTTACTATGAATCTGATAATACTTTAATAAGCTGTCATTTATTAAATATTCATGTATGTATATAATACACATGTATTTAAATGTGGATGTAATCCAAGTTCAAATATAACAGTAAGTACCGAGACTTTAAGCATCGCCTCACCCTTTTAATCCCATAAAATTTATATTTTGGATGAGCTTCTGCCGAAACGTTATTATTTAGAGGAAGATCTATTTATCGTAGTAGTACGTCGGGCTATGGACAATCCATGCATTAATAAATTAAAGCCTTTTGGGATGCTACGCCAACGCGGCGGAGTGCTAAACGGTAAAATCTTGACACATTAATGGGTACGAAAGCAACATAGATGTATTTTTTTCAATTTATACAGTGCAATTTTTTTTTATGTTTCACAGATAAATTGAAGACTTTGTATTGTTTTAGTATTAATAATAATTAATTTAAGGTAGACATTTCTCATATATATACCCCCTGTGTGATATGTATAAAAGATACGTACATATAAAACACTAGGCATGAGATAGTACTGCTGCAAAAAGACTGTAATGCTACGATTATAGCACTGAGAGACTTATGTCAAGTTGTGATAGTTAAATTACTAAGCTACCAGACAATATTGATTCCCTTTTTTATTAGACACGATGTACGTAGCTAATACATAAATATTATTTAAAAATTTTGACATTCTTATTAATATATTACGTAAAGGAATATGAAGAGTTGATAATGTATAGAACCTTATCACTTAAAGCATACTAAACTGCTACTGAAAGCAAGATATTTCTATAATTATTAAAATAAAATTTATATATAATAGTACTTCTTTTATGGTATCGAGCAATACATATCTAATTACTTAGATTAACTTAGTAATGTACTAAGGTAATTAGCTTTCAAGTGAAATTAAATACATATACGAGTATAATGCTCACAAAACTTGGTTCGAATAATATTAATTTGTAACGAACGTTTGTTTTCCCCGCTTTTTCTAATTAAGAGCGGTATTATGCCCTGTCAGGATTGTCGTTTGACCTTACTTCGCATTAAAAGTAAATTTTTGTTCGGACGTTTCCAATTCGATGAACGGTCCGACCGTTCATGAATTTTATTAAGACTCAATTTTATATAAAAATTAGCCTTGTTTTAATATTTTTATGTAAACTATATAATTTAGTTATTATTGATATTTCTGATATTAAATTTATTTAGAACCAAGAGCTAATGTTTAACAATTGTTCATACACATATCTCCTAGTACGAAAGTAACAAAATAGTGATGTACAATGAACAAAAATAAATAAGCTACATTTTCTGTCGGCTTATGACAGATTCATTTTTTAAACTGTTGGTACTCTTGGAACTTACTTAATAAGGAAGAAGTAACGTTTATTAATTATATCTATAAACAAGCAAACCTTAAACATCCAATATTTTAAACGTATTACGTATTCCAATTTATATCCATTGCCAAGTAATTTAATTAAATAAATGATAGATTTGAGATTTACATATTAAATAGCTTAGAGATAACTGACAGCTAAGTACAGATTACAGTATATAGTAAAGGTATATAAAAGTAATTTCCCTTGTTACATGTTTCAGGCGCCTGAGTGGAAGCGATCGTAGATTTAATTTATCATAAAATTGAGTAACTGACAGGCACAGAATTAGGGAAACGCGCCGATGATAGAAATAAATTTATACGGTAAAAGTGATAAGCAAAAAGCGTGAAAATTGAGTTGGGTATCAATTTTATATTTGCCATTTATCAGATCCCAGAGATCTTACTGGTTAAGTAAGATGTAATATGGCGTGTTTTGGCTTTAAGCAATTGTATTTTGTTGTTTGCATTAAATATGTTAAAATCATATCAAATAGGATAGTAATAGTTGAAATATTAAATGGTGAATTTGTTTAATATATATTTTGATAACTTTGTATTGGAAAATTGTAACATAATAAAATTATAAAAAGCAGAAATTTGAAAAATTTTCAGACCTTTTTATATTGAATTTTTCTTAACGTATAACATATAATCAGAGTACCTAAACGAGTTTCCGGACATCGTTTATTAATTACGAGTATTCATTTCGCTAGACTAACGAGACGGTAAATTTTGAAAAACAAGCGACCTCGACGAGGGTCCGACAGGTACGGCCTGTACCATATTCAAAATGAACATAAGCTCTTATAACTTGAGCGTTAAAGTTCAAAATATTTGAAAAATTTCGTAGAGCCAGGGTACAATTAAAAACCAGAGTATAAGCCGAGGATTAACTGACCTAGAAATAATGAGGCGAATTGCTGAATAATAAAGTAATGTTACATATTTTATTCTTACAGTTGATTTTGTAATATAATAATACCCTTCCTTTAATTATTATTTTTTTATCTGTGAAAAACAAATCTTTTCATTTGCCTAGTTATTGTAGTTGTAAGGTAGAAACGTCGACGATTCTTGACCTTTGTAGCCTTAGGCGATCTCAGTAGTTAACCTTAGGAGACTCTTAGAAGACACTCTACTGCTACAAGAGTACCTTATGTGTCATTCTACAAGAAAATTGATTTTTTTATATAAGATATATGAAAATGACATACCAAATATTTTATGTTTTTGTATATACGTGTATATTGTACATGTATTCAATTAAAATACGCTACATGATAAGAATTAATTGCAATTTTTTTATTAATTTTAATAGAGTTAGAATCTAAATTATACAAATGTTATCGCAGCAGTACATGAACTAAAATTATCACAGAACAAGTAAACAAAGTAAATACAGATCAAGGTACTATAGGGTTTGTTAACCTTACAGATACATTTTAAGAAAAATCTTTTTATTGTGGCCATAATTATAATTTATTATGAAATCTAATATTATACTAGAGTCAATAAACTTCGTGGTGCAATTTTACTGACTCACTATAAGCCGAGTTCGATTCCCATTCGGTGGATTTATAATTTTATTTTCTTCGTACACAAAGCGCAGCATTCAGGTTACGAAATGTCTCAAAAATTGGGCAAAAAGGGCAATGGAGTATCAACACTAGATTTCCTCTGCTTGCCCTGTTATATGAGAAAAAAAAAGTGTGATACAGAAAAAAACATTTAATATGAAACTTATCGTCATGTATATTGTACATATAATTTATAAAAAAAAACAAACTTATAGTTCACATTAACTTAAACTGTATATTCATAATTTTATAAATAAAGAAAAAAAATCAAAGTATAATACTACAGCACTAGTAAAGTTGAACGTGTCCTAAAAACCGAGTTTAAGTGTCACTCCAGGCTGTTGAAGCGGGCTAACTTTGTACAATAAGAAAACCGATAGAGTAACAAGTCGGAAAATTCTCTCTACTCGTTTTAACCGCAGCGGAATCAGGACGGAAATATCGAGTCGAAAATTTGTAGTTTGTTAGTTCAGAATGACACCGCGGTCGAAGATTGGATTAAGTCTTAAGTGGGATCCAATTTTACAGTTATATTTTTAACTAGTCAACTTAACCTGGAGCTTGAGCTGGTGAAAATTTATTTACAATTTATGTTTCAGTATAATATAGGTTTCTAGGTCACGGGTTAACATTTTTTGTTTCTTTGCTCTAGTTACATAAAATATACTAAATAAGTATAAGTATATCGGTTTCCCGTTTTTATCTTATACTGAATTTTGTAAAAAATAAAGTAGTCGCCGTAGCCGTAGTCAGTGAAAATATTTATAATAATATGTAACTATATTTATTGAGTAAATTCCATTACGGGCTTATATATGGTCGCAGGTGCAGTATCGAGTTGAGTATATTAGTGTCACACATGATATTATGCAAATCAGTATGCTGGGAAGTTTTGGAAATTCAGTTTAACGTTATGCGACACTATTAAACTGGTGTAGCTACAGACTACATGTTGTGTATAACATATATACATTTATATATATGTATATATACCTAGCGGTGGAATTTTAAAGATCGTCTAAAGATTAGGTGTTTTTTGCTCGAATAGTAGTAGTAACAGAGCATTCGTGTCTCTATTACATTGAGTACAAAATAATTAAAAGCTTTTGCTTTCAAATAAAATATTTAATAATTAATAATTTTACTATAAATGTACATTTTAGTTTAATTAACATGTTCTTGAATAAACAGCAATTATGAGCTTTTAAAGTATGTAAATATTTTTCCTGCTAGGAAATGAATTACATAATCTTGTTAAGTAGTTTTTTTTTTCTTCATACATCTTCTGCCAGTTTTAAAGCTGTAAACAAACCTAGTAGCAATTCCAACCATTTATATTTTTTTTTAGGTTTACTTCTTATTTGGCACAGCATGACATATTATCTGGCGGCATAAACAAAATACTCCATTCTCCGCTTTGTTTTTTCCGCGCGGAGAAATAATAATAGTTTATTTCCTAAGGTTCCTCATATTATTTGTTATGAAAATACGTGTTAACAAGGCAAATTTATAGTAAAATTTTATTTTAAACTAGAAACACGTTATGAAATATAAATAACTCAAATACGCTAATATATACATATATGTGCAGTCTAGTCGCTCTATACTAAATTAATTAAAATTGTGAGTATCCGTAGGGATATCTTACAAATTTCTGCTTCATATAGAATATTGCTAAGAATGAGTATATGAAAAAAGGGAATGCTATTTTTCAAGTATTTTAACATTTTTATAATTATTATTCCACATTAAGTTATAATAAAAATTTGAATAAAAGTATAATATTATAACACAATCTCCTCATTATTTATGTAAATTTATGTATTACACCACCGTAATATTTGATATATTTATAAATAAATATCGTTAAAGCGTTTCTCATTTACATTGTTTCATTTAAAATTCATATCCTTGTCAAGATTGTTACGATAATGCGAAACAAGTGGTCATATTGTCGTCGTAGGCATATGCACCTCATTTAATTAAGAAAATTGTAAGTTTTCTGCAAGTGACAGCTGTGTCCCCTTTCAATTACGTATCATGCAATACCGCAATTACGAGGCTAATCCGTCAATCGAGTGCAACCATACACCGAGGGGGCCAGAGATAAGTTTTAGATAACATCAAAGGTTTTTTTGGTATATATACATTAAAGCTTCTTAAATATATTTGTATTATTATTTAAATTTTGTATTAATATCAGTAACTCATTGAATATAATCATTGTTTAAATTATCAATTCATATAGAAAGAAAGGTTAATCATTACTTAAATTATGTTTGATTTTATTAAATCATATTTATTTATTTATATAAAATACACTAATATTTTCACATTCATCAGAAAACTTACCCAATGTGTCATAATAACGTTGAACATGTATGTAAATTTGTTTATCATATATTATTTATCTAATTTATTTCAGCAATAATTCATAGCATTATTGGCTCACATATACATAAACGGATAAGTAAATATAAATCTTTACTGACATAATCCTTATCAAATTGTCCGCTGGAGCGAATTGGCCGCCATTTTATGCTCAATGTTACCACGAAATGGCGTTATTGATATGTTGCAAACAAAGTAATAATATCACTAAGTTAGAGGGTTTCAAACTTAATCTTAGATAACGACGAGAGTGCGCTGTTACATTTATTACTAAGCAACAGGGGGCAAAGTGAACAAGCGATTAATAATTCTTTCTGCAACTGTTTTATATTGTGTAGCGGTTTACTCATGAAGTTATAAATAATAATAATTGCAAAAAAAATATAGTTCAGTAAAGAGTAGTAACTTTCGTTATATTATCGATTCGTTTTTCTGGTCAATAATGGTACAAAGCTTAATAGTGTGTGTGTTAATTTATCAATTCAGTATATTTGAACATGTTGCCACCTCGTGAGGTGGTAACATTTTCCACATAAATATATTTAAGTTCAATTATTATTAAAAATTCCTGAACGAATATTATATTAACGTTATAGCAGAAACTGCTCGTTTCAAATACTAATATAATTCGATACTACGATTTCATGTAAGTACCTGTATGTTTCTAGTAGAGGAGCCACCCGTGAATTCTGGGAATTCTACAATTGATACAACCCAATTACGTTTAATTACAAAATATATTGCTATTTCCTATTATTATTTAGATAATAAAAGGAAATAGACACGCTTTTAATATTTAGGAAACTGAAATAGAAGATATATTACATATGTATATCAAGATATATTACCTGTGAATATATAAACTTTTCCTTAAATAACTCTTTTCTTTCATTTTTTTACTGGTATGTAAGGGTTAGTACTATCACCTCTACCGACCTTTGCCTGATATCACAGTGATAACGAAAAAGTATATGCGTGAATGTTTCGAAATTCGAAAATGTAGATAAAAGTAATTATTATAATTTTAGCGCTATATAGAGATTTATATACACAAAATTCAATATAACTTTAATAATGGTTAGATTATGTTAAATAAAAATATACATACATACATTAAATACAGCGAAATCTTAGAGAAACTGCTACAAACCTGAAACAAAAAGAATAATCTATTTAAAGTTACATATAAAAAAAAAATAACTTTTTGGGTAACATTTCTTAATAATTTACAATTTAAATAAAAAAAAATTAAAGAGTACGGACCATTTCAAGTAATTTATTAGGTTTGAATAAAAAAAACGACATTGAGCAGTCTACAAGTCGTTTACTATAAAAGAAGAACAAGTATTTTAAAATAAAATAAGAATTTACTGTGTAAAATATATATATATATATATATATATATATATATATATATATATATATATATATATATATATATATATATATATATATATATATATATATATATATATATATATATATATATATACTTATTTTACAAAGAATATTTTTTGCACACCTTCAGCAGAGATAATCTGGTGACAACGCCGCAATATGACATAAAAGAGCGAGAAAATAGCAATAACTTTTCCCCGTGTGGGTATCAAACCCCAACCATCGCGCTTATAGTTACACCCATCCGTCCATTGTGCCCCTATAGCCTCCAAATACCCATATTACATGTACATTGTTTCTGTCATCTTTAATGTATTTTCTTTAGATCAAAACCCATTTCATTATATTTTACGATACAAGAACTGCTCGTGTATTGCGAGAGCCGCGGGCTGTAGCGAAAAAAATAATTTTATATGTTTTTTCTTTCTTACAACGTTTTCGGTACTTCGGTTTCTTGAGTGGTTTTGCTTTGCGGTGACGGATTACAAGAAGCAAGAGTTTGCAAGTAATTATTTCTTTATTTTATAACACTTGCTTATTTAATATAACGCTGACAAATTTGCTATTTAATAAAAATACTTTAAATAAACATCCCGTGTAAACATGAAATAATATTATTTTAGTAACCACGATTGGTCAAATTTGTTGTTAAGGATTAGTATCTTTTAAAATTCTAAAATAGTTTTTTTAGAAAATTTAGGTAAATAGCTTTATATATAAAGCTTAATGGCAGGTATATTTGTACACCTGTATGCATTTTTGCGTATTTAAGTACACGACGAAATTAGGCAAATCTCACTAACTAATATATATTACAAAGTTTCAATTCCTTTGATTTATATCCAATAACGAATAATTGAAAATTATATGCGAACAAAAACAGCTTTTACGCGGATTAAGCACTCAAATGAAGAATAGTCTTTAATTCAACTGTAGCACCGTTAATTAAGATAATTCAAACTATGTAGAATTTGCTAAGAAATGAATCTTACGTGCAACAGAAAGTTTAACCTTTTATGTAAGTTTCAACTATTTCCGGCGTACTTTAACACAGTTACTGAGGTTTTCATTAAAGCCTGATTCGTAGTTTAAATTAGATTTTTGTTTAAATTAAGAACTTTTAGATTCTTGAGTATATGTAATCTAGAAGAAACTACATGAGCTTAAACTTTTGTTTCGTTCAATATTTATGTTATTTGCCTTTTTCTTACAATGTCTAAGGATATTTATTATTTAACTACAACAACCTTACAATCCATATATCGTTATTACAAGAAAACAAAATTATACAAATTGATATCAACTAGAAGTGGTTAGAGGTTTCTTTAAAGAAAAACGCCGGAACGCCGAAAAAATCATATACTTCGAGCGTATTCGGACATCACTTAATAACAATATTTCAGAGCAGTTCCTTCCAATTACCTCTTTTTACAAGAGATTACTAGTTATATACTATATATATATATACCTATCTACAAAATACTACACAAATAAAATACTAAATAAAAAAAAGCCTAAATCTAAATCACCTATTTCATTAAATAAATTATAAATGAATTTAATTGGACGTTCGTATTATTTTTAAATAAAATCAATATGGCGACTGAAATAAAAAAAACGGAAAACGTAGTGTCTTAACACTCCTAGCCTACTCTCATATACGAAGAATAAAAAATAAAAAGCTGTAATGCCATGAGTATAATATGTTTCATTATTATACAATCAAATAAACTTCCTACATACAAATGTTTACAAGCTTTGTAATATATTGTACCGAACCATATTCTGTTTATTTCATCCACTAATTGGCGCTCAACTTGATGTTATTATTTGTGTGAAGTCGAGCTTTTTCGTTTGATATTTTTTTAAATTCTGATCGTAAGTACTTTGAAATAGCGTAATTGCGGCTAAGCTTGCTTAGTGGTACCAATTTTATCCATCATGTATGTGTCAGTAGTGAGATGAGTATGTAAATTAAAAATTTATACCGATATTTCAGATGACATATAATATATATTTTCCATGCTGATAAAAATCTGTATGATTTTCAGCAGTTATCGGAGCTGCTTTGCTCTTTACAGCGTAAGTATTATATATAGCCTATCTAGGTCATTTTATATACCTAGAGGTCAGATCAGCAAATATAGCGCTACGAATATATAGCGTAGTAAATAACCTTAAATTCAGCCAACTGAAGAATTATCGAAATTTTAGGTAAATTTTATGTTTAAAATAAATAAGATTCAAGTTTTTAAATAGCAAGTAATTATTGAAAATTTCGCCAATTATCAAACAATGTATACAGTATAATAATAAAAGAACTATAGAGACCGCTTGGTTTCTATAAACATTTGTTCCGCCCATTGCGTAGATATTCCACACGAATAGTGAAAGAAAGTCCAAACTATATCTCTAATGTAAAAGTTTGTGCAAGTTTGCCCGAAGACATGTCAAAAGTTGTAAGTTTTTGACGTGTGCAGCGACCAAGAATTCGATCCTATCCTATGGAGCGTCTAAGTGCTGGCGATACCGGATATTTATTATTACGGCTGTCTTTATATATATATATATATATATATATATATATATATATATATATATATATATATATATATATATATATATGTATATATATATATACATATATATATATATATATATATATATATATATATATATATATATATATATATATATATATATATATATATATATATATATATATATATATATATATATACTTATATATATATATATATACTTATTTGTCACATGTAAAAAGAATAAGAACAATAACTAATAAATATTATATGCTCATTATTCTATTTCAAGATAAGCCACGTTTTAAAACAGAAAATCTAGACAGTACACACACTAATTAAATTTAGTTCTACGTTATCTTAAAAGTTGAAAGATGTCAGCTTAATTTCAAATGAGATTTCACTAAATAGAGTGAAGTCAAAACTTTGGCAAACAAACAGTACTTGACAGTAGTTATGTAAATAGAATACTTTTTATTTTAATGGAGGATTGTTAGGGATTTGTTACAGTGCCCTATCTTAATCCCCACGGGATCAAAGCGGACTGAGTTATTTATTAATGCTCGAGGACGACGTACGCTAGGAATTAATTACTATGCAACTACTATACTACTATAAATTGTCAAACACAATCTTGGTGTCATAAATTATGTGACAAATAATATCTCAGCATATTTTGATCAATTATTTAGAAGAATTAGGCTAAGAGTCTTATCTGGTTGAGTAGTTGTTCAAAAAAGATAAATAATTTAATTTATAAATTTGCTTGTTAATAATATATTAATAATAATGGCTGACTATATTAATAGTCATATAAATAAAATTAACAGTAGCCAGGGCCTTTAGTTATACTCTACATATTATAACTAATCTGTATAAAAAATAGTATACAGACATAAGTTCTGCTATTTGCTAAATAGTGTTTCTCAATGGGTAGAAAGTGGTAGTAGGAGACACTTAGTCAGTTGCTTTTTCTCAAATAGTAAAGTCTTCTCAAGTAGTAATAAAAAAATAAAAAGGAAATATTTACCAAATATTATGTACACAGAGGACTAATGTTTATTTCAATCACAAACAGAAGTACACGTCAAAATGATGATGATGCAAAATCACGCTAGAACGAACTAAACTGTTTTATCGACCAGAGGCGGAATTGGAACCTCAGTTCGTTTAAAAATGTAAAGTCGGATCCACGTCACCGCGGCCTGAAAGGCAGGAAATGCATTTGCAAATTAGATTTTCAACCCTCTGGCGTTATCGTGTCTTCAACCTTGCCTTAACCCCCGGTCACATGCGGAGATTTTCGGGAGCTCCCCTTTCTCTATGCCATTTGATTTTTTATTTGTTTGCAGTTTACGCATTGATTAGATTTAGTTCGATTAATGATGGTGTTCTGTGATTTTGAGTGATGTCTATGATCATAACTTGATACTCTTATAAGTAAAATATTATTAAAGACTTTAAAATTGTTAAAAAAATAACTTGGATAGCCTCTGTGAAAACCTTGTTTTATAAAGATATATAAAACAAAAGAAAGTACTAGTTTTCGTTGCATAATCAGAAAAAAAGCAAAATATCACTCCCTTCACCTACGTTTATACAAAAAATACGCAGAGTACACAACCTATAAAGAAGTGCAGTTTAGAGGCATCCCGTGTTTTTCAATCCCATAGACGTCTTCCCCTCTGCAATAAAGAACTGTAGTATATAATACGCCCAAAGACAAGTCCAATCTGCCAATACCAATGCGTGTACTTTTTCCTTATTTTCATTGTGTTAAGGCAGATAAAACAATATGTTGGATGTGGCGGTTGGTATTGGTTCAAAAATAAAAAAAACAGCCAAAAAGCGGTGCGGTTTCAAATGGTGGTTTCGTTCACACTCGATTTGGTACGTAAATTGCAGTTCGCCTCCGGCTTTTTACGAGTCAGATTCAGATTTTACAAAACATTTTAATCTTAGACAGGGATTATTTCCGTGATACAAAATAGAAGTTGAACCTAGCAACGTCGCTTCCAAGAGATTTACGTCAATTATTTTAGAAACTGCCGTTTTTAAGTAAACCCCTTTTAGTATCAATCAATGAGAGTACGTAAATCTGAAAGGTTCCGATAATTTGTAAGGATTTAGTAACATCCAAAACGGACAGACCGGAACTCGGTGGACATGTATTTATCTTCATCCCCTACCCTTTGGAGGGAGAACAAATTGAATAAAATGGTTAAATCGCCTGTTGGTGATTGCCTGCTCGAATATTCTATGGCTATTTGCAAATATATGTATTAGCGAGATTGGAATAAAAAGTAACTATATATTATGAACAGTGTTCAGTGTACGTCGATAAATTCCAATCAAATTCTTGATCAGTCGAAATATTTCATACCAAAGAGATAAGCCACAGAGTTGAGCCGTTGTTATCACAATACGCAACCTATATTCGAGTACGAGTACTCGAATATTCCTTAATTATGGCGATTCCCAACCAGTCTGCTTCTGTTTATAACACTGTAACGGCTCGCTGTGCCGAAACTAATGATAATGTAATTAGCCCCGTCTGATCCTAATGGGATTAAAATTTGCTACAGTTACATTTCATAAAAGACCTGTGTTTGTTGCGAGGAGTTAAGTGATATGAGGTATCTCGCTCGGCCTGTATCAGTCCATTGTTCAAATGTGAGCGGAATGAAAAAAGAAAACTCGTAACATAAAGGCAATGAATACAGCGGTTTAGTACATAGTCTAGACTACATAACCTGGAGACGAGCTTCATTTTTTTTCTTTGTGAATCTTCAATCATACGTCACTACAATAAAGGGCTCGGCTTAGTTTTTATGTGTGAATTTACAATGAGAGCCTAAATTGTATTTTTTTTTGTATAAATCTATATTAATTTTATAAACAAAAAAACTGGTAAAAACTTGAAAAATATAATTCACTTATCAAAAATTCCAGGCCCATGAAAATTTACCTCCAGAGTGTCATCTTTAAGCGTAAGAGGCGTGAAATGAGATGCTATAATTGCTTCATATTTGCGGGCCGGGCGAGGTGGAAAAATTGGCCAATTACTTCGGAAAACTTGTGCAGGTCACGTTCCATGTATTTAATTAGATAAGTGCTATTTCTATACATTTCGATTTCTTTATTTACAGAGAAGCTCTATTTAATGTTTGTTAATTCAATAATTATATCAAATATTATTGTTAAATAGTAACATACAGTCTATGGCTTAAATGTAGGTATATGTTTTCAATTTAGAACTTATCAAGGATCTTGAAAACAGAGTATTAAGCTGACAAGCCAGAAAATCCATATAAATGAAGTGACCGTGTTAACGACGGGTTCGAGGTGAGATTGGAAGAAATCAGCAGTAAATGCAAGGGTAGTTGCACAAAATACGGAATGGTCCGTCCTCGTTGATTTATAGCTGTAATAGTCCATAGAACTATCGCTTGCGATTCTTCTTAACTGTGGAGCTAAATTTTTACAATTTAAATGTTTTATTTTGACAACAATGTAAATTTTCTCAAATCAAATAAGAACGTGTCATATTTTGCTCCAAGTGATAATAAATTAATAACTTATAATATATAATTTGACATTGACAGTGATGTTAAATTAATAACTTATAATAAATTATGCAGACATCATTTTAAATTGTTAAAGGTATAGAAAAAATCTTTTAAAATCCATAATTACATTTTATATTGAAATATAATATATACACGTAGCGTAATTTTTTTTTATCATGAGTTATTAATTTGATATCATTACAACAGATTTTGCTACATAATATGGTTAAATTATCACAAAAATACCACGCATGCTCACTTTGAGTGCCGTAATCGATCTTAATTTACTTTATGCCTCTATATATACTAAAAAGTCTTCAAAGATCATTCATCTAAATATCCATTAAATACCGGTATAACGCTAAATAAATTATGTTCTTGAGAAACATAAAGATTTGCCAGGAGCCAAGATAAAGAACGAGATAAATTTTAGGTTTATGACACTTTCAGATAATTTATATCCGTGATAACCACCAGGTTTCCTCAGTAGAGGGCGAAACAGTTCAAAGGACGAATTCTGCTTATGTTTTGTACATTTAAATTACTGATATATACCCTCTGCCTATCCTGCTATAACCTGGATACTATATGAAGGTTAAAAAACACATTCTTCTCATACATAACACGATTACTTATTTCGCCTAATATTTTCTGAAATGTTATTAAGTGACCATTAACTCTAAATGAATTTTTTCATCAACAACAATTATATTGTCGGCGTAATTAATAATACAAATCACGTACAGTTAAGCTGGCGATTATGAATGGCTGTAATAAGTTTTGTAATTACCATCTCATGTAATTTATTTGCGAGTTATAAATATTCGCATAAATGCACGTTGCTATAGAACACACCTCAATACTGTGGATACTATAATGAAATATAGCCTGTTGGTATCGACAAAAACAATTTGTCGTACGTTGCAGGAATGTCGATAATTAAAACAAACCCGCAACCAGCTAGTTCAGGTCTATGAACACGTACATTTCGCTTTAATCATTTTTTTTAATCCGTCCGCCTATGAATCTCACTGGTATAAATTACAATGTCGAGTCTAGCTATTGTGTTAGATTATAGAAAATTCAGTGACAATAAATCCACAGTGTGAATGGATCGTAAAGATGATGAGTACAAGAGTCATTGGCGTATCGATAAAAAAATATATGGAACAGCCACCAGACGTGATATGTTAGGATTAAGAGGGGCACATCAATAAGTAGCTTTCAAAATTCAACGCACAGCGGTACGAGGCGCGGGAAAAAATTGAAAGGAGACTCAAATATGTCGTCGGAATATTAAATAGGAAAATACTGAATTATGCATCCAGTCACTTGCGAATGATATAACTATGAGATGATTGGCGAAGTTATTGCGGTCCATTAGTGCTGATAATGGTAATTCTGAATACAGTTTCCTCTCTTGTTGCGTGTGTTTAATTTTATTTTAAATTATAGACACATGGGGATGTAGATTTTCAATTGAAAACTAACAAACGGTAGCTAAAGAGGGTGCTTTTGAGATGCACGACAGAGTAAAGAAGGATATAGTTTTGTTTTCATTTAGGTTGTGATATTTCTATCAAATAACGTGGTTTGTTATATAAAATTTTATAAAAAATATAATTAATAAAGTAAATAAAAATGTACGTCCTCAGGAGCGTAGTTCGAAACATGTTTAACTAACACACTCGTGTTTAATGTACGACCTGGTTGGCTTTAATGGCATGTCACATATGTTTATATGTAGCTTGCTAAAACCTTGTTAAAATGTATCTTTATATAATGTTTCAACTTTATGTATATAAATCTATATATATATATATATATATATATATATATATATATATATATATATATATATATATATATATATATATATATATATATATATATATATATATATATATATATATATATTTCTGTTTGTGTATCTGTAAGCATTTTCCTCTAAAATTGCTGGATATAGATTTATTAACTATCAGCTATCAGATATCATTTATTTATTTAATATAATAATACATATTTTTCTCCAATAAATAGTAAAGCCGAAATAACCTAAATATTGAATATATTTTCGCACATTACCAAAACAATTATGTTCTTCATTATCTAAATTAAACATGTTCCACAGTACCGATTGAAACGCTTTCAATAAACCTAAGCGTGAATATGGCAATATAACAGCCCTTAAGGGTGTTTACTGCCTCCACTTACTATCTCTAATGGGCCATGTGCAGTTTATTGTCGAAAATTGCATTTACCAAATGAAAATTCTCCGGCATTTTTGTCTTTACGACAAAATGGTACTAAAAATTCATGAATGTGGAGGCATCCGCAATTGAGTGCGTGTATGGGTTTTGTGTAACACACAATTTATTTAGTGGTCCTACCATCCATTTCATTATTTATATTAATAAAACATATTTTTAATTATTTAGCTGCTTTGAAATATTAATATCTGATATTTAATATCAAGTAGGCTAGTTATTTTAGTATGCAAGTAATTATTTGTTTTGTTTATACACGACACGTACGTAACAACATGCACATACTTACACTTCTAAATTTGTTGACAGTCCATAGTCAAGTTCTCAAATGAGTTACAAACACGTCTATTTCTATTAAGGCCTTTATGACACAGATATTTGATTTCAATATTATAAAATTTCCAACGATATACTTTCTAGGTGAACGGTAACCTTACACAGAAAGGAAATTTAACAGGATTTCAAATTAAACTTGTCAAAAATAATATGAGATATGCCTTTAATTATACGGTACGAGTCATTAGCCTTAACAATTGTGTGGAGGATTTTCCTGAGCTCACATTACATTAACTTTTATAACATTGCACGTCAAATATTCCTACAAAAATTCTTTGTATATAAGCAGCAGTGGTATAGCCACGTACTGTTGAATGGCTCGAATGATTCGAAGTTCCATAGTTGTGAGTTCAATTCCAACTTGGGAGATGAAGCATTTTTATATCCGCGTTCTGGTGGCACAAAGAGCGGCGTTGAGTTACACCAAATTTAAGTAAAATGTGCCTAAATATTTTAAAGGAAATGTATTGTCCTTAGTATTGATGACTTATAACAATTTTATTATTACATAAAATAATCCCATTTGTAATGTTATGGTCAATCAGTCAAATCAAGAGTATCAGACGAAGTTTAATTTTAACTGCTTTTTATAACTATCTACGTAAGTGTATATAGTAAATATAAAACATATCAACATACTATTATATATCATAACAGTGATAGACAAATAAAAAAATTAAAAAATATGAAATAAATAAAAAATTGGACGCATATGTTATCAAGAAGCGTGACCTAACAACAGAATATGATTATATTTCTTCTACTAAAAACATATATAAGTCGAGTAATATATCATAACTATTCATGATTCGCTGTATCCTGTATTCATACTCGTATAAACAAATATGTGAAATGTTGAGTTTCCTTCCATGATCACGTCGTCGCGTATTTACTACTTTGGCTTGAGTTCAAGCCAAGCCTGTATATAACGGCTATATATTAGGATAATATTTCCTAGCGTCGTAAGGCCAGTTGCAGATTTCTATACAAAGAGAAGTTATATTTCATTTTTCATAACTTTCCTATGGCTGTTTTGCATCTTCAACCAGACGTACTCCGATGGTTGCCACATTTGTGCATATTGTAAGAATTATAATATTAAATCATAGTAAGTTTTAATATATTCTATGATAGCTAATTAATATATATGTTTTGTTTAATTATTCCAATCGTATAGCTACGAGTATATTCAAACATGATTTGATTAAAATGACTTTCCTGAAGATGGTATAAAACTAATAGTATATGTGTTGCTTAAATTGATAATAATTAGGATATATATCTTATGAAATATGTTTAACTGCGATAAAGTTAATACATTTTTTTATTTATCATTGTATATTTTCACCTATCTTTATCCCATATATATATATATATATATATATATATATATATATATATATATATATATATATATATATATATATATATATATATATATATATATAATATATATATATATATATATATATATATATATATATATATATATATATATATATATATATATATATATATATATATATATATATATATATATATATATATATATATATATATATATATATATATAATATACGTTACTTTAAATTAACCAAAAAGTAAATAAAGCTCAAATACACATTATTCATTTATATATTTAATATAGGATTAATAATTCGTTGATATTTATAAGCATTATTAAATAATAACATAATTAACATAATTGTTAAGCAATTTCCGAAATACTTAATATGCTTAAGGAAAATAAATAAAATAATTACAAAAGTAAGTATCCTGGGTAAACCGAACCAAACTAATATTTATAATAAGTCATAACAATTATATCATATTATATAATATTAATATACAAATGAATTTTAATTTTTATATCACTTGCTAAGTTGGCATGAATTGTAGCTTCTTGTAAGATCTTGGCATGTTTTGAGGGTAATGTCATATCTAAGAATTCTCAACGCTGGAGCCAAATTTATGTCACAATAAATTTTTTAACTATATTTTTGGCAAGTACACAGTCAGCTTAAACGTGCTTTATAATGTAATGTCAGAAATGAAGATGCGTACGTGACCGGTAATAATCATTTATTTTAGACATAAATATTATTTTTTTATTTCGTAGTTATGGTAAATCACTATATAACTTTATTGGTATTAGAACAAAACATGGCTAAACTTCACCTTCAGAAATAGCCAAGTCAGTATATCACGGGTAAATAGATTTTTACAGATTCTCCTATCTTCATGTTCAGTAACGTTAGCCGCATCAAAAAGGATATTACAGCCCATAAATTGTTATTATACCGCGTCGATAGTACTTTAAGCTTTATCGATCCTCCACGAGCAAATTGGCCGACTTATTTCGCATTTTCCATCATAATGCCGTAACATCGATTACTAGAGGACACGACGCTTATAGCAATTTATTCGACATCGCCGGGCATAAACAGTGTCCATCTAATCGCCATTTTAGATTTACGAAGTTACGAAAGCGGCACATTAAAAATGATACATACACATCGTATGTGTGTTTATTTTCATGATACCGCAGCGAATGTAAGGCCGTTAATGAAGTGGAATTCAGAGGCTTACGTGGCTCGATTCGGCGCGTTCGTCATTATTAAAGGAAGCATTCACCGAGGGCTCTCAGGATTGCAATAGTAGCTATTTATATATGGCCAGATTAATCGTTGTCAGTATAAAGTAAGTTTCTTATAGTAGATATTTTTTGCTCCATGTACGACGAAGCAGGCCCTTTTAATTATCCACATTCCGAGTGGACAAATTGTCCGCTGGCTTTCGGGCCCGGATATTAATTTCGATACATTGTCCCTACCCGGCTATATGAGACGACGGCCATTATTTTCAGCTCACAAAACACGATTGAAGCGTTCTTACAAAATTAATAGAATTTGTAATAACTACGACGATTGCGATGCGAATATATATTTCTATACTTAGTTTCGTGCTCAATGAATTGAAACAACAATGGCAAGACGTTGCGAAAAATTTAACTTCAAACAATCCCGCTGAGATATGTTTTAGATAAAGATTATTTATACAGTGTCTTATTTTACAAATCCAATTTCCGCGTGAATACACGAGCTGGCTGTAAATAACGCACACAAAGGTTTACAAGAATCGCGCACCGTTCGATACATTATGCAGACCACGCTTCAGTGCGCCGAGCAATGAGCTCTGTAAATATACCGGGCACATCTGAAACGACGTTTTTCCACTTCCTAATATTTTTTTTCCATTGACTTTATACAGTTTCAGGGCTATTTAAAAACTTTCGAGCGGTTAAACCGGCTTAGTAAGTTAATTTCTGCTTCAGTCGGGTCGGGATCTCGAACAATGGGTGTAGATTAAAGCTCTTCTAAAGTTCGAAAATTTAAGCCGTAATAAACAGAATAATAATGGCAATTATTTTTGTTCAATTTTATGTTAACAAATGTAACGAATGACGGGACTATTATCACCATGATAAATATCTCAATCATAGAAGTAACAAGGCAAGAAGCTATGGCGAAGGGACCTACGCCTTGGTGCCTTGCGTTATTAGCTCAAGCCTCGTTAATACGCGAATGTACCTTATCGCCTCATTCGGAAGGCACTATTTCATATACTTTTGTTCCTGTCAATTTTTTTCCCTGTCTCTGGGGCGTAGAGGAAAAGTCGTGATTTAGAGACGACAAAAATGTTATTTTCGTTACAGGCTCTGTGTGAACGTTAGTTGTGGGCTTGCGTGACATATTTTTCTAGTGTCGAGGATGACAAATGGCAAGATAAATCACAACGAAAGCCAGCTTTTCTTTCAAAAGTTTTATTTCCACACATTATTCGAAAGCTTTTATGTAGTCTGACATTCTCATTATTTTTGCTTTATGGTGTCTAATCGCAATTGATCGATAATATATATATATATATATATATATATATATATATATATATATAATATATATATATATATATATATATATATATATATATATATATATTATATATATATATATATATATATATATATATTCGTACTAAAAGAAAATTCAACTATTAAAATTGTATATATATGACTAATTATAATTTATATATTCTTGATTTTAAAAACACTTTTAATTTGGTTTGATTTTACAAAATGATAAAGTTTATCACCAACGTGAGCATAAAATGATAAAGGAGGGATTTGTTGTAAGCGCTCATTTCCGGCGGCGTCGAGTTCGTTACATTCAGTGGTGCGCGCCCCTGACGGGGTTGACATCATCTACAGTGAAAATTCACAAACAAAGATATATTTTAAGGAAATATAGATATATGAAATGTGTTTTACGAAGTATTGCATAAAAACTCTTTAGTATCTATTGAAGATTTTGTGTTTTGACATTGTCTAAATATACTTCTTAAGCGACACAACATTAAAAAAATTACACTAATATGATATAAACACTATAATAATGTATAGAAACTCATATCAACGGGGCATGCTTACTATATTTTTTAGTGTTGGATCCAAGCCTTTAGCAATATGGGAAACTCACACTCAAGATGGATACATTACTAGGTTCTTAGATCAAGATATTAAGTCTATGGTATTAGAAATAGGAGGCACAAATGTAAGTACAACATATATTACCTGTCCGAAAGGCAACATGGTCTTGGGAATCACGATGCCCTTTTTAGTAATGATTGTAAAGAATCTTAAGAAATATTTTTCATTTGAAGTAACTATACTTGACGAAACTTTGACCCGAAGGCGATTTCGTGTCTCGAATTTTCAAAGCAGTACTCAGATATTGCCTCTCTGCACTGTAATGCCAATCGGTCTTTCTGATGGATGGAATCAAATTCAATTCAATTTAGCGGAATTTACTCGGCGTGCTTACAAAAAACAATTTGTTGAAGTACAAAAGCTAAAAATCAATGCAAACATTAGGCTTCGAAGGATTTACTTTACTGAAAAGTTAATACCAGATGATCAATTGCCGCCAGAATACAAATTATTCTTTCCATTACCGTCTAAAGGAATGAAAGGTAAGCAAGCTTTACAAACAAAAGTGCAGGACAAAGAAAACGTAAAACCATCTACATCTCAAACTCAAAAGCCAATTGAGCAACATGTTCGTGTCTCTGTCGAAAAAATTGGAACAAATACCTCACAGGTTCATGTGCCTTCCGTTAAAACATCATCGACACAACCTCCACAAGGAGAAAAAGTTACAGAACCAGAAGGTGGCCAGCCAGAGCCTCCGCAGATCGATGAAAAAGTAGAAGATTCTAATATTCCAGTAGAAGGTGCTGAAGAGAATCCTGCAAACAATGTAGATGAACAAGAAGCCAATCCCGTTGAGCAAGCTGTTGAAACTTAGGGAAAGAAAGTTAGAATTATGGTGACTTTAATTAATTTTTAATTCAAGAATAAATCTTTTTTTTTCATTATTTTATTTAGAATATAATTACTTTTTGTTTTAATTTATATAAATAAAGTTATAGACATAGTAAAATATATTGGTATTATTTTATTAAATAAGGTTCTTTACATTATACAATTAGGTAAATTACATTTATACATGCTGGTTGTTTTTTTAATAATAAGAAAAATAAATCACACGTCAATCATATAACACGTTTCATGTGACGTAAATTTCAACGCTTGTGATAAAGTAACAATGTTCAAAAATACATACCAAAGTGGATTATTATCTATATTTTATAGTTGCGGCTCAAATCCATTGGCCATATGGGAAATGGAAGTCAAGAATGGTCATATAAAGCGCCTGACTGATAGTGAGGTTAATTCGATAGTACTTGAAATCGTGAGTACAAATGTTGCAACGACTTTTATTACATGTCCAAAGAGGAATCAGGCTCTTGGTATCAAACTTCCTTTCCTGGTCATGATCGTGAAAAATTTAAAACGATACTTTTCCTTTGAAATAACCATTTTAGATGATAAACATATGCGAAGACGATTTAGAATTTCAAATTTCCAATCTACTACAAACATTAAACCTTTTTGCACAAGTATGCCAATTGGTTTGTCAGGAGGATGGAATCAAATACAATTTAATTTATCAGATTTTACACGTCGAGCATATGGCACACAGTATATTGAAACTCTTCGAGTACAAGTTCACGCTAATGCTCGTTTAAGAAGAATATATTTCAGTGACCGTCTTTATACAGAAGAAGAGTTACCTCAAGAATATAAGTTATATTTGCCGTTAGAAGCTAAGCCTAAAAAGGGAAAGCTGGCTAAAAAAGCAGAGAGTGTCGTCAAGAAACGTTCATCGCGACATATGGCTGCACAAGAAACCCCGAACGAAGTAGAACCACCTGCGGAAATTGAAAATAAAGTAAGCGCAGTGACGGTGGTACCTCCAGAGCTTCCAACGGAAGAAATACCCGAGGAACCTCCAGCTGAAGAACAGGTTATGCCTCCAGAAGAACCTGCTGAACCTAAGGCAGCAGAGGCGCCACCAACGGAAGAAATAGAAGCAACAGACGAAATTGTAGAGCCACCCAATGAAACAACAATTGAAGAAGTACCTGCTGAAGTTGATCAAGTAGAAGGTTCATAGCAAAAAGAAAACATTTTGTAAAAGAATTTATTTTTGTATGAGCTTCTTGTAATGTAATATTGTTTTTAAAATAATATATTCTTATTTATACAATGACCTTCTGTTTTTATTTTATCATACATTTCTTTAAAGTGGAACTATATTCGCTGACTATTATTTGTGCATATCTTTTTTTCTGATGTTGGTACCAAACACACGTAAATGATGTTCATCTACCTTGTTGTAAAATATGCATAAATACAATCTTGTTTCATTTTTATAGGGTCAATTGTTCAGAGGATTGAATAAAAACAGAAATTTCTACCAAGAGGCTCATTTCAAAATCACGGTCTCAATATTCCTTTTTTATTACACTGAATACGTAAGCCGGGATATCTTTAAATATGTAAACAAAAATGCCCAACTTGCCTTTTTTATATATAGGCTTACTTTCTATAATAATAAATGTTTTAACAACTATGAAACTATGATAGAAGGTAACATGGGCAAAGCTGCCTTTAATGTTAGAAATTGGTGCCTTTTATATAAGGGAATCTTTTATGGACTTTGTTTATGTAGGCCTAATAAAATAAGTACAATTTTTTAGATTGTTTTAGTAAATTTTCTTATTCTATATTTTTGTAAGGAATATAAAACACGCTAGCCGAATGTAAGATCACAAAATTAATATTATCTAAATGGGATAAAAAGTCAGCGCAAAATATGAATATTTCAAAGGTAAAACTTGAATTTACATGAAATTTTAGTTTAAAATACTATTACATTGTATCCAAAACCACATATATCTTTCAACGTATTCCCTCAGCATAAACGTTAGTAATAAGCTACCGTAGCGTGGTGGGCTATAAATCACATTGCAATGCGCGTTTCTTATGAGGTCTAAAGTGCAAGTTGGGGGCGGCGAACCTAACAAATTATTATGAGCAATAAAATTTATTTAACATATATGTATATTATACAAATATACATACGAGTACATATACGTACATGTTTTATATATTTTAGTTTACAAATATTTATTAACGTATAAATAAAAAAAAAAATTGTAAAAAATAACGAGCAATGTTTCGTAAGCTGACCGGTACCCTATGTGTAATGTAACCTGCTATATGCAGGATATAGGGTGAAGCTGCTGATATACCGACGATGAATAAATATTAATCGCTACAAACCTAATACTTAGACCGAAGCGTTCAACAAACTACAGCAGCATTTCAGTCCGCTGCGCTGGCTTCGTAATATTAAATCTTTAATTTACTACCACATTATTAAACGACAACAAAACTGATTACACGCAAATTGCTTTTAATAATAATGAAAATTAACATTAAAAAAGGGTTTCAATGAAATTTCGATTGTTGTATAATTTATTTTTAAATATATTATGCCTGTTTCTTTTTATTTAATAAATTGAATTCTGAAGCTGTTCATATTTTATTCCCATTAGTTTTGGTAGACTGAATGAAAAATTGTCAGTAAATACATCAGCTGTCAATCATGTTTCAATCAATTTTCAAGTATTGAAATAAAATGTCATCTGTAAAGGCAGAACTGGTGGACTATTGTTTATAGAAACAGCATGTGACTATAAATGTGATAGTCGTGGGTTCAATACCCACTTGGGGAAATTAATTATTTCTATTTCCCCGCTCTGACAAGATAAAGTGCGACGTTCGAAGTTCCGCAATTCATTACTTTCGGGTGGAAAGCGATGATCGGAGTATCTTGACACCTAGTGTCTGTATATAAAACCTTATAGTGATTGTGTGTTATACCTAACTTTTCTCCATATATCATACAAATACAATAATAATTCCATATAGTAAATGTTATAATAAACTTTATTGGTCAACTACAAAATGGTATTTGTAAAAAGAAAAATTAAATATTACAAGTATGTGAAATTAATTTTACGAATTAAATATTTTATTTAATTTTAAATGTTCTACAAACGAAGCAAACTTTATACATAATCAGAAATTCAATTTAAATTCCACAGGGATACTCTTAGTTGACCCAAACCAGGTCTAAAGCAATTTGGTGGACATGCTCCACCGTTCTAGCCTCACGATGCTTAATTTTTGAAGTTGTAAAATTTACGACGAAGGGTTATCCATCTGAAAGTAGGGCTTACATCGGACGTGGCTAGCTTTAGTTATCAGCGGACTTACTATGATGATTATATTTAGCACTAAAATATTAATTTATAATCGCCCAGACGCTGTTGTCGTACACTGGACTAAAAATGCGCTGGGCTTGGGTTCGATTCCTGCTCGAGGGAGGTATTTTATTAAATTGCTTTCATATTCCCGCACTGGCAGATTTAGCACAGTGTTGAGTTCCGTCACTCAGCATGCAATACGTCGATTTCAAGGGAGACGTGGAGAATGCGTTAAATTTCGTGAAATATTTAATGTTATATAAAGAAGGCTGAAAAAGAGGAAAAAAAACAGAGTGAGAAAAAAAATAATTAAGTCATTTAGTATCCACTAGTTAGTAATTACTTACATGTAGAAGAGAGAATATAGAGAAATTTTAAATATCATTCTCAGTGGTGTATATTTAGATTGATGACCGTTTAGCACTACGCCAAAGAGTTTCCGTGCCTCGGAGGGTACGTCAAGCCGTCGGCCTCGGTAGTTATCGATTGATATCCAGTCGTTAAGCCACGTCAGAGGTCCTTAGGCGATCTGCCAATTGACGCGAGAGGACATAGCTGCCTAAACTCCGAAAACTAAAAATAGTAAAAATAGTAATAAAAGTGTACTAATAAATCGACAATTGTTATTAAGTTATATTATATGTTGAATGTGTAAAGATAAGTAAATAAATAAGTATAGATATGTCGATTGTAGACTGATACAAATACTTTAAGCAAAACCTCTTTTCTGTTGTGTTTAATTTTTTTTCATATAATTTTCACTATATCGCCTCGTCTACTGTCATTAACCTGTTTGTGCATATCCTCCGGAAGGTTGTCATGCTTTTTATGTGACCTTCCTCCAGTATCATCAACACTGTTCTTGAACTTCTAACTGTCCCCTACCTCCTTTACTACTAATACTTATATAATATATCTTTTTACCATTATTTCATCACTCATCCGCACAACGTACCCATCTGAATATGTTATTTTTTATTGTGACTGTATCTTCGCTAGCACCAGCCATTCTATATATCTCTAAAATTTAATAATCTTCTATTACCATATGGTGTATTTTTTATATAATCATAGTCTTCACACATAAAATAACAGTAATCTGTAAACAAAGTGTTATGTAACGTTTTTTTTGTTGATGAAAAGTGAAAATACATTTTTCCGCTTTGCATGGAAAGCTACGAACACATCTGAACATTATGACTAATGACAGACTTTCATACTTTTTGCGAAGTAAAAAGCTTTTATTTACAATTCAAATTATATATAAATAAATACGTTTTCTGCTAAATGACGAATCACTTTCGTGTGTATAGATAAAAGCACAATTGTGTATCATAAACAATGTATAACAAAAAGAAATCGGAATACAAATTACAAATAAAATGAGTTTTCCTTTCTTAGTGCTAAGCATAATTTCATTACAAATAAAAATAATCTGTTGCCAGAAAGTGGGACATCGTCAATGGCAAATACGAAGTTTGTTAACGCGATTCTCACTCAGGGGATATGAACTACTTTCATATCTGCACGCTGTGAGACACTCAACACGCACTATTTCAAATTCGGGAGAAGAGAGCGGAGTGTCTTCGCTCTGCGTACCTTGCTGTATTCGGGATATATAAAAAAAAGTTTAAAATAAAAAGTAAGTATCATAACTACTGAAACCACAATATACATTTATAGAATAAAATATAAAACATAATAGGAAAGATTAAAATTTGTTTACGCTGTGCACATAAAATATTCTTAACGCTGACCAAGATTAGTAGAGCAGCGAATTAATGTTCAGGCTTCGTAAGAGATTTATCTGCTGACTGCTGCAACACTTACTCAAATTAAAGGAGCTATGCATTTGTAGACGTGTGAGTTATATTTAGATGTATATTATATGAATATATGCAAGTTTAATAATAATATGTTATATAAACTATATACATACACATATACAAAAAAAAAATCAGCGGTCAAATCGAAATAAGAATATGTTACATGACACATTTTAAGTACTCGAGGTAAATCTGACAGAAGGTACAAAGGGGTAGATAATTGTAATTTCGCAAATGAAAATTAAAATGATTAAGATGATATAGTCTATATAGCCTTTATCAATAAATGGATTATCCAATATAACAATTATCTTTAAATTCGAGCCAGTAATTCCCGAGATAAGGACAATAAGCCAAACATACTCTTTAGCTTTACATTATTAGACGTAGTAGTAGGTAGTAGAGTAGTACTATATATATTAATGTATAATATATTTTTAGTAAAATTGGACGAAATTTTGTGTAGCGCAGTCGAACGGCGTCTGATTGCAAATGTGATGATGGTCACGACAATGAATTATTTTAATTTTGCCTGCTCGGGACAAAGCAAGGCGTTTTGATAAGTTTTTGCTTCAATAAGCACTCCAGCGAATGTTTTTAATACAGGTGTTTCCCCTCCATAAGAGTTTCAACAAGTGCGGCCTTAGGTTCCGTAATCCGGCACATATTATTTCAATGGAGGAAAACGTGATGCATTTTCAAGTTTTCTCGGCATGCAGTGAAATTACGTAAGGTAGGTCAGCTGTGTTTTGAGGTCGTAAATATATATTATATATTATTATCAAAAAGTTTCATACATTCTCTTTATTATTTCAAATAAAAATTGTGAAATACATTTTAAAATCGCAACATTTGAAAAGCAAAAGCATTTTAACATGTGTCAGAAAGATATATCATTGCATTGCAACTGCAATTCCAAAAATAAGTCGACTTAAAGCGGGCAAAATTCATGGGAACATAATGTGCATATTGTATTGTGAACATGACTAATTTTAATGTGAATGGCGGCATTCGCTGGCTTCGCATGTGTACCTTTTTACTGGAAGTAAAATGTAATTGCTTATTAAAGTTAAATATTTATTGTAGAGAAACATTCATTGTTACGTTGTGGCCTCTGGAACAGCGTCTCTCTGTAACTAACAGGTTCGATGCCCATTTGAAGTAATGACTATATTTAATAAGGCGCAGTAAAGTGGAGCTCAAGAAGCTCTACCACTCAACACGCAGTGTCTCGAATATGGGTGGAAAGTGGTAGTGTCTTGACAGGTTCCCTCTGTCTACCATAATATGTGGGAAAAGGCGTCAAGCAAAAATACGATATTTTTCGAATATACCTGCTACTAATTTAGGTAACTAATCTACTGAAACCGTTTTGTATTTGGACAATTGTTATAAGCTATAGAATTGTCAAAATTAATAATCATAACTGAATCGATGCTATACAGTTAATCATTTAAGGCATCTCTTTATATATCTATTAAGGTGTTCTACAACTAAAAAATATATTTTTGTTATATTAGTTTTTTTAGATATTAATTATTACATTCTTACACACTTACTCCTGTCTATAGTAATATTATAAATCTGAAGAATATGTTTAGTTGGATGAATTTATCTCAAGAACTACTGTTATTATCTAGGAAGGTTATAGCCTATCACATCACGGCACTAGCGTCAGTGTTAACTTTGACACCAAGATTTTGTGTTGAATTGTCTCAGTTATTTCCATTTGACCACGTGGGCATAGCTGCAGCTAAAACCTAGTCCCACATATATATCACATGGCACAAAAGTATTACATTTAATATTCATTAAAATATTACCTAACAATTTGAATAAATTATAATTTTAGGTAAAACATCAATTTTATATTCTGAAATACAGGAATAATTAAATTTCACCATATTATAATATATTATGTCATATAACATGGATTGACAGATTACATTAGCTCTAGCTTGTTAATTGTTAATTAGCCATGGCTTTACGTTTGTAAAATAAAATATGTATGTATAAACGTATAACCTGTGTATGTACATATGTGCAGAGAATGTTTGAAACATATAATAATGTTAATATAATTAAATATTTAATATATAAAGCGCTTGCAGCATAATAATACTGGAGACCTATAGAGCATGAAGAGGGCGTGTATGAAGAGGTCGATCATAGTGGAAGAGGCGAACAAGGTATATAAGGACCGTAATGTCTAGCGCTCCGTTCTCTCTGACTACCCCGCTATATAAAGCGTGAAGGTGAAGTAAATAAATATCTAAGCAATAGGAAATTTCTTGACTATGTATAAGCATATAAATTTACAATGTTTATTTATTTTATTTCACACTAGACTCATTAAGACACCTGTAGCACAGTGATGCAGCGTCTGATTGTAAGCGCTATGGTCTTGGGATCAATGTCCGTTAGGGGGAATGAGTAGTATACGTTTCCCTCTACAAAATAAGGCGTTGAGTTCCACCATTTAAGACTCACTGTTCCGAATTCGAGTGGAAAGAGTATATTATTATATATGTTATATTCACATCTTAATAATAAATAGACCTTTGTTTAAAAAAATCCAATTTATTATATGATTATACCTACCAAGAGATAGCTTCTAACGAAAACCAGCATCAGCTAATTGAATAAGAATATACTATAAACGAAAAACATAAGAAGTAATTAAGTATAGATATTACATTGCATCTACGTTGCAAGTACGAGGTCTTATGGCAAAGCAACTGTGTTTTGTCAAGCAGTCGTATAATAGAGTGTACGCCACCGAGTATAATAAGCTGTGTCATGTTTCATATAACAGAAATGCTTCGTTAAATTAAGTTGTTTTGCTGCTTCTCCCTAGTTTGCCACAGTATGAACAGTTGTTTAAGTACATTTAATCGTTTAAAGCATTTCTTCAACATTCGTTTTTCTATAATATATATATATATATATATATATATATATATATATATATATATATATATATATATATATATATATATATATATATATATATATATATATATATATATATATATATATATATATATATATATATATATATATATATATATATATATATATATATATATGTTGCGTTGCCGTTTTACAAGTAATTTCGTCAAATGACGTACATATGTACATATAGGTGAAAGTTAAATTTTTACTGATAATTCTTTTACTGATACTTTTTTTACTGATAAGCTTTTTTACCTTTTTTATTTTTTCCATACAACGTGACATCGGCGCAATGAATTATGCTCAACTAGCACGATCGAAACACCGTAAATAAAGAACAAAACAGAAAATAATAGAACAATTAAATTAAATCTTCTAAAGTTTCAATGTTTATTTATATAATATACTTTAAAATAATAAAGTAAATTGCATCCTTTAACGCCACAGCAATTTTTTCTAATGACCCTCTAGAAGTATAACTATCTGCTTTATTTTTAAAGGGGGATGTTAAAAGGAATACACTAGCTCTTGAAGGGCTTATCTAAGGGAACGTGGCTTCAAATGACCGAAATATTGATAAAATTACACAATAAATTTATATATCATCGTTAAAATGTACAAAGAAGTGTAGGGTTCACTTTCACTACTACTTTTCATTTCGTAATTAATTTTGTATTTGAATTGGTCTCTTTATTTAGTTTGCTATAATTTGATATTTTTACATTAATTGAGTTTCTTTCCTTTTTTTCATATTACTGACCTCTACATTTATATACCCAGATTTTAGACCCAATCTACATTTATTTACTTGGTACGTGATTAGAAGTAACTATTAGAAGGTAAAGTAAGAATTACTAATGTATGACAAATCTTATTAGCAAATTTTAAACTAGACGAAATTTCTCATATTAAAATTAAAAAGTGTACACGAGTAAGGCACGTACGTATGAATATTCATAGGGTGTCGGAGATGCTATCGCTTAATAAACACCCTGTATACTCACATTGTGCTCATTTGACTAGAACGGAGGTGGAAACTTTAAAATTCTGCTAAACCACGTTTTTGTGTATTTCACGATTTTACCTGACCCTAGATTACCGCTGAAGAGATACTGTTATCACATACATTATAAAATTATAAACAAAAATATATTTTGCAAAATTTTATATTTTATAACAGAATTAAAATCAATCAAATCAAAATTATTACAGAACATTTTAATTAAAAAAGTACGCTGTCATCAAAAATCCCAAAAATACACATACTTCCAGCTATACTAATAATATTTACAATGTACAAAATGCACAGCACATTATGCTTTTAGTTAATAACAACCAAACGAGTGAGCAAACAATATCAGCGGCTGACAGTTTAATTTCGCGAGTGAATTGTTCTGTTTGAGCGCCGTCGACTCCGATCGGTCACGCGGGGCTTAGTGGACCGGTGACGTTTAACCAAATTATACGCGGGTTAATCTAGGGTTTTATTGTGATGGAATTTAAAAGGATATCTGATATATGAGTATACTGTAGCCTTCTAGCTGAAGAATAGAAAAAAATACAGTCGTGCGATGAAGTTGGCAATGGGAAAATTCTAAATATTGAATATATATATATTTTTTTATTTATATTATATCATAATACCTATTTAGTGAAGAAGCATTGAAATATTATAAAACATATGATTTTACTGTACATATACACAATGTATGTTGAAAAACAATTTTTGTGTTTAAATTTTTTTATGATCAAATAAAATAAATTATAGAATTCTACATTTTATAAATAATATTAATTCTAAAAATTGTATTACACAAGTGTTTGTTCCGGGCGTCGAATTCACGAACTTAGCTGTCTCTGTAACTCCATTATCAGACACGTTATTAGTAAAATAATTTACTAAGATATAAAGTAAAATTTTAATATATGTATTTGATATTCACCCAGCTATCCTCCGTGAAAACAGGCATAAATCACGAGTCCACAGAGGCAGACTAATTAGGGTTTAATTTACTTGGAGGGCAGCACTGACCTGAATTACTACTCCCTACTACTCAAAATGTTCAAGGTAGCCCGTTGATAGTGTCATGATAATAAGTATAAATCAATCAAAAAAAAAATAAGATAAACATATAATACTTTTAATACAAACAAAAACTAAAAATATTATAATAATAAAATGGGATTAAGAAAGTAAATAATCGTTTAACTTGTAGAATGTAGCATTAATTGAAACACAAAATATAAAGAAAGGTAGCCGTCAATCTTAGTCATATTTCCAAACTTAAGCTGACGATAATTGAAAAAGTTAACTCTTTATACTTACATCGGCATCAGAAAAGGCGAATTATTAAACCAATTAAAACTTTAGTAACATTAACTGAATTAACGCACAACAAATTTCATTCAAAGTTAGTACACCCTTTACTACAATTTTATATATTACTTCATGCCTTTGGTATAGTATAAACCCGTGTATTCTTTTTATTGGAAACGAAGCTATTCTACATGTATAACCCCGTTCTCCTCCTAATTCTATTAAAATATGTGAATGGGTATTTTCTACACCCCTTTTATGAATTTTTAAAAAAATCTATTTGTGAATATAAAGATCCAGTCGCTACTATAGCTTAGATTACATGTATTATTGCAGCTAGTGTAGGCTGGAATGGGATAAAAAATTCAATACGAAACAGCGTCTTGCTTTTTGAATGTGAATCTTATTATGAGAACGAGTGAGTGGCAAATCGCTAAGTAGAAACATTCAACTCATTTTCCGCCAACATTGAATATTCTGCCGTGTTTGAAGGAAAAACAAAGTGTTAAATTGCGTGGGGAGTCGCCTTTGAGTCGGTCGCCTTGTTAGGGTAGTTTGGCCCTTGATGTGTAGTTTTAGAGTTGTTTTTTGTTTGGAGTGAGTGCGGGTGAATCGGGTAGAAACTCTTCCTGTTATAGGAGACACGTCGAGAGATATGGGTCAAGTGGCAACCTACAGAAGTGCGCTGCGTGCTCGCGCTGCGGGCGCAGGGTGGCCGTCCTCAATGCTCGCGTTTGGGTTGGCTGTACTTGAATTTTTAAAATAAACTATTTTATGTAATGAAAACTGAATGAAAATATACGCCATTTGACGCATATAGCGCTACGTCGTAGCACCGTAGCTCATTTGCATATAATTAATTTCCTTTAAATGTGTAATAAAATATAACATTTATTCTAAATTTATATGAATTATAATAAAGAATCTGTTTTACAATTTATGATGATAATAATCTGGAACATTTGCAGTGCCTATTTGCATTGCAAAATGGCAGCGACTCCAACAATATGAAACAAAACTGTAGAATTATGAGGACTATTCGTCAAGCCTCCCGATTTTATACGAAATTTAGGTCAGTATTTGAAAGCTTCTTTAAATATATAATATGAGAACGAATTGGATACGAGATGACGCGGTTGACACTTAAATGGCTTTACATGATCGTTATACATTTGAATTTCACGCAATTGTTCAATTTTTGGCCTATACCATAAACAAAGCCCATTTTAAATATGCTTACTTGCTTGCTTTTGATTTAAATCGCTGAATAAAATATTAGAGAAGATAATTTATTTATTCATTAAATTGTATTAATGTAAAGTTTACATGAAATGTCAAAATAAACAAGATTGAACGCTTAAGCGATACCCATTATCTACTGTATGGGATTGTATCACCGAAAATACAGGCAGGCCTTTGTATTACTTTAGAAGGGCTTTGCTATAGTGATGCACAAAGCATTTTGAAAATGTAAACTAATTTCCTTTTTAGCACAAGATTTTTATTTAAGCTGGATAATGAAATGTAAAGCATCTATTTTAAATTCGGGTCTTCTAAAGAATCATTATTTTTTTTTATTATCACCTGAAAGAATATTAACTTAGCTAGCTTGTGCGAGACAAACATCTTCTATTTATATATGTGAGATCCTGAAACTGAAGATTAAACATGAATTGAAATGTTAAAGAAACGTAAAATTTTAATATACAAAGTTTATTTGTTGTCAGAATGTTTTCATCGAAACAGAATATAGGATTTATTCAATCGTACAATCTAACAGGTAAGGACATTTTTTGTTATTTATTGGTTAATATTCCGCATAAAGCAGGGTAGGCAAAGAAACCAATCTCTAAAACGGTTCATTCGTATGAATGGGGAATTGAACCTACAACTGTCAGATTTTACAGTCTTACGTTTGCAGTCAGATGCTGTGCCACTGACGGCGTCAAAGGAATAGAAGATAATATACATGTCTTTCCATGATATTGCCATAAATTAACAGTGGATGTTTGATGTGACGATGTATTAATATCACAAATAACAAGCTTTTGGTAATGCATCTGAAGGATCTTGTTTCAATAATCTGCTTAAAAGTTGCGTTGAAAATATGAAATTTTGCACATTACTTTTGAAGGGTTAAAAGGCCATAAATAAAAGCGTATCTCGCGGTGGTGCCGCCTTAATCACGCCGTTTATCTTTAAACGCTACATTAACTACGAAAGCTTCTTGAAATATTCTCTTTACTGATATTAAGATTCATTAAACTTCTAGTTCGCGCCACTTATCAGGTCTTCCGTTGGAAAGTTGGTCGACCTTTGGAGCTATCATAATTAGGTAACCAAATGTGATATAAGACATTGATAACACGTATGTATGTATACATCTAAAAGGCACAAGTGGCCATCATGAGGGTCCAATCAGGAGATTAATAGATCCATCTAAGATAAGATAGAAGAGATCTATCTAAAATTGATAAAGACTTATGTATATATAATTTTAAGGAGAATATTCTCCTGAAAGCTATTGATTATTTATTGCTTGTGTTATGCTCTTGCTAAAAGCAAACTCTTGCAAAAGACTATTTACCTCACGTATAATTTTTAACACTTTATTACGGCGACGCGAGACGCGGCGGTTTTAAGCTCTACCAACAAGTGTTTAGCTTTCCCTGGTGCTTACATACAGCAAGAGTTTTCAGTGACTTTATACCAACTTACCAAATTACCTTGATCTCTGGGAGTCATTTGGAACACATTAAGTAAAAATTTTAGGTATACTGGACACCAATTATGAACTAGGGTACACTATTTCAAAGCTGTAAAGTGGCGTAAAGAATTCGATTGCGTTATAAAAGGTTTGATAAGTCTAAATCTTGCACTTCGCTATTAGTCGAATCGATTATAATAAAAAAAAATTAAATTAGCTTCACGTTGTATCTCGCACATGGCAGGGTAGGCAAAGAGAACCGTAGGAACCATAGGAACCTAGTGTTAAGACACTCCGTTCCCCGCTTTCCGCCTCTCAACTCAACGCTGCGCTTTGCCTTGCTACCAGAGCGTGGAAAATGAAAATCATTCATTGTCCCGAATGGGAAATGAACCTACAAACCATCGCGTTTATAGGCAGAAGCTTTTCCTCTGCGCCACGATGGTCCAGTCGATTATGATTCTACCAAAAAATTGGTGTATGAATATTATATTTTTACTCCAGTGCTGAGCTATTTTCTATTTTTTGGAATATGCCCTTTGCGACTTTTGGGTATTGCTAGAGCTTTGATAGTTTCTTTAATCTTAACTCAGAACGACTTTTGTCATTAAATATGTAGGATTTTTCTTTAAATCGATTGTCATAATCAATATTTTAAAGCCACCGAAAATGAAATATAACATCTACAACAAACTTTAAGAAAAGCGATCACAATGTTTAGGGAAGCAATGTTTTGGTTCACTTCATTAAATTGAGTCTATAAGTTCATCGCTGAATTCATATTCAATTTGTCGCTTACAGGAACCGTCGTAAATTTTTTATTGGCACATAAAAAGCTTTTGATGATAGATCCTTTCTGACTAAACGACCACCAACGAAAGGGAGATGAAGAATTAGAATTACCCGTTTTAGTTTACTTTCAAATGGAAAGTGATGTGTTTAGTATGAAATATGTTATAATAGTTACAGGATGCATTAATAATTCATAAATCTCCAAGAACGGCTTTTATCTGTAGGTCATTCATCATATGCCAAAAAAAAACAAGAAGGCTTGTAACCCAAAAATCCTCTAGTGAAATCAATAATTTACTAATATACTTTTATTATTACAATTTTCACATAAAAATAATTTTAAACGTAAAAGCATCTATTTTCTCATATTTCAATAGTTTTAACTGAAATTACTTAGATATAAAATATCTGAGTAATTCCATTATTTAATGCAGTTTTTCAGCCATCGTCCGCCATTAAGCTTAATGAAGAGTCGTATAGTATTTTACGGCGTTATATAAGTTTTATTGCTCTTTCTATAAGAGGTTCAATCCGCTTGCAGACAAAAAGCACGCTCATTACCGCCCGTCCGGAGTAACACTCTTAATATTACAAAACAATATGCTAGACTGTGTACGTATAGTGTGGACTGACTTGTGCGCTATTTCAAATATTACTTGGTGGTAGTGATGTTTCTACTATAATGTTACTGTATTAAAAATTATCTGGAGGTAATATCGGGAGGATTCTAATGCAAAAGTGGTAATAGATTATAATTCCACTTGTTTCGCGCCAGTTGAGTTAAGATAAAAACGTATACAACTGCCAAAAATCAAATGTTCCCCTACTAATGCTTATATATTTTTAATCAACATCTGTAATCGTTGCGGATGTACTGACGGAAGCCGAGGGACGGCTCGGGCGGTTAATTGCGCGAAAAGCGAAGCCCTTTGCTTCAAATATCGAACGGATTTAAGGGTCCCTTTTCAATGTGGAAATTATGCGTGGATATTTCAAAAAGACTTAGTAACTGTTCAGATGATCCTATATAATATGGTACATAAACCCCAAACGAAGAATGTAATGTATTGGAAAGCGATTAGACAAATTAAAATTTAGATAAAGAGGGTTAATTAATCGTGTTATGTTGTAGAAATACGTTCCAATATATATATATATATATATATATATATATATATATATATATATATATATATATATATATATATATATATATATATATATATATATATATATATATATATATATATATATATATATATATATATATATATATATAAAGTGCGATATTGCGAAAGTATACAGCTTTTTGGTATTTTTACAAAGACCCTGGGAAAAGTAATAGAATAGTATACGATACAACAAAAATATACTTGATTTATATTACTTAATAAAAATTGGAAAAGTACAACAAGTATAATAAAACTTTTCATTATAAAAGCATTGTTCTTAATGGAATGTTTATTACAAATAGTTATAGAACAGCTATGTAGTAAATTAGTACATTACGTAAAACATTTATGTATGTACGAGTATACACGTTAAGTTAAATATATTAAACTTGGTGTTGACATGTTATAGATAGTAAGTTTCTCTAGCCAGGGTTGTTTCAAGACGATATAATATTGACCCCTCTACGTCTATTTAATACTAGTTAGTAAACTAGTAGTTTGCTGTATATACTTAATTAGTTTTTTTAGGTAGTGTAGGTAATCTAGTCATTATTTTTTTAATACCTAATATCACTCATTCATATATTTTCGTTTGTATTTTAAAGCAACATAAATTATAATGAACGATTTTTATTTATAGAATCGCAAATGAACACTGTAGTGAAATAAGAGGGTAGAGACTTCCCACTTCATCACGTACTGGGTACTTGATTTTACACAACAATATTAAAAGTACTAAAAATGTTTCACATCTAAAGTGCGTTATAAATGTTGTAGAGAATCACAAGTAAGTGAAAATACTATTTTCAATACATTTGTATGAGCAAAATTTTATCTACTTTTAATGTTTTTATCACGACGATAATTCGCTAATTATATTATTAATTAAATGTAAATCAGTTAAATTTAATAATAAGGTTACATTCAGCTGGTGTGATAGCTTGAATGTGAAAAACGAAATCGACACGTATATTAGTAAAGTCATAGGTTCCGCTTGTTTGATCCATATTGACATATTCTATTCATATTATACCCTGGTGACAAGGACCTGATGATGGAACTGGAATGTGGCTGATGAGGCTCTTAGCATGGGTTTAGTTTTTGAAGTCATCATATGTATATATATATATATATATATATATATATATATATATATATATATATATATATATATATATATATATATATATATATATATATATATATATATATATATATATATATATATATATATATATGTGTAATTAAATTTCAGTAAAAAAATAGACAAATTGTATAATTTTAAAGCCAAAATTGACTCTGGTAAGTACATAATGTTAATTAAACGGAAGGTAGAATTCAGTGAGGCGGCCAGCAACTAATTAAAATAATACAGGAACCGATCGACTGCTTATTTACCTTTAATTATAATATTTGTGAATGCGCAATCTAAGTGTAAGCAAAAAGTATTTATAAAAATATTTACTTGATGTATATTTTTGTGTATAATATAAATAGAATGATTTATGAAATAAGTTTAAATACATTACATATGTGCGAGATATGCGAGACTATTCAGTTCTTCGACTTTATGATAAGAATTCAACGAGAATTAAACATAAAAAAAAATCGAGAAATTTACTAAAAATATGATTTTATAACAGGCTTTTAGATTATACTGTAGGTAACTTTTTGCTAAATTTCATGATTCTAAATTAACCGTCCTCGTGTTCCTGAGAAAAAAATTATTTGGCTTACGGACAAACAGACAAGGTACCATTTTTCCTTTTGAAGTACAGACTCTTAAATATACAATACTTGTACATATTTATATTATACCTTACAGGAATATATAAATTAACAAGTTTAGTTTTAAATATAAGACGGTTAATTTCCAAGAACGAAGCCGAACTTCATTCACGGGAAAGGCATTCAATAAATGCCTTTCCTGTGAATGAAGTTCATACAAGGTTCGACAATGACGCATAGAGCCTGTCAGAAATATCGAATAACGATGCACAATCTGTTTTGTTTAACATTCTACAAAACATAAAAATATATATTTATGTAATAAATGCTTTTTTGGTTTTATGTTATTTATGTTACATAATATTGTATGTGTGTCATAAAAAAGAAAGAAGTTTTATTTTTAATATTTCGACATATATGTATGTAAATTTCTAAAATAAAAAAAATTAAAACAAAGATATTATTGAGTATATTATGTTATTTTTTTTCTGTTATATCAATTCACTTTTCAAAATGACATAGGCAAAGTGATTCACTGGCACTCGCACTCTCGAATGCCATAATAGCAAAACAATAAATTACTGTATATAAATAAATCACTGTATATAAATAAATCACTGTATTCGTTCAACATACTATGATTTTACACAGCTATGTTATACAAAAATGCCCGTGGACTGAAATATGAATTTAGTTAACTGGCATAGAGTATTGATTATTTCATAGGTGCATTGGCACAGCTGCGTCCGGCCGTAAAAAGAGCCGCCAAATTACCCTTCGAAAATACATACATCACTCGCTCGTCAAATCAATTTCGACGTGTTAAGTGTATTTTATTATGGGCGAATACATTTTTTAGCCACAATTTTGTTAGAGGCAGTATATTTTTTAAAATAAAAATAACATACGTCGCTTTGGTACATCAACTTTAAAGTAATAATATAATGTTTTAAGACAAAACGACTTAATTTTCATATTCTATTAATTGAGATATTTCCAATTTTTGAGACGTTGCGTGTTGAATGGTGGAACACAACTTCGCTCTTCCTAAAGCGGGGAAATAAATATAATTTATTTTTAATCTGAACAGTGGGAACTGAACCCTCAATAATCGCGTCTATAGTCAAACACAGTCCTGCTGCACCAAGACGATATCTCGAATATAAGACAAGAATAACACAAGAACACAGAAAACTTAATAAAAATGTTCTCTAATACAATTAGAAACATATAATAAGACAAGAATGCAATTTCATCGAAATGGAACATCAAAAGTAGAAAAGATTTTACAAAAGCGTAATACAAAAAACGCGAGTTTTAATAGAAGGCTCAAACTAAGTTTTATCTTCGTAATCCGGCCACAAGGCAAGTTTCACAAGTAAACGAGTTAACTTAAACGATTTCCTTGCGCTTAAAAAAAAACCTTAGAAGTAATGACACTCGCCTGAAACTTCCACAGTTCCACATGGACAGATAGATATTGACAGAGTTAAATAAAATTTGAATATCGCACAAACAATATATTGCATTGTTGACAATAACATTTCCTCATGTAAAATATTATTTATTACTAACCTTATATGTTATCTGTACATATTGTAGATATCTGTTAATTTTGTTATAGGTGAAGGATTTAAACTGGATGTCTTTTAAACATGCATTCTTCTATTGTGTAATATTATCTCTTTTTTACCATACTATTTTCTTTGTGTGATCTCCATTCAACGTGACATTGGCGAAGTGAATTGTGCTCAACTGGCATGCTCGAAACGCCACATTTAAAGACAACAACAACAACAATAATATTTAAATTTTCGTATTTCTCTTTATATCTGCTAGTGTCCAAGCTTAAACGGCTTATAATTTTTTTTCTCTACTTTAACTACATCTGAGAATTTGGTATTTGACAATTTGGTAACTTTATAAGAATAATAAGAAACAAGAAAAAGTGACTTGACGGAGAGACGCAGATTGGAATATCGAGCAAATTCTACAACAGGCTTGAGTGTAAAAGAATATCTTAATTACTCTTGTCTTGGAGTAAAGTTTTAGAGCTTTAAATTATAGGGAAATAAGTAATAATCGAACAATACTTTAATTTTGACGCTGAACGTAAACTAAAGTCTTTAGGAAGAGTGTCAATGTTGCGTTTGTTTAAAAGTGATATACTAGAGCAGCATGTCATACTGAGTATTAAATCGATTTAAATTATATACAATAAATTATTAATTCTCTTTATGGTTTAAATATGTTTATTTTGAGTTATAAGTAAGTAACCTAAGTAACCTTGAATAAAACGTTAAAACTGTAAAAATATACTTACAAATACGTTATATGGAGAAAAGTGAAACAGCGCATTTTAATTACGTACATACAAGCGAATATTTCCACCCTAAATCTTATTAAATGACACCCCTAAATATTAAAGCTGAAGCCATTGTCGAGTGTTCTCTAATTGCAGGCTCTCGTTAATTAGTGTCTGAGACGAACGCGTGTGACGCCAGTGTCACGGTCTCGTAGGGGCACCATGTCGTATCATACTTACAACGATTAACTACTAAACAACTAAAAGCACTTTTCTTTATAAATAAATAAATTTTACATACATAAAATGAAAAGTCATCTTCAAGCCTTTGGAATTTATTAACTTAAATTAGTAATTTTTTTGGTGTATGCGATTATATGTCGGCACCAATCGCGTTTAGATTTAAAATTTTCGCACAGACTCAACTAAGTTCTGTTTCAAAACATTTCAAAAACAAAAAATATATGAAAGTTTATATAAAAATATAAGTCTCCTTAGCTAGCTTCAGGTAACTTCAGTAATAATTGTATTGACCACTAAGCATCTATAACAAGAGCAATGAAATATGTCGATAATTTATTAAAAAAAAATCTTTATTACCTTTAACACTCAATACTTACGAATACTATTTAAATTTAAATATCAATTTGAATATCAAATTGATCCACAAACAATTTCAATAACAACATCAGAAAGTCACGTGACCAATATAGGCAGTCCTGACCGACAGTAAACATGTTAACCCTACGTGTCAGCTGTTTGCTTTGTCCGAGTGCTCCGCAAATTGTTTAAGTAGACGATACATGCATCGCTCGCACGTTACAAAGTTCAAGGCATATAATATCTCAGTAATAAAATATTGATTTTTATTATTATTTTGTTTATTGATTTTTTTTTGTATGAAAAATGAAAAAAAGAACGAAATAATTTTGTGGTTTAAGATTATTAAAATTATAAAATAAATTTTAAACATTTTACAAAAGTATGCTAACAATATGTTCTTTAATAACTTTCCATTGTTCTAGTATAACTGCTACGGAAATAAAGTTCATACTAAATACATTAGCAAATCGAAAATCAGTCGATAAAAACTGGATCAAAATAGGACTGAAGTTTTTTTGATACAGACTTTTTTGTTTTTTTTATTCCGCATATAACAGGATTGATAGAGAACCTAATGTCAAAAGATTCCGCTCACCGCTTTCCTTATCCACGCTCGTACTTAGTATATTAATTAAAGCACGTAAGAAATATTACTTAAGTTAAGAATTGTTTAAATATCTCTATAATAGATGTCAAAATCCAATTAGATCCAATTTAGAAAGATACCATCTTACTTACTTGAAAACAATAAAGCTAAGCTATGTTATAAAAAGAACGAAAAAAAGCTGAGCGGAACTCAGTTTTCTACAGAAAATCAAAAGAAATTACTAACTTTTCTTTGCGGCTTCCTCCTATAAATATGAGAATTGAATAAAGAGAGTTTTGACATCAAGGTCTATCTTTCATCCAGGCGTAACTATATAGGTTTTAGTACAGAAAAGTAATTAGTTAATAGCTTTAATGGCCTTATTAAAATATACTAATACTGAATATAATAATAATATTTATAAAATGATGTTAATTTATAGTGTATAGAACAAAAAAGTGTAGAAAAATTAAGTATTACAGTAAAATTATAAATTTGTAAAATTAAATTGAATTTGAACAATTGTAAAAATAACTCTTTGTTGGATTGCTATTTGACAGTGTTTTGAATCGAAGTATCTCCATACCTGAAACAAAATAAAAGCATGTTTAAAATTCATAACATAAAATAACAGTTAATTAAATGTGTTTTATAATGAATATAAATTAAGTAGTCTATTATTAAAATATTTTGTGTGAAAGACCACTTTAAATCTAATAAATTATTATCTAAGTATAATCATTATCATATATATTTTTTATATAAGCCTCCTAAAAGGAATGCAATGTAACATCATTAAGTTATTCTCCATCGATTATAGTGTTACAGACACAGACTGAAATACAACATGGCATAAAACTTAAAACTGTAACCATTAGGAAAAGTATAGGTTTTAACAAAACATTACAGACATGTACATCGCTACATATTAACGGAAGACCGTTATTAAGTGACTGACTGACAAACAACGCACATCCGAAACTCCTGAGCGCGGAAAGCTGGAATTTGCACTTGAGTATCATAGACGCTTTTAGCCAGAGCCAGGAATAGGATAGATGTCTAAATAATTGTGCAATTTCGTAACTATATATATTATATATATATATATATATATATATATATATATTATATATATATATATATATACTATATATATATATATATATATATATATATCTATATATATATATATATATATATATATATATATATATATATATAATATATATATATATATATATATATATATAATGGAAATATAGATAGTTAAATAATACGAATTTTTAATTGCATTTAAATTCCAAATTCCGGATAAAAGTTAACTGAAAAAGATATTAATAGGAAAAACCTGAAGAATTCGATAAAAACTCTATGAGTAAAGTTCCAATGAAAATTTCAAACTATCATGCAGAGTTAAAAATAGTTTTAGATGAACGGATCGTTAGAGGCACCCTATCTATGGCAAAAATTTAGAAGCGGTGATAAATTTTAGTAGACTGTAAAATTTTACAAATCTTAAAATTTTATATAGGAACATATATGTTTTTAATAAGGAATATTAGTTTTATAATATAGTAAAAATGAAGTATTGGACTTGTTACCGGAAAGGACGCCAGTTCAGATCCACCGTGTTTCAATTTTTTTACTAAATATGGAAATAAAAAAATACCACTCAACACGCGACGTCTCGAACTCTGGCGATGTTCTGACATACGCGGAATACAGTAGTATTAGTACAGTATTAGTAGTTCTATACATAAAGTTGTCCTAATCTAGTTTAAGAGCTTATCAGAAGTAGGTAAGGCTAGTTCACTGCTTACCGTAGTCTTGCTGGCCAAAACATGTTTGTTTTCTCTTTGATATAATCTTAATGGCGGTTACCTGTACCGTCAGCGAATAAACTTAGCAGACAGTTTATGACAGTACCACATCGGAAACTTTGGCTGAACTTTAATTCACTGTTAGTTTATTGCGCGTTAACAAACCTGCGGTATTAGCTCTTTGTACCGCCATTTAAGCTGCCTCCGTACAAAGCTTTGGGATTAACTTGTATGTAATATTTATACATTCATAATGGACATATGTATTTAGGACTTTAAGAGCATTGTACACAGGTAATGTAAATATAATTTTTAGCCGTAATTAATTTTAACTTGCAATGTAGCTTAAATATTTAAACTAACAAAGTTATTTGTAATAGAAAACAAAACCGACTTCAATATCATAGCTAGCTATATATTAAACCTTAATAAAAATTACAAAGTTAAGTATAATTTTATAAGCAGCTAAAAAAACATTCACAAATTCACTATTCAAATCCGATATTTGTGGAGAAGATGCTAGCCACCGCACAAATAAACCTTTAGATAACTACTTTATACAACCGAAAGCATATAAAATGAATTAATAGATAATTTCCAAATCGATTCACAAATGGCGAAAAAATTGAGATATATAAAAATCATATAGGCCTTAAATATAGAAACTTATCCTTTTTTGATGACAGTTACGTAAAATAAACTGTTTCCCTATGTATGATATAAAGAATAAAAAAATATATTTTTTTAAAATTTACAATGGGCAAAAAGTAGAGAAAGAAGGGTCCTAACACTAAGCTAGCTGTCTATCTCTCATGGGATGACAGAAGATAGTCATATTTCTTAAACTGAACCTAATTGCAATCGAATAGCATACAGGCATAAACGTACAAGACAGACATTCATTTTCAATTATCTCAGCAATCAACGCCATGGTGTACGGCACGCTGACAAATGCCCTTTGCACTTTGAATTACAACCAATAAATCTTCGGTAACGCTTATTGGGTTTCACAACATTGTTCGTTATTTTAGTGACCCCCCAGCAGCTATACGTCTTGACGGAAACTATGTACACTTCGTTACTTTACTGTTATTCTGCAATAATAATTTACAAATAATTAAATTATTATTGGCAGATTGACAATTTCTTAAGATATTTTTGTATAAACATCTAGGTATTGTCGCGAACTTGCAACGTGCCTCAGGTAAAATTTCAATCTTACATTAATAAGGCCGCTGCACCACCTGACTCGTGATGTCTTTCTCGAACTTAAAGCTGCCTATCATGATATTTATAAAATATTACAATAATATATAAGTATAATTATAAAAAAAATAACATTCTAATGATAAAAATTATAATATATTTCATATATAAAGTATTTTCATAAATTAACGATATATTTAAATATATATAGCGGGGTATGCAGAAAAAATCAAGTATTAATTCACCCCTTCACCCAGTTCTCTGTTTTTAATCCAAATTCAAAATTTGACTGTTAAGTGGAGGTTCTCAACTGTTCTCTGTATTGCTCAGTAATCAGATTCTTTTTAAGGTTTTTATTAGGGTTTTTCTAAAAACAAACCCTTAATACATAGTACAATATTATATATCATAAACAAAAATATTCAGTTCATTTAAAAAAAATAATGATTCATTTAGCACATCGATTCAGGTTACAATCACTTGAAAGCTAAATCACTTAAAAGCGTCGTCGTTTCAGTTGAACTCATTGCCCCACATATTGTAAAGAGAACGGAACAAATATCGAATACTCGCGTGCCCGCCCTTATTACAAACGCATCACATATTTCATATGCAATATACGAATTGCAATATTTCGGAAACAAATACCACAGATTCATTTTAAGGTTTTAACTTAAAATGAATATTTATTGGATTCATTAATTGAATTCGAGCCGCAATTAACAAATCTTAAAAGGTGTTTTTATTTATTTGTTATAATTTTTCTCCTTTGGAGGGAACAGGATGTATTGATCTATCTGTATTGACTATATCTTTGATTATATTAGCAGGGCCCTTAAGCACATACTAAATTCAGGCCTAAATAAAAACTAATATTTTAAGGACCTCAATAGTATTTCAACTAATCATTTCAAAGACCAATGCTTTTAAATTCGAGGTCCTCATTAGGCCAAGGACATGGGCCCCATGTTCCTTTAACTGGGCATATATTATGATATACTCCAAACTTATGTATATACATGTATCAAATATTTGAGAATAATGTCACAAATAAAGCTTAAGTATACCCTTCAACTACGGCTTAATATACTTAAATCACATATGCTTTATTAGTTAAGTTGACGTCTATCCATATCGTCACTCTGATGATCGTAGCTGGGACGTGCCTAACTAATGCGCTTACTAGACGAGGTGGCTGTAGCCTTAAATCCCATATGGGTGAATGTTTGCGTTTAAAATTTCAAAGTTACTACTAACCAGCGAATACTTTGTCCAAAATATTGCACAGCAGTGGGATTGGCCAACATGCTATATAGCATGGTAGGCCGGTACTAAATTATTTCTGTCGATCCCAAGTGAGTTCGAGACGTTGGAAGAACGAAAGATATTGACTAGTAGACACAATTTTGTGTGTTATGTTTTCAAAATGCAAACATATAAATGACATATGAAAAAAACCTAATTATTATATATCTGATTAAAAACTTACAAAAAAAAATATGTATATATATATATATATATATATATATATATATATATATATATATATATATATATATATATATATATATATATATACAAAAAAATATATATATATATATATATATATATACAAAACATGTTTTTTGGTACCAGCATAAGCTAGAGCATAAGCAAACGCATAATTCACCGGACCCCTGTTTAATGTTTCTAACTAAACAATGTTTCCAGTAATTACTCAACTAGATATGAAATGGGGTCTTGTATTCGAGGAAAATGGTGAAAATGGCATCCAATAAGTTGTTCTGTAATTGGATTATAGTGGGTCGTCCGCAGTAAATTCCAAGACCTAATGGTACTCATAGATCGGATAGCAATAGAAACTATAAGATATTGGAACAGCGTGCCTGAAATTTTGTATGTTAATAATATATTACTACATGGATGAAATAAAGTTTCCAGGGCCATATTTTGGGTTAATAGGTTTTTCTTTCTTAGAAACATAACAATTATTGTCATAATGATTCAATGTATTTTAGCTTCACGCTTTGTCCCGTCCCACCCATATGGAACATCTTTCTATATTGTTCTATAGTATATAATATATATAATTTGGTATACCTCAATTTACTCATGTTTATCGAAGTTGCAACCACCACATTTGCTGTCAGAAGATACCACACCATGCAAGTGCCATGAAGGACTCGTGAAGAAATATATTATCATATATGCATTTATAGTATTATATAAAGAATCAATGTGCTAAAGTAAAATAATATATAAAAAAAAGGTTTACTTAGCTTTATTCATTGTCAAGCTCGTACACAAGATAAAAATGATATATATAAAAACCCAAACATTTGTACAAAAATTATGAAATGTTGAGAGAACATTTTGGAGATAAATATATTAGTAGGCCTCGTGCTAATTCTGTTGCGATTAAAAACATATTTACTCTTCAATAATAAGTTTGATATATTACGAAATTGGTGTAGCTTCATTATTTGTAACAAGGTTTCTTTAGAATAACATTGTCCGGTTCGTTCAAATCGGCTCGAGTTTTCGAGCAAATACAGTATTCAAGAAATGTACGTATTTGTTTTCGAATCACGTTTCGCGGGGCGGGGGAGGTAAACAGCGGTACGAAGGGGGTATAACGGGCGAAAAATTGCGTACCAATGGAGAGTGAATTAGTATACCGTCGTAAATGAGCACAGCGCCGCCATCTCAGTTTCAGTACTTCCTTGAAAGTATTCGGGATGAAAAAACACCTTAATTTGCAAATGAGTTCGTATCAGAATGGAAAGATAAGACGGTTATATATTTTTAATATATGCGTTTGGAAGCAATATTAAAAATATATAACCGTCTTATCCTTATTAAATATATAACCGTATAATGAATAAAATATTATAATGTTTATTGTACGAGTCTTACCACAAAATGGACAATTACAACTTTTGCAGCAACTGTGTGCTCTGGTGTCTCTGGTAATTTTGTAGTAATTTCATACTTACGTAGTGGCCAAAAATCACAAAAGGCGTACATAGCCGAAATTCTAAAGTTTCTCTTAAAGAACCGCTAGGGGACGCTAACAATGCGCCGCCATGTTTGATTTCTTAAGAACAAAGACGGCCGCACAATGGCCGACCGACGCTACAAGTACCGAGTCAGATGCAACTTTCTATAATATAGTATAGCTACTAGCAGTAGCGTGTAAAGTTACACATTAGGACGCCGATGCTGGCAACTGGCGGCCACCCGCAACGTCATCTGCGTATATTTCAGAACTTTTTAATCGAGAAGTTTCCTTTTAGGAATTTCGCTTCACTTCGTCATTTTGGGAAATATTTGCTAAAATTACGGTATAATGAAATCTGGCTCGATAAAATGTATGAGTAAGATAAAGAGTCTGCATCCAGCTAAAATAAGTTTGTCTGAAGCAGATCGTTTAGGTGTAAATGCAATTTAAAAAAATATTTTTGGGCTTTCTGGAATATATATTGGAATAGAAACTATAAGATATTGGGATAGGGTCCCTGAAATTTAGTTAATATGTTACTAAATGGATTAAATAAAGGAGAGAATATTTTTCTTCCTCATTCTGGTCACAAGATAAGGTGGAGCGTTGAGTTTTGCCACTGAACACGTAATATCTCAGTATTGTGCAGAAAATGAGGACGAAGTGTCTTAACACTGGGTTCCCTCTTTCTATACTGCTATAAGTTGGAAATCGCGCAAAGGTATAAAATTAACAGGACTATATTCTGGCCCTATATATTGTTTTCTTAACATCACTATTATAGTTGTAAGGATTCAATTTGAAAATATATATTCAAATATGTATATGCTTTAGAACAGGTACTGTTTCGAACCCCTCCCCTGAAACGTGGCTCGACACCAGTATTTTTATTATTTTTATTTTCTCTTATTTTTAAAATATTACAGTAAATAATCTAACGAATCCATGGTAAACATTTTTATTATTAAAGCACAGTATATATATTAGTAGCCTTTTTATTTTCAATTACATCAACAGCGAAAGCTAAACATAAAATCGCTAGTACAATGTTTACAACAAATAAATATATTCAAGTGAAGTGGCTCGCTATGTTTGCACAAACAGTTTGATTTACTGCATTAATACAATTCGTTATATTATATTAGTCCGTATGTGTATCGCAATAAGGGTCGTAGATTAACACATTTACTTAGGAACTACACATTCCTAATCTAATATCATATTACTTGTCATATTGATAATGGATATAGGGTCATGGGGGATTACAAATTTGATAGTGTATGCTTAATTTGATGTATAATAACTATACACAATATACATATAATATATTATATTACATAGATAGTGTTACTTTATACTAGCAATTAGTTAATTATATAAATCGTTTTGTTGTAAGTAACTATATATTGTATATACTGCATAACATTTATAGATATATGAGGAGATCTTATAGAAATCTTTTATATTTAGTGTTTAACTGATAATTATATATGACTTGTAATTTTGTTTTTAAGAAGTATATCATACTGTTTACTTTTAGAAAAGACTTTATTAAGGAGTTTCTATTATAAGCTTATTCATTATTATATTTTATACTTTTGAATAAAAAAGCAATCTATTTGTGTTATTAGATTGAGGCCATCGTGGCGCAATGGATCAGTATATGATTGTCAATGCAAGGGCCCTTATTTATTTCATTCGTAGCCCACAACCTTAAGTGAGCTCTGGTATAAATAGCAGCGAGTGTGGCGAGATTGAGTGCCACCACCTACCGTGCAGTACGTGAAGAACGGTGTACTTTGGTGGTAGGCTAACTCTATCTATTTATATGCCACCTTATATGCCAGACTCATCGTAAAGCTAAAAAATATCTAATTCTTAATAATTCCGCACTAAAACTTTCATCAGGGCAACACCTTCAAGTAAATGTTGATCATAAAAAATATCATAGAATACAACTCAGAATTGTATAACTCTAGATCAATCTGAAATTTATTAGTAAATTGAAAATTCCATCTATTCAGATATGAAATTTCAGCAATAAATTATTTCTCCTCTCACTTACGCACAAATCATGTTGCCAAATATTGAAATACGAGATTCATTGACGCATTGAATTTAATCCCAACATCTCTTAGGGCGTGTAATTGTATTCATGGTCTGTATCCCTTACGCTTGGACTCGAAGGTTTTAATGACCCTCCCTGAAATGATGCTAACATGAAATGGGAATTAATTTCCGACTTAATCATAATTGTTATATTGATATAATCTTGTGATTTTGAATTTCCAGAGAGATTTGGATGGCCACGGGTCGAGGTAGCATGTTGTCGATCGATAGTGTACGCTCGATCTCCATTCGAGTTTAGTTATACATACATACATACGTGTTATCCTTAAGTACCAGAGAGATAACAGTGCCAAGCACTACGGCTGCTGCATGCCTCTTACGCCTCGTCTTCTGTCATGGATATTTCATAATTCATACATGCCTCCTCCCACCCAAGAGGTCCCTGCGTTTTTGTGATCTTTTCGAATATGGTCGATATTTTTTTCACGCAGGTCTACCGAGGTCTCAGTCTACCTGTCATACCACTGACTGGGTATGATTATACGTAAAATATTTTGATTTCTACGGTCTGACACGACAAAAACGAAAGTAGTAGTAATTAAGGACTTACTTTAATTTATTATTAATTTACATTCGACTCAACTCAATGTCTCAAAAACGAGCGAAACGTAGATAGCCGAATCCTAGCATTTGTTTATTTATTTGCTGCAATTTTTTCTAACGGGAGGCATCTATACAAGATGACATTTTAACTTCACTAATGTTCGATAATTTTTTTTTTCATTTCATTCAGACTGTTGTATTATTTCAAATGTATTTTTAATATATTAAAAAAAACAAAATGCAATCAAATATATACGAGTAGAGTGAATATAGAAAAATATACGAGAATACGTAAAATAGTACAATATTATCACAAAAAGATAACATTAGCATATATAAAAGAATATTATGTGTAAGGTTTCTTGTTTTTGCGAGTTGCTTTAAATCTATTCTTAAATAAAACCTATTTTACGTAGAAAATATTTATCGTCAATAAAGAAAACGACTTCTGTTATCAAGGAAAGCTTACATCTGTTGAGGTTTCAGGATTGTCTTGGAATTGTTCCATTTAATTGTAAATACAAATATGAAACTTGAAAGCTTGAGTTGGTTTAGGTTCAGAGTACTGTTGAGCCATTTTGGGCCGTGTGTGTTTATTTAATCAGTTCAAATAGTTCTTGTTATTTGTTCGTAGCTTTTCTATGTGTAGACACAAGGAAATGACAGTTGAAATCAAATTTTCCAGAATATTAGATGTATTGACGTCATTTCGTATTTCATACAATGTATATTTTTAAGTAAATAATAAATTGTTTATCGGAGTCCGTGTGGATGCGATTTCCATCTGAAGAGGAAAGAATATTTATATATTTCTTGCTCTAGTAACAAAACAACACAACGTTTAGTTCCGCCACCCAAAACGCATCGTCTAGAAAGGGGCGAGGGTAAGGAAACTAAGATACCACTGCCTACACTGATATATGCGGAATACTTTACTCAATATATGTTTGCAAAAGAAGTTCTCTACTTACATCTACTTTAACTACTACAGCATAAATAGCTATAAATAATTCTATATATCTCAAACATTACTTTAATTCTATTACAAATTGCGTTTCCACGTTCTGAAGTAACCGTTAATTATTTCAATAGCTCGATGAAGTTATGGAGTTGCACACGCTTGTCGTTTCGATAGTTTAAATTACACCAACAGTATGATAGCTAAGTACACATATATTTAACACATTGGTAATATTAGCCTTATTAGAGTGGCGTTTGTCGAACGTAATATATACCGCGATGAGTTAATTTGATGGCAGTATTGGTTGGTTATAATTCAATTCATATAGTGCTTATATATAAGAGTTATTCATTAAGAGAATATACGTGTAAGAGAAGTAAGAGGAGGTCAGGTTGACCTTCAAAAATCCAATGTCGAAGATACTGGAGCAAGGTCAAGTAAGAGGTTAAGACAGTGGACGAGGCGAAAAAAGGTATGCAGGGACCGCAGCGTTTGGCGCTCCATTCTCACTGACTACCACGCTAAGGATAAAACGTGATGCTAACTAAGTAAGTAAATAACATATGGGTGCCAAGTCAGATGTGAAAGATTTAAAAAATAGAAGTATTATTTAGAAAAGATTTATTGGTAAAGAAAAAATATTACTAATGAACGTTTCTATTTCTAAAACATCTTACTTTAGTTAAGTACTTCAAACCACTTAGCACTCTTTAACCATAATCTTATAGACATTAAGTGGAAAGAACTTAAATATTCCTTCAAATGTTTAATAAACACTGAATAACACAACTAACGACACATTCTCCCTCCTTCAGTAACATAGGAATGTGGAATTTTGTGAAAAAAAAATATTTTCCTATTTTCGTCCAATTTCCGAGCCATTGCGTGTTGATTAGCGAAACTCAACACCAGACGTAGTCTTCTCATAGTAAATAAATTAAAATTAAATATTAATATATTCATTCCCCCGATAGTGAATCGAATCCACAACCACTTACCACAACTGTATACTGGTACTGTCCCACAGTGCCACGGCGGTCTCAAAAATAATTTATAAATATTCAAATTATACGAAAACTGTTATAGGCGACACAACGAAGTGTCGCGTTTGGTTTCTTCGGGTCGAGTAAATTAGCGAATAAGTGTACAAATTTTAATTATAAATAGCAGATAACGTTTCAATGACTTTAAGATATTTATTTATAACACCAATATTCTCTTTTAATTCTCATAAAAATAAAAAAAAAATCATCTTTTGGCCATGTGCAAGACGGACATCCATTTTGTTGAAAATTCACATCTTCACGTTCTTAAGGAGACAGATTGACAGATGTGCAGACAGAGACATTTTTTTGCTTTTGAAGTACATAACTCTAAAATTTGCGTAAAAAGAAGGTTTTTTATTACAAATACTTGATATTTTCACAAATAATTGACTATATTATACTATAATATAAAGGAACTTTAGAGCTTTCAAAGCTATCTAAATTTCTACGACAACCAAAAATAATTATTTGCCAATATTTAATATCTTTATAACTTGACTTCAGTAATCAGTATGTATTCTGTATTCCTTTGAATACAGAAGTATCTTATATACTGATTAGTAGTTTTTTTAAACAGTGCCAGTTCTACCAAATTGTTTACTACAATCTAGGCCTATTCAGCTTAGCACGTGCTACAGTGCACATTTGTAGGTTTGCTAGAATCAGAATTTATTACCATACTAGTAGGAAGATCGTCGCAGGCTGGCACGGACATGGCCAAAGAAATTATTCATTGCCTACTGAGTCGAATTGGTTCGTCCTCGTACTAGATACGGATAGAAGCATTTACAAAGATTGCCGAATTGTAGATATATGTAGATCTAATATTCGAATTTCTGCAGCAGACACTAAAAAGGCTGTTTATACAAACACGCAATATACTTGCTTGTTATGATATTTGTTAAATATTTTTTTTATTGTAATCTATTCCATAAATAATTTCTTGTTAAATATAAATATTTAGTTTGATATTTAGAACTATTTTTGTTTAAATAAAAAAAAAACTTTTCTGCAAGTCTGGACATCAATACGGCACTATGGTGTCAATATATTTAAATATTAGCACTTGATCGATGTTCTCAGACTTACTCTAATATAATTTAATCTAATATTAATAGACAATAATTTATCTGGATGGTACGTGCTCGCACGCTTTTCGGTGTCGGTAAAGAACGTTTCTTCCGCATACATCTCGACCCCGCGGTAATTCCGGGATAAAAAATCCTTAGTATTGCATGGACTCTTATATCTTTTAGTGAAAGTTTCAAAAAATCGATTTAGCTGTTCTAGAGATTAGCCCGGGCAAATGAAAAGATAGACAGACAGGCAAACATTTTAAAAATGTTGTTTTATGTTTTATGTTTATATGCACTCGAAAAATCTGAAAATCAGTGATTCTGAAATCACAGACACTCAAATTTATATATATATATATATATATATATATATATATATATATATATATATATATATATATATATATATATATATATATATATATATATATATATATATATATATATATATATATATATATATGTATAGATGTATAGATAAAGACTATCAAATACGTTCCATAATATTTTAGATTTATATAACATTATCGATTTATAAATTGATAAATAACATTATATAAATCCTATAGGATTGTATATTATTACAAAACAAATAATAATAATTATAACTTAAAGATTCGGAAAATGTTGCTCAGGAGTAGTAATTAATATTCCAAATACAAAACATTAATGGAATTTACTTATCAAAATTCAATCTAGTATTAATTTGGTTAACAAACCAGATTTTGACGAAGGTACAAAGAGAATTTAACCTCAGATATTTCTAAAGTCAAGTGAGAATTAAAATATTCCTAGATGAAGATCACAGAATGAGATCATCGTGGCGCAGTGGGACAGCCTCTGGCAATAAGCGTGTTGGTTGTAGGTTCCATATCTGCTCGGGTAATTAGTTATATTACAAAGGACAAAACGTGACGTTGAGTTCTAAACATGTCTCAAATTCAGTTGGAAAGCGAAGAACGGAGTAGCAAGACACTAGGTTTTAGCTAGATAGATATATGTGGCATGAAGCATGAAAAAGTAACTACACAATTTCTCACTGCACTTAAGTTCATTCTGTTAACAATTCTCTAAATTTTCTTCCCTCTAAATCCTAAAAATTGTGGTAATTTTCCAAAATCTTATCAAATATACATAAATCTACTATAAAAACTAGAAGTGTTACCTTACCTACCTACTTATAGCGTTTGTATTTTAAATATAGCGTTTATTTAGAAAGCTACATAACACTATTTGGTTTACGAACACATCTCACTATCCAGTACACCGAAGCGACCTCAAATAAAATAGCTACCCTAATAAATCCTTAGCGCGACATATGTTTGAAACTGAATAGTTCGGTCGATTAAATGTAAATTATTCATAAATCTCTACGAGCTTTGGGTTGAAATCAGATAAATTAGTAAATAATTAAAATATTCAAAGCTAGCTATATATATATATATATATATATATATATATATATATATATATATATATATATATATATATATATATATATATATATATATATATATATATATATATATATATATATATATATATATATATATATATATATATATATATATATATATATATAAATATATCCAATTACTACTGGAAACCAATGAAGTTACTAGGTTACTAAGAAATAAGTCAATAATAGTGAATATAAAACAAAATGTGAGGCATGTACAAATATTTTAATGAACAAAACCGAATAATTGACATTGATGCTATAATACATTAGGTACTGTAAGTACTTTGCCGTATCGTAATACGTACGATACATTCTACGTCGACTTAATGAAGAGAATAAGTTAATATCGATAGCCCATTTGTCACCCATCGGTTTCAAACACCCAATTTAGATATGAAGTTCAAAAGTTGAATTCCGAAGTATTAATTAGATGCTTACGTTATATTAAATGAAAATGAAAATTAAGTGTGTGAATATAGAAGCGAGAAGTACCTATAACAGAAATAATAAGAAATCTTTCTATAGTTTGCCAAATGCTAAAGGCTTTGCTAGAACTATTACAATCGATTCATTTATACAACGTACTTAGAAGGTAGGCTCATTTTGAATTTGGTTGGTTAGAGAGGAGTTATCAGATAATGAAGTCAAGCTTTAATGCAAGTTATAGATGAGTCTACACTTGGTCGCAAGTTCCAGGCACTGCTCCAAGATAATCTATATCCAATTTTTTTTCAACCAATTTTGCTAATCTCTTTTCTATTATTTTTTTATCATATAAAATTAAAGTCAGAACATAACACCAATATACATATAACATGAAATTTTAGTACATACAAAATTTGAGCTATTACAATACCTACTACTATATTGAAAATTAATTATTCGAAGAGAATTTCAATTACCATTAAGATCGGATATATAAATTGTACTAGCATTAGCATATTGACAAATTAAGTAACATTACAGTAATTAGGTCGCGATTATTAGTCTACCAGATAGTCAATCATGCACGACATCGCATTCAGGCTATTCGCGATATTATTTAACATATATGTTATATTTCAGTTGTATATTTTTTCTTTTTTTATTAGGTACAAGCTGTTTTCAGAAGGACCGAGTTGCAGAAGGGACCTAGTGTTAAGACACTCCGTTCCCCACTATCCAGCTTTTGAGGCATTGCGTGTTGAGTGGCGGAACTCAACGCCGACCTTTGCCTTGTGTAAAGATCGAAGAAAATTAAAATAATTCATTCTCCCGACAAGGAATCGAACCCACAAGCCGTCGCGTTTACAGGCAGGCTGTGCTTCTGCGCCACGACGGTGGGTTGTATATTTTATCGCAGAAAACTATGAAATGTTTGAAATATTTTAAAGTAGTAGATGTAAAATGTTAAAAGCTAAAATATTCGAAGCTCTTACGAAGTAACCTTTTTATAATAACATATACTGTGTATAGGTATTTATTTATATTAACATTTTACATAATTTTTTTTTAAACAGTTTTATCTATATAGAAGAATGTTTATTCTATATAGATAAAACTGTTTCGTTACAAGTGACTGACAGGTAGCAGCGTTAAAAAAAAAAAGTTAAAAAATAAAAGCAGCGTAGAAACCTGAAATTTGGCATGGCAGGGTCCTTGGGGAATTTTGGAAAATCTTTTTTAGTACTCCCCGTACTAAAGAAGATTTTCCGAAATTCTAAGGCAAACGGGAAAGAACAGAATTTAATGAAAAATTATAAAAATGAAATTGTGCGTTATATAGAAATATATAGATATAAAAAAAGAAAAAAAATATGGCGATTCACAAGGGATGGGTCTAGTGACTTAAATAAATAATTAATAATAGTACGATGTTAAAATTTCCCAATCAACGCCTGCTGATTAAAAATATTTAAAATAGGGAAGTAAAGGCATTTATTGAGTGCTCTTGATTTTTCAGGATACTATATTTTAATATAATATTGTTTATAGTAGTATAGTTTATAGTAATAAGTTTTAGTGATCACATTTATTTGTTTTAATATTTTATTCATTTTTAATTAAAGTTTTATACCACACTATATATATATATATATATATATATATATATATATATATATATATATATATATATATATATATATATATATATATATATATATATATATATATATATATATATATATATATATATATAATATATATATATATATATATATATATATATATATATATATATATATATATATATATATATATATATATATATATATATATATATATATATATATATATATATATATATATATATATATATATATATATATATATATATATATATATATATATATATATATATATGTATATATATATATATATATACATATATTATTTTTAAAAATATAAAATTAAAACGTAGCGGTAACCTACGGGACCCGCACCTCTCGGAAACCGTCCAAGTGCTAGACCTATTGTACTTACATGTGACGAACAATTACTAAATATTATCATTTGGGGGACTTTATATACTTTTTCTGTACAATCTGGATTTAGTAAGAGAGAGTTAAGATTTTTTTATTTTCAATAACAATATAACTTTTGGATATCAATTCTGTACACAGGCAGCAATAAACTTTTATTAGGCAATTGGAGCTAAAGCTTATTATATAAAGCTTTTTGCGTTTCCCAAACAAAAGGGGCAATTCTGGCAAATGTTATCAACAGGGAAAAGATGCGACGGCTTGTAATACCAGCGTCATTCATCAAGATAAGGATAAAACAAAGTATCGTGATAAGGTAATAGCAAAGTTTGCATTGGAGATATTTAGATACTTTTACTTTCTTTGCAATTTTTCTAACTTTTTATTTAAGATTTTATTAACTTTTTATTAACTTTTTATTTAAGATTACTTTAGATTTATTCAAACGGCATAAACTATTTCAATATCTTTTAAAGTTTCATTCACAAAGTGAAATTTATTCAGAAATTGTGTAAAAATAGCTAGAGCGTATGCATTAGATTCATAAGTGTAGCGGGTTCGAGTCCTGATATGTTAAAATTTTTAACAGTATAATTATAAATAAATATTAATAAAATTTGGACCATATTTTATATTTAAAAATGACGCTACGAAAGACTTATAAGTGACTCGCCCTTCTAAATCCATCTATTTTGTGTCAAACAAAGATGAAATATTCTATAAAAAATTTTCTTTCATTTTTAGTAAATAAACAAAATATTCTGTTATAATCTGTTGTTTTTAAGTATTTCTAGCAGAATTGTTTTAAAAGAAATAAATTAAACAATATACGACAACTTCGTCAATTAAGTAAAGGATTATTCGTTCAATATTTTTAAATTTGAATATTTTCGGACATATATATTTTTAAAATCTACCGCTTCCCGCATATAGCTTCACTTTCCGAGACCAGCATGCTAAGTGGGGAAACTCAACGCCACGTTTCGTCTTTTAACAAAAGTGTTGAAATGAAAATATTTTATTCCCCCGAGTGAGAATTGAACACACAATCGCCGCATGTGTCGCTGCGCAATAACGGTATCGGTACATTTATTTATTACAGAAGTAATAATGTTCAAAGTAGTAATTAAAACTGAAACATCATTTGTATTAAACAGCACAAGTGATGTTTAAGAAGAAGTTCTTTTTTCTGTTACAGAATTAGTTGACAGTTAGATCTAACTTTAGACGTAACATTACCATTTGCCATGATTCTAACCATAGGTAGCTAGGTTAATAAGTAAATCTCGAATAATATAATCACTTCACCATGTTAATTTAAGCACTACAAGTAGTTATACTTAAATTATTTTGCACTTGCCCTTGCCCAAAAGCAGTGCCCCGACTAAATGTCTTGCGTCCACTTTTAGATCAAAACCTTTCCTATCCACCGATTAAAATTTCAATATTTTTTGTCGTTTTTTTTTAATACTTTATATATTTAATATTTCAATTTTATTTCAAAGAACCATAAATATTCAAAAAGAAAAGGTAATATTGTAAAGTAACTAAATATGCCAGCAATTAGTAGAAAACTAGATACATTGAATCACTTACATAAAAATGCAAACTCGCAAATAAAGGTTACCCTTGTTAGAGACCAACGAATTCCAGAAGCTAGGTATTGAAAATTGCACATTACGCACTCATGACTTTATTAAATTATGAATACAACCGTAAAATTAAAATCATATGGTAATATCCCACTCACGTATAGTTAAGTTGATTTGAGAATATCTTTGAGACAAGTTTAAAATTATATTTGCCTATATTTAATTACTAGGCGCAGTCTAAATAACTTCAAATTCACCTAATCTAAATTTTGCAACCAATATAAAGATTTCTCTCTAACCAACAAGAAATCTGTATATAACTTTTTTGAATATAAATTCTCAAAGGTTCTTTGTAAAAATCAATATTGCTAAGTGTATAGATTTATTATAGTTACATGAACTGACCCGAGTCCATGCTTAGCCACTTGAAAAACCTTTGTAATATCGGGCTACGTGTTTAAGAGTGTCCTATTAAAGTGCAGGTGGTTTTGAACGGTCGCTGCCATATTAAGTCCATTCTTCTATGCCCAAGCTTATAAAAGCAGAATATGTGAATGAAATTGTTGAATTGTTGACTAAAATAAAAATATAATGGACATTGTTAATAAGTATTTAGTACATAGAATATGATGACTGACTGACTAATTTTCCATCAAATGGAATCATTTGTTGAAATTTAAAAAATTTAATAGTACGCGTATATTGAATTTTTTCCTCACATTACATCATACTAGCGTATGTCCGTTGGTGGGGCATTTTTGATCCTTGCCACCCTACGGACTACTATCCTTGTTTATTATGATTCATGAGATTGTATTCCACGTGTTAGATGTTACCTTCACGCTGTATCCCGCACATGGCAGCGTAGATAGAGGGAAGCGTAGGAACCGTAGAAACCTAGTGTTACGGCACTCCGTTCCCCGTTTTCTGCCTTATGAGGCATTGCATGTTGAGTGGCATAACTCAACGCCGCGCTTTGCCTTGAAGCGAAGAAAACGAAAATCATTCATTCCCCCCGAGTGGGAATCGACCCCACAAACCTTTGGATTTACAGACAGAGGCTATGCCTCGGCGCCACGACAGTCCTCGATGTTTACATGACAATGAAAAATGCTCATTACGCTCAATAATTATTACTAAAGATACTTTTTCTTATATTTTAATTTAGCACATCTATTTTGGTTCTTTGTCAGATGTTCCATTGAGGTTGTACATGACGTGTTTCAGATCTTTGATTTTTATGTCATTGGAAAGTACTTAACACTTTCAACGTCTATTATAGCCTAGATCTTACCCTAATACATATACAATAAAAAAATCATAAATTCATATTCTATAAGTATTTTTACATCGCCCTGCATAATTGTTTCGTAAAAATTTTACAATAACAACAACATTTTTTTTACTGTTTTATTATAGTATAGATAACATCTAAAGACTTATTAGAAAGAACGAGTAAATAAACGTCGTTATACAACGAACGATTTCAGCTTAGGCCATTACATCATTTTGTTATTCATACAAATATTAAATTAAGAAGAAAAGAAGAAGAACAGACATGAATGACTGGAGGAATGAAGACGCCAAATCACAGCTACAATTAAGATTATAACAATACAGTACATTAATACACTATGCGTATGATACGTTCTTTTATTCAGGCAAGTAAGTATATTTGTAACCTTGTGGTATTGTATGCCATAAATATAGAAGGAAAACATAATTCAATAACAGAACAAATAATGGACGGAAAAGGTTAGTCGTCACATTCCATGGACAAAAGCAAATAGTTCCAAATGTATTATATTGCCAATATACCGTAAGGTTGGCGTAAAAAGAAAATCAAAAATGACACTGAAATAGATGGCTTTTTGTGACTTCAATGTCGCCTGTCAGGTTACTTGATGAAAGAGCCTAGAATATTTTTTATTAAACATATAAAATATTGTTTTCATATATAAGATAATCTGATCAGGTTCGGTATCGAGGTGGATTTGAACCCATGCATTCATGGCTTAGTCAATCCATGGTAAATGACAATGACAGAAGTAAGCAGGCACCGTTGCGTTTGGCGCTCCGTTGTCTACTAAGAATACAGCGTGAAGCTAAAGAAGAGACGTTACGTTTAATAACTTAACAGCGATCAATACACAGTGTAACAATTGCTTTATATTATACTTTGGAACAAGCTACATCATTTCACATCTTTGGCTTTTGAGCTTTTAATTATCATCGTTTATCATCTTCAATATATATATATATATATATATATATATATATATATATATATATATATATATTTATAAATAATATATATTATGTATATATATAGATATATATATATATATATATATATATATATATATATATATATATATATATATATATATATATATATATATATAATATATATATATATATATATATATATATATATATATATATATATATATATATATATATATATATATATATATATATATATATAATTCCCACGACAGAAATTCCAATTCCTATTGTAATAGCAAGTAACATAAGTATGCAAAGTCCACTAATGGTAGTGGAAAGCTTTTATTGTTTTCTTTCGGAGTAGGCGTACGATATCATTGCTTCATCAAATATCATTATCTATGTTTAAGTTACACTAGATGATTCAGAAGTTACAAAATTTGTTTTTAATTACTTAACTTTGATTAATGATTGTAGACGGTTTACGGGTATAATATAAGCGATAAGTTTTAATTTACATTCATTACATACTAATTTCTTATCCCGTTTATAAATTTAATATTCAGCATGGAGCAGAGTAGGCAGAGAGAACTTAAACTTTCCGCCTAAATTCGAAAAATTGTGCAATGAGTGGTGAAGCTCAACCCTGCCTTTATATATATATATAATACAATATATACTAATTATTATTTATTTTTATCTCGTTCAGAAATCTAGTAACGATTCTTTTATTACGAACACACGAAGCCAATTAGTCGAATTAGTCGTATTTGTCATTACAATTAACCAAGCGAAAAAGTAAACAAGTGTTTCCTGAATCAACGACAAAGTACGAGAAAACGAAATAAGTAGATTTATAAAATAATACGATAGATTTCCTATTACTGATTGTGTATTATATATAATTTTAGAGTAAACTATATATTCAATTACTGGATTAGTTACACATAAAAAGAAATTAGTGTCATGGCACTGGAGTTCCAGATTAAGCGTGTTGATTGGCGGAATTCAACGACACGTTTTGTACCGTCTTACCAAGGCAAGTTGAAATGAAAATAAGAAAGAAAGAGAGTCGAAATGAAAATAAGAAAGTTCAACGTAGAAAAAGAGTGGAAATTAAAAAAAATGGATAATAGCATTATCAAAAATATAGCATTCGTTATGCTTTTACATATATTGTCAATCACTTAGTTTTAAAGTTTTATAATAACATTTACATTTTCCCATACAATATCCAACAGTCAATTCAGCCGCAAAGGACCAAAAGGATCCAGCCAGTTATATTTAGCGGACGCTTTATAAAATATTCATCTTAATTCACCCCACTCATAAGTTGCTGTACATTTTGGATCACGACCAACAATTAGGTGGTAGTCGATAATTCGTAAATTCCCATCACGTCGCAGTAAATTGGCGAGCGAAGTTCATGCTCCGTGCACTGGCATGACATGTGGGAAATGCGTATGAATACATTACCGGCTTCATCGAAAATTCGATTTTTATAGTAATTTCTGTTCAACGAATAACGGCTCGGGTCGTAATAGCAAAGTCACGGTTCGGCAGAATCTCGTTATATCGCGATGGTACGACTTTGTTATTGCTACAAATTTATTTTTAGTGGGATATTTCTTATATTGTCATTTTATATTTATTTCAATAGTGTACACTATAAATTCTTATTGGTACATCCACTTTATGCTCATCTCACAGTAAAATACATAGTGTATAAATATTTGTTAAGTGCTATGATTACTATTATCGTGACAATCTTGTGGCGCAATGTAGTGCTTAATGTAATAGCTCGGATATGGCCATTGAATGATTCAATTCTTTAGGTAATTACAGTAGTACGTACGTACATACTACTGTACTACGTACGTACGTACATATATAAGAAACATAAAACCCTGAGGATATTGATATTTCTTCATCCGGATCGAATATCTACCTCTACTATAAAACCCTAAAGCGTGTTATACTAATAAAACTTTCAGAACTTTCAGACAAAACATCACTAAATATCATAATTTTTAATCTGAATTGGTCGATCGATCCAGCGAACTGATCAGAAATAGGTTTGGAGGTAATTTGTACGAGTTTGTAGGAAGGAGAGGTGATCATAAAAATATGTCTATAGTTTGCTAAAAGATCTCAGCCTGTCTACCCGCAATTAATTTATAGAACGTACTTCGAAGACGGTACCTAACCGGTACCTGCCCCGTAGAATTATTTTGAATTTGGTTAGGTAGAGGATCTCGGACAGTGTAGGTGAACGTTAATGCGCATTTCAAATTAGCCCCCTTAAACCTATACTTGGGTTGCAAGTCTCAGGCACTACTCTGAGCTCCACTTCCTATAACGCGAAGAATCCATGGAACGCTAAGTGTTCTATTCTTTCACGTCATATTAATAGTATTATTTATATTTTATTTTTAAAATACAAAAGTAAAATACTACAAATGTTCATAAAAGTCGTCTTCAAAATTTATTCTATTCGATATTAAAAAAAATTCCAAATTGCGATATGTAGCGTGATGCATTTTTTCCATCATCCTGTTACATACAAGATAAAGTGTGAAGCTGAAAAGAAAACAATCTAGCTTAATATGAGTTTTTCAAATTAAATGATAGTAGAGACGACTCTTAATTATTTTATAAATATAAAAAGTTTCATATGAAAGGGTCGCAAATTCGATTAAATACGAGTAATTGACTTTTATGTGTTGTATTACACAAGTCGAGTTAGAGCGAATCGTGATGTTGCTAAGCGCTGCCGTTGACTTCTATGGAATGCTGGGTTTAATGAACTGCTTTTTGTCAATCCTCTTAAGTAAATTGTATTATTAAAAATAAAAACAATAGCTTGTGATTGGTTTCGGTAAATATATGAAGAATTAAATACAATAATATTTGTGCGAACAATTGTAGCTGGATGCCTTTTCCCTAATATAGCAGGGTAGACAGAGGGAACCTAGTGTTAAGACACTCCGTTCTTACTTTCTGCACAATTTTCGATACATTGCGTGTTATGTGGCGGAATACAACGTCACGCCTTGTGTTGTTACCAGATCGAGGAAATGAAATAATACATTTCTTATAGTGCTTAGTTGTTGCGTAGACTTAGTCAGACGTTGTGATTGCCGGTTCTAATCAGTTTGTTTTTAATAAAAAAATTAAAAAGCCTGCTAAACATTTCTATCATATTATATCACAAAAATACATACAAACATACAAAAAAATATAAATATAAAAATATTATTCATACATAAATTAAAAGATATCAAGTAAATTTAGCAGATACAGTCGCAATCGAATGGGTGAAACTGCAGTGCCGCAAGCGGGCACCCCAGTAGGCGATACACATATTACTCCATCGATATTACTCACATATGGCGGTTGCTAATTCTGTAATAGAAACCACGAACCCAACTGACTCGTTAATTGGCTTGGTTTAGAAATTATTGAATAGTGTGACGCAAAGAATTTGATTAGGATTCGAGTAGGTGCTATAGTGGCGCATAATCTGATAGTAATTTTGAATTGAATGAATGAAGTAGAAGGTATTTTTTTATTTATTAAAAATAATAATAAAATCTAATTCAATGAAGCTTAAGTCGTTATTTGTAATAATTAATATAATTTATTTATAACATTGTTTACTTAATATAGATATATATTTATATAAAATTATAAGTTTTAATAATTTGTACCTTATTTCATTTATATTTTTATTATAATTTATAATTAGCTAGACTTCAATATGAAATAATGAATTTAAAAATCATTTCATTCGACTTTGCATTGGAATAAACTTTGTCTCTCGAATTAACTTTTAGTAATACTAGTTATATAACAGTAATGTTGTATTTCAACAACAGTTCACACGGTGCGGTTGATCTCGGGGAATAGAATTTTTTCCTTTTTTTTCTCTTTGCTCTGGAGGGGAGAGTTGCGCCACTCAACCAGCAATGTCGCCAAAATTGGGCGGAAAGAAGAGAATGGTGTGTTTTAACACTATGTTTTCTCTACTTATATTCGGAATGCATAGCTTAACTAATTGAATCATCCCAAGGAACCCTGTAAAAATCGTCATGACTGTTAATTAAATCACATATCTTTACGATATCATACTGTGTATCAATTATAAAAAATTGCAGCGGTTGCATTACAATGGTGCGTCATTATTATTCAATATTACTGTTTACACAGTCGATGTTTTTTTTATACGTTTATATTATTTTTACTAAATGTATACAAATTTAAATTAATATTACAATTATTGAAATGTGAGAGACTCAGTAACAACATTGGGCCATTTGAAACAATTGGCAAATAAAAAGTGCACAAGAATAAGAAACGAATCCACATTTTATTTCTTACACGCTCCATACAGTTTTATACCGTGCAGCATCCCGTAGAAGGTGTTAAGCGGGGATAAACAGGATCAGTTGTATAAGATTTAGCGGGAATAGTGGCTGTCGGATGCGGGGAAATCCCGTTTTTCAACATGATAATTTCATTTTCGAAATGGAAATGGGATTGAAACATCTCATAAAGGGGAATCTTTTAGTGGACTAGATTGAATTTAGAAATGTGCCTACGAAATCGAAATTTTCATTATTTAAGAAACATAGGTAATTTCGTATATTTTGGCAGTAAATGTGCCGGTTTTACCAAATAATAGCACACATTAAGATTAATAAGCGTCGACCTAAAGGTCTTACGTTTGGTCCTGGTAGGCCGCAATAATGCAGCTTCCATTTGTCAGGATAAAGTGGCTACAGGAAGAAAAACTGTTTTTACTCCTGAAATATTTCACTAAACTTGTTTGTTTCAGGAACGTTTTACCAATGAATTAGACAGGAGTTATGGGCAGCTTCAAAACTTCTTGAAGTAATCCTAGTCGATGAGTCAGTGTTCGAAACGTTTCTATTGATTTCCTCTTGTCTGGACTCTCTTTTAGGTTTACGTGGCGAAAGCAGACCTTTATTGTATACTTACCGTTTACAATACGTTGTCATAAAAATTCAAATCCTTACATAACTCTTGCAAAGTGAAATATTAATTATAATCTGATCGTGCAGAAGTTTATAGAAAACTTTAAATACAATTTAAATAACTAACTGTCGCAATTGTAGCTTTAGTTAGGTATTTTACGTAAACTTGGAAAATTACGCCCTACTTTGAAATTAAATTGCTAAGTTAAATTTTTTAAATAAAGCAAAATTGGGACATGAAACTAGAGTTTATGGCTATAAAAGAAAAACTGAGGACTTCAGTTTTTTAGGCAAAACTGTCAGCGCCATTTGGTGAAATTTATGCCTAGTGTGTTGTTCCAAAGTTAGCCGTACGCCGCGCCGCGGTGGCGCTTGCATACGAATTTTCGCCAACAATTCGAAAACTATTATTTGATGGTACGTAAAAAGAGTCGGTTTTCACAGCCTTTTCTATTTAAATGCTATTTCGCTTTTTAAATAAAAGTTTAAATTTTTCTTTGTTCCGGTTTTTTTTTAAGGATTTTTATGAGTTTCGTGCACATATGTTATGTATTTAAAAGTGTCAACTTATTTATCCATTGTATTAACTAAAGCGCTTACATAGATTTTAACAATTAAAGTAGGTATAGTGAATACATGGAAATGCCTATTCCAGTGAAAATTTATTATTTTGTCCTTGTCTTCAATATCATTAAGCAATTAACTTCTTAAATATAGTTACGACCAAAGTACGCGTATCTCACACATAGAAGTGTGGACGGAGAGAATTTATTTTGTGAGAGACAGTTCATTTTTATCATAGTTGTGAGGCGGAACTCAACGCCGCGTCCCCGTCGCGATGGTCTTTGATAAATGAAACATTTACGTACTAATAAAATATATGATTCTATAGATCAATCATAATTCAATTAATTGTAAGTCCTTAAACATACACGCGTTGAAGTTTCTCGCAATGGCTTCATAAGTGATTAGATTTCACGCTAAGCTCGCGCTACAATTTAAATGAAGTAATACGGTTTCTTATAGAAGTATACCTGACTAGTCGTAATAAATTTATTGATTACTATAACAATACTATTACATTTTTTTTATTTAATGTCATTAATATATTCGGTTTTTGCAATGTTGTGGGTTCTAATCCCGTTGAGGAAGAAAATAACGATATTTCTAATTTGGTTGAATCTGAAAAAAGTGTATCAGTAAGTGTATCAGTGTATCAGTAAATGATAATAAATTTAGTTTATATATTTACTAGGATTATTATTGAAAATAACCGGTTTAAAACTGGTCTGGATGATTTGAGTATTAAGAGATTCGTCTTTATCTTATATATATGGCTATGTAATTGGCAATCATACACTGAATTCAATCAAATTCATCATTTGTGGTCAATTACACTGAGGCACCTTTCATGATTAACAGGAAACCACATATATTTATAATTAATGATTAAAAATATGTAATTAATATTGTACCTACTTTAAATATCATTCCGGGGAACACTATTTGTACGCGAATTTGAAATGCAGCAAAAATATATATGGTAGAGATATAAGGTAACTTTTTATTACTAATAATAAAAATAGTGGTTGGGTGAACGCTCTAATGTAATAAAGAACTTAATAAAATATACATTTATAAAAACAAACTTTCATCGAAGTGTATGCAAATGAATAAAATAAGTTTTGCTCGGTTACAGTAGATTTTTTTTAAATATAATTATATATAATAGGAACATATATTTAATTTAAAGACTGATGCATTGCAAAGACTGATTTTCGCGCTAAGTAACTATGTATTTATTATACCACTAGGTTTAGTAAGGAAAAATTAGGCGCTCTCCGCCTAATTTTTCCTTACTAAACCTAGTGGTAGTCTTTATATGCGGGATATAGTGTGAAGCTATATATTGCCCTGCATATGCGGGATATAGTGTGAAGCTATATATTCCTATATTCTATTTGTTAGCAGTTGGCGAGATAAGCAAAAACTTGCAACGAAAAAGGGATTGTACAAAAATATGTGATTTGACATTACATAATGGCGCGGGCGGACATCTTGGATCTTGATCTTAGATTTACAATAAAACAAATTAAATAAGGATGTATATGATTGTATGGTCATAAGTATTAAAGGTACATGCCAAATTTCAGCTGAATTAGATACTGGAAAATGAAGTGACGGGAACAAGATTTGTCACTCAACAACAGACAAAAAGAAACGCCATACTTAAAGAACTGCACTGAACAAACAAAAACTTAATTTGTTTTTTGTTGCATTTTAGTGTATGCGAATATATGTGTATATAATACACATAGAATATAATATAACACACATAAAATAGTTAAAATAATATCTGCTCATACAGACATTGAATATCATAAAAACATCTTTTATGGAAAAAAATTAAAAGCTTTTATCAACATTAATAAATAATTAGTGTATTTTCACACTCTCGTTACTCGCTGAGTAAAACAACAAAGTAAAACTAAAAGCATTAAAGGCAATATTCGTTTGTATACGTGTATACCAATCAACTCGGTATTTAAAAATGATAAATGATTTTTAAAATATTGCTTATACAATAATAATTAGTAATTTGTTGTTAAATATGAATAACTTAACGACTCATCGTTGAATTATTCATGATTCAATATGTTTTAGTAAATTTACATGTGACCATATTTTAGAGCCAAATGTTTTGAGTCCAAGCCTTGTATTGAAACTGCTGGGTCCATTGGACAGCTTCGATACAAATCCAGCTTGAAAAAAAATCTAAAATCAAGATTATATAATAGAAATTACATCAACATATGAAACTACATGGTATTTTTTTTAATAAAAATACTTCAGAATACAAGAATAAACAATGTATTGTTTAAATATTGGATAAATTTAATTATAATTAAATATTATTTACAAATGACAAATATATATTTCCATCCAACCGAAAGCTTAGGCAAATGAAAATTTCAATTTAGTTATGAGGCTAGCTGTCGGCATTCTAAAATGGCTAGACAATTTTATTATTACAGCTCTCCACTCTGAATGGATAAAAGGTTGAGGCCTTCTGGGCATGAGGCTACCTCCTGTTCAGCTGGCAGGTTGCCAGCCTACACTCCGCAATCCTGGCGCAGGTATAAAATAGGCCCTACGCCATAACAGTTTTTACTACTCACAAAATAAAAACGAAAATGCAGCGAAATCACTTATATACGGTCCACTGTACAGATACAAATCGACGCCTGCTTGCTCCTCTGGCTGGTTTAACCTTAAGCTCACTACGGTAAGGTTAAAATTCTCAAAATGCCACCAAAAAACATGCTGAATTCAAATATGTTGACGCCATTGTGTTTCAAATAGGTTCTATATCAATAAAGCTGAATGCCTTGTATATAAACGAAGTCCGCAAGTTCCGATTTTGGGGTCCGCGTTTGATATTGCAGGTGTTTCAATTTTAGTATTGAGGTAAGCAATTCAGGTTTTATTATTTTCTAATATTTACAAGCGAGTAAGATGTATAGTAATCTCTCAGATAAATGTTATTTATAAGACGAAAAATTAGTAACACAGTAGGAAAATGATGATTTGTGTTAAAAATATGTAAATTATATGAAAATTAAGGATACCTTTTTAAGAAAAATAAATCCCAATGTGAAAATTATATTCTTAATTTAAGAATAATTAAGCCTCTGTCAGTTTTAAGCCAGTGTACGTATAAAATGGAATACATTTGCTGATCGCGTTTCCGATCCCGTATTTAGGTTAATTAGAATATTCGCCGGTCGGTCTCTCGTAGAAAGTGCAATGCATTTTTTACCGAATAAAAATGTTCAAGTTAAAATATACCTAGAAATTCAGATGTTGATAAAGTAACGTAAAGGATTGCCAGTACAACTTGAGCACGACTTTATTTTATGATGAAAAAATTGAAGCCAATCGCAGATCCCCCATATAGCAATAAACTCTTGCACAAATATTTTCATACATTACAAGTATATATGAATTATATATGAAAATATACTACTACTATACTTAACAAAAATAAGGTTTCTAAAGAAGATTTTATAAAGATATGTACACTAATTTTACTATTATTAAAAGACAGCCCGACTAACAACTTTTAATCGGAAAATACCGTCAATGAGTTGCAGTTTTAAAGTATTAGTAGTATAAGTAAGTTACTATTTAAATGCTTGCGTTTTCTAAAGTTTATACAAATAAATTTTTACACTCAATACTAGAAGAAAGTTTAAATAAAAAACAATAGAAAATCATTCAGTGAAATGCAATTAACTTCAATTTAGACCAAGAAAACCTAATACAAAGCTTAGGCAAAAACAATCTTTTAAACCCAAGTGATAGCAAAGGTGAACGAAGGTGGTAACGATATATGCTAATGAAAAATAAACTTTATATATTTACATCTAAGGTGTAGTTTGTATTGTGTTAAAGATGTAGTAGGAGTAACCTGGCCTGCCCTTGGCATTACGCCAGGATATTCGTGTAGATATGGACGTATCTTGTAGTTTTATGGCTTTTAGATAAATTATGTTGCTGAAAATGTATACCGCAACTAATGGAAAATATCTTAATGTGGGGCCACTTAGAGTATACATTCTATTAAGTGGCTGTTACCATCCTCAGAGACTTTTATACGTTGAAAATATTTTTAACATTTACCGTCGTGGAAAATATAGCCAAGGAGCAAAATAAAAAATATTTATTATTAAGAGCTTCTTTTATTAGTTAGCTTTTTTTTAAGACTTTTATAAGCTTTAGAAGTCAATTTTATACTCAATGTGGTCGCGTATATCTTGTGTAATGCAATTTTAAAAGAACTTTTATTGAGTATACTTTGTATATACAATTATACCGTTGCTGAGTGAATTACTGACAGACAGTGGATAGTCGAAACTACCGGGCTGAAATTTAGGATGTTGGCACCTTGGGTATTGTAGAGTAGCTATGAGATACATTTTACACACGATTTTGGGATATTCCTAAGGGAGCGGGTTAAAACGAGATTTAACGTTTCGTAGCCCTCGCATACGATGTCGTGGGCTGGAGCTTGTTTAAACATATAACAAAGATTCATTCTTTAACAATCCCAACTAAAATAAGATAGAAAACATTTAAAGAATTTTAAAACATAAACCATAGCACTATTGTTACAAAGTTTATTCAAATTCATATTTTCGTATGACTAGTTCCCCGCGTTTTATATTCGCAGTGTTGTCTGAGCAAACAGACTGTTTCGAGGTACCTGTTCGAGAGATAGCTGTGATGAAAAATAACATTGCACAAGTTTCCACCAATTTATACTTTAGCTTTGTAGCAACATAAAGTTCTTTGCTTACAGTACATAAATTTAAGCTTTTTTTTCTACAACAAACGGACGGGAGACATAATATATTGTTCAGACTGAATTTGATCTGCATCCCCTATAAATCGTACCTCAGAGAGCGTAAAATATATTACTATCGCGTTCATAGTTTGCAATTGTAAATCAACGGCGTGCACTGGAATTGTGTTATTAAGAGATTTTTATTGGATTATATGAAGAAAACTTTTAAAGTGGTAAATAAAAAATACCACAATATCTAAAATACAGTAAATTATAGTAATTATATATACAATGTTTTAAATGTAAGAAATTAAATTAGTCAAGGTGTGGGTAGTGGGTTCAATCCACTGCGGTAAATTAATTATTTTCAGTTTCTCGCTTTGACAGGGTATTATCTCAACGTATCATATTGAATTTAGATGGAAAGCGGAAAATGGAGTGTTTCGACTCTCGGTTCTCTCTGCTGGCTCTGTTATGAGATAAATGGCTGATATGGGATAATACATTATAAGCTTTTAAAGTGACATAAAAAAATCAGTGTCACTTACAACAAAAGGAGTGAATAAACTAGGTTATATTCGTTAATTGTCACTATAAAACCTAAACTGTACTGGTCACTTAATATTTCGTGACGTGCTCCAATTAAAAGAACTGTGACGCGTCTACAATGGCCGAAGAATGAAATACTTATTGTTAAAAGACACAATGGGTCTGACTCCGAGGACAATATGGCCGCCTATTATTTGAAGGAAAGAAAATAAGGTATTTTCATTAATGAAGTTAAAGTTTAATTGCGTTTTGCAAAATGATCTTTTCCGAGACGGCCGTGGTTACTGCGCGTTCAAATATATTCGAGGAGCGTCAGCAGAGAACATTCTAGTTAAGACTTCATTACAGTAATGTTTTATTGATTTTTTTTTATTGTAACTGATGGTAATGAAATGGTAGATAAGTTATTTTATTATATTTACACGCTTCTTTGTTTGCAAAGCTTTGTTGTGTTTAACTTTCATATGTAATTTGTATATATATGTAATATGTATATATTAAAGCCTTTTTTTCTTAAAATCGCATAACTGTTCTGCATAAAGCTTTATACACTTGATTATATGAATACAGTTAATAACCATTTACAATTTATCGCTAAAATATACTGTCCATAATCCCTGATCGATAATTTATGCGGTTGATATTATAAAGATAAAACTAATGTGAATATATATTTTGTTTATCACATTTATATTCTGTCCCTACGCGGCTCTTATCAACGCGTAGGCCTTCGGCGTAATTACATTGGGAAGTCAATTGTGGGATTTGGCAGTGTACTGTCTCTTAATCGATAACAGGTTCCATTGAAAAGTTTTTGTTTATTGTTATGATGCTTACATATATATACATATATATATATATATATATATATATATATATATATATATATATATATATATATATATATATATATATATATATATATATATATATATATATATATATATATATATATATATATATATATATATATATATATATATATGTATATATACATTTCAAAAAAATTACTGAGTTCCGATACTCAACACACAACGTCTGGAAACGCGGAAAGCGGAGTCTTAACTACCTTCGCTGCTATATGCAGGATACACTGTGAAGCAATTCACTTATATATAAAATGATTATTGCTTTGGATAAATATTGAAACCAAATATAATAAAATATCGGTCAAGTTCGAGTCATATTGCGCACCCAGGCCTAGCAGGTGCTACGTATAAATTTCTTGATTGTAGGTAAACGTAAACTACAACTTGTAGAGTTGACAAACTTAAATTTGCGATGTAGTTTTTAATTTTTTGGTAGTATAATTGAATATATCTGAAATATTTATGATGAATTCAATATGATATATTCCTAAAACAGCTTTACTTATGAAATCTATAAGTGATGGTAATATACGATTTTGAGATGCTATTACTAACAGATGCCGGATTTCATGCTAATGAGCAAAATCCCTGTGAAATATGTTCAACGCTGTTAGAATCGAGAAAAAAAATAAGTGAATTAACGGTGCATTTCCTATAAACATCAATATGAATTGATTTTTTACTTTCACTTTAACAGGCATATAGCAAAGTAGAGCTCGAGAACATTTTGTTAAGACGTGCGCCTAGGGTTTCATCTTAATTCAATTCATTGCGTGTGGAATAGCGAAACTCAACGCCGCAGCTTATTACGCGTACAAGCAGACACGATATTTTTATCATTTTATGTTATTTGTCAGTTAAAATACAGAATTGTTATTAAACATTGTAAATAAATTTCAAAACACACTTATAATTTAAACGATGGTTAAAATTGATTCTTATACTATCTGTGAGAACATTAAATCAAAATATCTAAAATATGCGCCCAATTATTATATTAATTAATATTATATTAAATAATAACATTATATTAATGATATGATAATTTCCTAGAATTAGCCTGTAAAAATGCAACAGGACCATGAAAATGAAAGAGAAAAATAAAAACATATCCCCTAGCTATACAGTACTTTTCCATTTTCGCATTTGTATTCAGACTACGCAACACTTAAGGAGCAATTGCAAGTTTCACACATAAAGTGGTCAATAAACCGTTACAAGTGTGTAACCTAACCCTCTGTACAAATGACTCTATTTAAGAGAATCGTTCAGCGTCCCTCAAAATGAACCAATATTTACAAATTCAACACTCAAACCCCACAAAATGGTCTGCAGTGACATCCTTAGAATATATTATGGCAACAATGATACGTTCAAATGCATTTTTACTGTGTGAATACGATATAAGATAATATTAAACGTTCTTTTTTTTTAGCTTCACACTGTATCCCACACATAGCAGAGTAGGCAAGGTCCCTGCCTTAGTGTTAAGACACTCCGTTCTCTACTTTCCACCATTCGAGACTCATATGTTGAGTGGCAGAACGTAACGCCGCGCCTTTAGTCACCAGAGCAAGGTAAATTAACATAATTGATTTTCCCTGGGCCTTGGTCTGGGACCAAGGCCCAGGGAAAACTTATGGGATAACGTCCTTCAATTCTTCGATGAGCTATACACACATATGTATATATAAAACTATATCTATATAGAATTTATCATTATTGATTAATAGATTAATACAGCAATACTGATCCGATCTTGAAATAATATAATATTAAATGTTCTTTAAATATATTTATATTCATTTCATTTCAATAAAATAAATTTTCCCTTTAATTAAATTTGTAACTATAACTGATTAAATATTACATTTGATTTAACAAAAACGAAGGCAAATGTCTACTGCGTTTCTATCAAGCTGTAATTTCTAAAAGAATCAAATGGCCCTTTTATACTAAATCGGCTTTTTAAATGACATAAATCAAAATTAATACAATTGACATCAATTATTTATAATTTGGTATGTTTAGTTTGATTTTATACCTCTCAATTAAAATTGTTCAGAGCAATGTACACAAAATCTAAAATAAGTGCACTAATACACTCACTTCAATTCACATAGGTGAAATTAATAATTTAAATTTCCTCGCTTTGGTAAAAACACAAAGTGCGGCGTTGAGTTCCGTGGCTATAATGTGAGTTAAATAATTCCTTTATTATATTTATACAACATTTTTTAGACAATTTGAACGTCAATAGTAAAATAATTAAACATACTTTAACTTTAACAAAAAACACGACTTATGACATAATGTAACTTCTACAGTAATTTTGATCTGGCGACACAGACTATCTTCTGTTTACTACACATCCGGGATAGATTACGTTAGATTGATAATGGTGGATCGTTTGCAAGGGATTCTAAAAACGACATCAGAATTCTGTGCAGTGGCGACGGGTAAGCTTTCTGATTTTCTTGTCAATAAATCGACACTGGATGAAGATTAATGTTTTTTGTGAAACTTTATTTTACTTATACATTCGTTTACTGTAATATTATTTACACATAATATTGTATGTGTCTCTTTTTTTGAATAAGGGAACATGGGAAATATATCAAATATATTTCGTGACTATTTTGGCTGATAGTACTGGCAAGGAAATTTACCAAGCACTCGTTCTTTTCTTTAATCTTTAATTATCTGTATTACTATTAGAATATTTAGAATATTATACGAAAAAATTGAGTTTCTTATTTGATTTTACCTCTATTTTACCTACTCTACCCTACTACACTACCTTATAAACATCCTTAATACTCAGTACAGTGGACAAAAAGGCAGTTACAAAAACATACTTATGCATATCTTAGCATTTCCACGTCACTTAATTAATAAAAAACCAATTCACAAAACTAAGGAAATATACAAAAAATACTTGCCTACTATAAATACTATACGTACCTACTCAATTTTTTGCAGCTCGTTAAGCTGTAAATTTTTTCGAGGCTAAAACTTCAAGTTTATAGAGCTAGTTTGTAGAGCAAAAATATTGGCGACTTAACAACAAAACGTTTAGATGCACGGAAAATTGAGATTCAGGTCAGATCAGATTTATAACTTCACTAAAGTAAATAAATAAAATAATAAATTAACCGACAGTAAGCACTTATTCTCTAAATAAATACCTAATATCACTTTGTCATATCAAACTATCATCGTACTGGGCCAGACAGCATCTGTTCGTAAATTATTGTGGGTTCAATTTCCACTCAGGGGAATGATTATACTTAAATTTTTTTTATTTTCCATCTCTGATCAACAAGGCGCAGCGTTAAGTTCCACCACTCAACACGCAATTTCTTGAAAGTTGGGCTGAAAGTTGGAAATGGAGTGCTATGCGGCAAAAAGTTATGGTTTTTGCCGCATAGCACTCCAGCTGTTTTCTTTTATTAATAATGTTTTGTATCGTTACACATATTTTTTATTTTTTTCAAAACTCCCTAAAGAACGTCCTAAACAGAAAACAACATAATTATTAACTATTTAAATATGATCCATATCCAAAAAGGATTCAAATCCACACCACCATAAGCATTAATAATATATGTGTCAATTGAGTCGTTATAGATCATTATGATCATTAAAACCAAATATTATACTTAACTCATTTGAGTCCTTGGTAGAGGCCTATATCTAGTGGGCCTTGAAAAAGTGATATAGTAATACACCTCTTCAAAATATATTTATGGACAATAAAAATAAAAATAATATAAATGGTAAATTGTCACGGCAATAAAAATTTGCCATTTATAGAATTACTTAAGATTAAACAAAAAATCTAAATCAAAACGAATACCCCTCCTTTCCACTACAACCACCCTCGTATCTCATCGCGTATTCGCAATGCGAGCAAAAAGCCGTAGCCAATTCGAAAACACAATTTCGATGTAGGACAATTACTATGTGACCTGTATATTTAATATATATTGTGGAAAAGGACTTGTTTCAGAGTAAATTAAAAATATTACTTGGATCGAAACATCAATTATATAGAAAGATAAATAAATGAATTAAACCATCGTGGCGTAGTAGGATAGCGTCCGACTGTAAACGATTAAATCTTAATAGGTTCGAAAGTAGACCAGACGGAATAGCGAAGCTTAGGGGATGTTTATGTCCAGCAGTGGACTTCAAAAGGCTGTTTGATAGATGGGTGGATGTGTTCGATTTCAACTCGGGGGAAATAATTATGCTAGGCTTTCTCTGCCTATCCTGCTTGACAGAAGAAAGTATGAAACAGTAAAATATATTTGTAAATCAGTAAATATTATCACTTGTAAAAAGACACAGGCGTTGAAACTTCATTGAATATGATGACTCAATCTCACTTGGCACATAATCTACAATTTTCTCGCGTAGTCGCAAAAAATACTATTCTTAAAAAGAGTAAAGATATTTTATGTTATATTATAAGTCATGTTTTCAGCAAAAATTGACATTTATCCGTTATCTACAATTACGTAAGCTCAAAGTTTAATATTAAGAAATGTTCTCAAAGTTATGAAAAGGTCAAGAAAGCTGTACAATTGGAACTGAGAGAGCCTCGTAAAAAAATTGATGGACATAAAGTTCTAGAAAATGTAAGCGATGAATGTTGAATGGATTATAAAAATATAACATTGCTTTATAGAAGCATGCTTAAGATGGCATCTGTGATAAAATATAGAGTATTATTTCATCATCTAGTACTATTCTAATTGAACTGCAAAATAATTTTAGTACATATAAACAGTGAAACAACCAATTGTAAAAAGAACGAGCATATCATTACTATAGTTAATTTTCAAAAGTGGATTTGCGAAATAATTATTACAATTGTAGCGTTTTACTTCAACATCAAAAAAATATCGATCTCTATAGGAGCCCCCTTAAAATAATAATATTATTCTATATTTAATCTCTATTGTTATAGCCCCAAGAGAAATACGTCATCTGTGAAAATGTCAACATTCTAACTATCGCGTTTCTTGAGATACAACCTGGTATTACACGAACAGAGGCACAGCGGATTAATACATCTTTATTTGCCAACCTTCCAAAAAATCTTTATCTGGTTTAGGTAAGGCATAGGGAATAGCGCATTATAAAGATATATTATAAATCAATACGCGCGAGCAGTGCTGCGAAAAATCAAATCGACCTACCGATATTGTGGAGATTAAAACTATCCCCGTTTTTATGTGTATGATTTATGGCACACCGCCCTATTGATAAAATTGTATCACATACACTATTATTTCCACCTATACGATCTTTATGGTGTATCGATTTCACTTTTTATATGAATTTTTTGACATATAGATTTAAGTAAATAATAAAAGGTATAAGAAGGATAAGGGAAGCGCACCGGTTGTAGATTCGATTCCCACTCGAAGGAATGAATTATTCTTATTTCCTCGCTGTGACAATGACTTGAAAAAAGAGCGGAATTCCAGCTTGCAGGAGAAACGTAATGTCTTGACAGTGAAGGTAAAAAAAAATAAAGTAATAAATAAAATGATATATGAAAAAACAAGCATTACACAAAAGTGATTAAATTTCAAGACATTAAATGTAAAATATAGAAAATCTCGCTTACGTACACATTGACTCCTTAATGTAAGTTTATTCTAAAGCATTAAAGTAATTGCGTGGTTAAATAACACTTTTGTATATACTCGTATTTTGATACTAGCTTGATAGCTCATATCGGAAATGGCCACCATTATTAGTGTTCACCCGCATTACTGGGCGAGATAAGCAAAGGAATTGCAAAGATTTTGTTACATTTATTAACGTCGTTCTAGCACTCGATTATTTTAACGATTTCCTAGAGTTTAGAGCTAAAAAGGTTCCGAAACGGCTTTTAAAATAATGGTTTTTGTCTCCTTTCCAACATTTTATACACTATTTATTGGGTGGTGTTAGCAATTGTACGCTTTCTTATGTTTCATTTATGAACGAGTTTGTCGTCCGAAAGGAAAATAGAGGTTTAGATTATTAGGGTGCATTTAGTGAATACTATAGTTAGTCAGTTTACTTATTTAATGCAAATTTCTAATAAATTATTTTTTTAATTTATTTTTAATTTAAAAACGGTATGTACTACTTATATCGATTATTTTAATTTCCCACGTTCTTGTAACAATACAAAGCGCGTTGAGTTCCGCCGCTTAATTAGTAAAAAAGGCGGAAAGCGAGAAACGGAGTGTTTCAACACTATGTTGCCTCTGTCTACCCTGCTATATGCGGGATACAGCGTGAAAAAAAAGTAATAAACAACCAAATAAACATACAAACCACAAGTCTATAAAACATATAAAAATAATACAAAAGAAGTGTTCTATTAAAACAAAATAAATACAATGGAACAAAGCATTTATACATGAAAAAGAAAAAATACAAAACAAATTACTTATACTTATCGCTCACAGTTATTAACAAATCTAACTTCTATTTCTAAATAAAAATGTAGTAGTTGTATACTCATTACAGATAAAATATTAATTTACTTTTCGAGACGTTAAATGTTTTTGAAAACAATGAACCTTTGTAGGTAGGTGTAGACAAAAAAAAAAAAAAAAAAAAATATATATATATATATATATATATATATATATATATATATATATATATATATATATATATATATATATATATATATATATATATATATATATATATATATATATATATATATATATTTCATGAGATAAGTAGATAATCTAGTGTTACAATCTTTCTTTTAACAAGACAAATCATGCTTAAGGGAAGGACAAAAGCAATTTTCTAACAAGATTTTTGAAACTTGAATTCTAATGAACATATCCTAAGTTAGGCAGTATGACGTAGCGTCGTCGCTTTTATCATATACATATAAGTATAGGGTTACCCTGGTATTATTAATATTCTCAAAATCGTTAAATTAAAATATTGTTGCACGACATAAATAAAGCCTTAGGAACGATGGCATTATCAAATATTCTTTCCGATAAAAACCTTTTTACATTCCACTTTTATGAAACTCCTTCCAAGCAAACAACCCTACCACATAACAGAATAAGTAAATGAATAAACAATTAAAAAACTGCTGCAGTTTTTAAACGGCTTTGAAGGCTTTTTTGTCCCGTATAGGGGTTCATTATTTGCGGACGTCACCCGTATCCAGCACGAAATGTTGTTAATGGTGGAAAATGTTGAAAATTGGCCTATTTATTTCCCACAGCCGCAAAGGAATTGTGCAAATACCAGGTGGTATAAGATTTTATTAAAAAGTAGAGGTATTTTTTTTTCATTTTACGTTGAAGATTTTTTGTTTGACGTAATTATATAATAATTTAATTGTATAACAATCTATAGTATATTTATATGTATGAATTTGTTTAAATAAAAAAAACATTAAGAAAATTTATTTTACGTAAACAAAAATAGCTCACTTGAATTATTCATAAAAATATTAGAAACAAAATAATTATACTTAATTTAATAAATAAAAAATTACAAATGCAACATGACACTGCCCCCGTGCCTGTCATCGTTATAGTGAAGCGCCCTTCGTTAGACCCTTCATAAGGATTTAGTAAAATGAATACTGATATTCTTATCAATTACTATTTGACAATAGATATATGATTAAAATGGAAATGATAAAATTATATTTCAAAATAAAATTTAAGGTTTATATTATTCTATTTATATATATCTTGCTAATACATTGATATCTAGTTATTAAGGTTATCAAATATTTAAATCATTACAACGTTATCGAGGTTTGCCTACAATATCAATAAGGTTAGTTATAAAATCAATTCACTTTTGACAAAATATAATAATATTAAAGTATAAGCTAACACTCATGTAAAATATTAATTATTACTAACTTTATATATGTTATCTGTACATATTGTAGATATCTGTTAATTTTGTTATTGGTGAAGGATTTAAACTGGATATATGATAATAAAAAAACGACCTATGTGTTAAATCGTTAATTCTTTGATCTGTTCCTTACTCATATATATATATATATATATATATATATATATATATATATATATATATATATATATATATATATATATATATATATATATATATATATATATATATATATATATATATATATATTATATATATATATATATATATATATATATATATATATATATATATATATATATATATATATATATATATATATATATATATATATATATATATATATATATATATATATATGCATATACATGCTTATTGGCTGAACTCAACGCTGCCTTTTGTCTAGCCAGAGCGGGGACATGTAAGGAATGTATTGCCCCAAGTGAAAACCGAACCTATAACCGTCAACAACGAATACCTTGCCAGGGGCAGTCTGACAGCCATCAAAAGTAATCACAATAATTATTTTACTTAATATTAGATTATAGATTAAGATAGATTAATCGATTTAACAAAACTAGAGGTAAGTTCATGTATACTGCCCATCGGCTTTACAATGTGAGTGCATTGATTGATGAAATTCAACATGAACACTTTAGCAAATAAATTGCCAACGGTAGTGCAGTATTGAAAATAAATTTAATTATTTTGTTGGCAAGCTATTGAAGATTTATTAAAACGCTTGACTTACTAGTAGAGTTAAAAAATCATCTTATATTTCTCCTATATCCTGTTTATGGAATCAACATGTCAATTACTTTAAAAGCTTCATGAGAAATCAAGACGTGTACACATTTTATATTTATGGCTTATATGTGAGTATCATTAATCTTAGCAATAAATATCAGTGTTATTTCTTCCCCTATTCTTGTCTCAGTAGGCGGCTGTTATGATCCCCTTTGATGGCCACCGTAGAGCGAGCACTTAATAAAATGCGTTTTTTCAATTTATTCTTATTTTGCTTAACGTAAATTTTTCAGGCGACATGTGAGGACAAGTATAATAATGTTCATAAGGGTAACTTAGCTACATTTACCGCAGTGTTTTACTCGGTTAGTGCTATACAACTCGTGTGCCCAGTATGGTATTTTAAAAATTACCTTTATAAAATTTAGCAAGCTTTGTTATATAAGGTAATGTCATAATACTGCTTTGTACATTCACTTCAATATGTAGCAGAATATACTGTTCAAAGAATTTATAAGATTTTTCTTGTGTTGTATATATATTATTAAACTGTTAAAAAATACTGTCAGTTTATTTTAATATTCAAGATATTTCTTCCCCGCTTCTCGCACTATTAATGTATATAGCAGAGGAGACCAAATGTTAAGACACTCCGTTCTTCGCTTTCCGCTCGAATTCAAAACATTGTATGTTGAGTTGCAAAACTCTACATGCATTTTTGATTTGTATCCTATCAGACGAGGGGAACGAGAAAAATTTCTCACGCCGAATGGGGATTAAATAATTTCGCGTATAGTGCTCTCTCGATCTTCCACTGCGCATATACAATGCATCATGCATACAATGCATATACAATGGCATCACCAGTAATTTAATATTACATATATATATATATATATTACATACATTACATATATATATATATATATATATGTATATATATATATATATATATATATATATATATATATATATATATATATATATATATATATATATATATATATACATATATATATATATATATATATAATATATATATATATATAAATTACACAGTAATTTCTATAACTGTAGCACTGGAATTTTTATATCATAGTAATATTAGAATATCTCTAAGTTTTAAGTTTTTAGTTTACATTTAGAAATGCTGCGTTTTATTCGCTTTATTCACTCCAAGACGATGCTGACAACTTTGCTTTGCTTTGGGATGTTCCCAAAGGAAATGCTGCCGGAACTTTACAGGTCTTATTTTAGCCCAGAATAGATTGTAACGTTAGACACTGTGCCACTACGCCACGACGGACTCGCTCACCTGTTTGCAATATAATAATATTGTAGACACCAATTAAATAAAGTATTTACTCACTTACTTACTTAATAGGTATTTACTCACTATAGTTAAAGGTTATTTAGCTATTCGATTAAAAATCCAACGTCAAACTTCTGCACACAAAGAGCACCCCATCAAAATTTCATTCGCGGTTAAAACTCGTAGCAATCCGTTAAGCTTTTAACGTTTACTGGTAAAGTAACGAAAAAGCAACCATTTAAGGAGCAAAATCAAAGTGATTCTAGATATTTTGTTCCCCCAAAATGCGTCGACCAACAAACAGATAATATTTTAATAGGTTTCAAGGCACATTACTTTTTCACAAAGGCCGTTTAATGATTTTAACTGTTGCGGTACCGAAAAGTGACCGATATCAAAAAGCTTTTTTGACTACAGGTTGACAGATGTACATATATATGTTACTGAATAGGTTAATCTTATAGAAATATTAATCATATTTAAAAAATATGTAAATAACGTACATACTGTAATTCATTACTGGATAGGTACAAGAGTATAAAAACAAAGCGAAGCCACAGAATAGAGTATGGTGAACTTTAACCTAACTGAAATATTTTTAACCTTTGAAAATAATTTTATCTTTCTCAGCGGATTTTCTTCGACATTTTATGTGCAGTTCCATAAAAAAAATTGGCGTGAAACCGTTTTGGGATAAATAACGCCGCCTTGTGTGGCAATACATAAATTGGTAGGACTTTTGACAGCTATCCGATAAGACTGGGGCGAGCTGAGGGGACTTTATCACGAATATAATCGGCTCGCCTCGGACGAGGGGAAGTTCATCGACAACGTCCAGGGAGATGCGGTTTCTAATTGTACTTCCACTTAATTAGTAACGTTGGGTGAAAACTATACATGGAATAAAGTATCATAATATATTGTAGTACGATAATATATGGGCGTATTAGAAAAGAACAAAATTCAACTAAAAATAATTTTGCGACATTTTTTGTAGGTGTCTTATGTAGTACGTGTTTTCAAAGTTTTAAGTGGCACTTTGTTGATTATTATGTTGTTTAAATATTATAAAATCATTGATAAATCATGTAATAATATATTATTTATAGTAAATTCGATTATTTGCTGTTATTTTACAAGTTATTTAAACGTAATAGACGAAGATAACTTGGAACAAGTAACAGTACGCTTCATTAACCGAAAATCTGAGAAATCTGTTTTCCACCATATGAACATAAACCATATATGTGGACTTTGTAGACTTTGTGCGTATTTCTTAACGTAGCTCAACGTGTTACTAGAAATTTCTTCAAATGACCTATCAGACTTAAATTGGAAACAATAAATAATAATGATCTCGAATATCAGCTACAATCTCGTAAAAAGCCCTCAAAATTTAACATAAAACCATAGGCTTTCGGTGAAAGCTAAAAAAAACCTACCGAGGACGGAACAATGGCGAATAAACATCACAAAAATAGATGAGTGACAGGTCTTTTGTCATGCGAAATTCAGCGTCGTCTAAGGAAGCGATTATTATTATTAATATGAAGCTGGGGAATATAGAAGGTATCTAATGTCATTTTTCATGTTTACTTTTTGATATTGTGAAGCTTTTTGGTTTATTGCGTTTCTTTTACGTTTGTATGTACTATTATTACCGATACAATTAAAGTATGTAGATAATGTTATATATAACATTTTTTTTCAGTAATTGTTAATTGTTCGAATAATAGAACGCAAAATAAGTATATATTTTATTTACTTTCATAAATTTTATTAATTTCATGGTCTATCGTTTATAACGAAACAGTAAAGAAATCTTAATATAAACAACTAAACATCAATTCCGACCTTCCATGGACAGACGATGGCGCCTACAACCGCCAGATTATTTGCAAATTGATTCAATTTGCCGAACACGGCTACGCTTTTAGACCAACTTATATAAACCGAACGGCTACGTCATTCACAGGAAAGCTTAAACGCCGATTTTCACGCACATAGCGCTTGCAAGCTCACGTATAACAGGCGCGATTTTTTTATTTATCGTCGATAGCGCCCAAAAATGATACAGAAATGTATTTCATTGAAAAATTTATTTATTATTAGTCATTAATCATTATTTCGTCCGAAATATCAATCATATTACATACTTACAGGTTTAAATAAATTTTATAATTTGTTCATTTTGTTTGTACTTAGATATTTCTATTAGATTATTTTTGGTATCCTATGGTCTCGAAATATTTATGATTTAATTTTTTTTAAATTAATACGAGTATACCAATATAACACTATGTTTTCATTATTTGATAAATAACAAAATCTTTTAAAGATAATAAAAATTTACATCGACATATACGCATTTTACACATTGCTAACAATAATGGCAAGAAGAAGCCATTAACAACGCAAAATTAACCATTTCCTTTCTTATTTTACTCTCGATTTTATTACAATATGGCAACAATCACGAAATCCTTTATAAAGTTCTAAATTACGAGACACAAAGTTAATCCGTGTTTACAATTCTGTCCGGCGCTGCGTGGCCCTGGGACCAATAGCCCAAAACTATGGAAGTCGTCATGTTGCGAGGTCAAACTTTTGTAATTATGGTTCTTATGATGCTACCCTCGACATCTGCTGTCTTTATTATATCTGTGAAACGTTTGGTCACGCCTATTCCAAAGTGTATTTTTAATGAAATAATTTATTGTTTTTATATTAGATACCTTTTAGATTGTTAATATTTCTTTCACAACGATGATGTTATTTTTTTTTCTCTAACGAAAATCGATTGCGCGTCTTTTTGTTTGTCAAAATGGGTTAAATTTATCACCTTTTGAGTCTAATTTCCACGCTCTAGTACAAAGTGTGGCGTTGAGTTTCACTCCTCTACAGATTAGGTACACACACTAACTAGTAAAATTCAACACATGCACATGTTCCCTCTGCCGGGTAGGCAGTCTTTAGTAAGCTCTGCTTTGTAGGGGATACAGCGCAAAACTAAAAAGAAATGTATCAAAAACCTAACTCTTCATACTAAAACGTTAGACACTCAATCCTAGCCCAGTGTAAACAAAACAAGTTGGTCTTTTACAGTATAGTGATGTAACTCGTTTATCGCCGGTCACTTATACGTGTACACTTGTACAGTACCTTTAACTAGCATTGATTGGATCTGTTATGCGACGCGCGTTAGCTCGTCATTCTACCCATTTCAAAGGACATCAGGGTTTTAGAGCCGGTGCGCGAATTTGTTTACTTTAGTGTTGAGGGCTAGATACTTATTTAGTAGGTACCATACTAGCGGTACATTTATTATTGTTTTCTTTTGCTCCGTTTTCGTACTTACGTACTAGCTTTTATTCATATGAAAAAAATAATTTTTCTTATTTAATGAATAAACGAAAAAATATTGTGGTTCTTTTAGAGAAGCTTATAGTTTTTTTTTATTTGCTACGACTTGCTACGGTCTGGGCCCGCGATTGTTAAAATTTTACATGTTTTTTCTAATAAGTGTTTTTACATGTTTTTTTCTAATAAGTAAATTTGCTTTCCTTTGTATATAATAACACTTTAAAATTAATAAAAATATTATGATTTCTATATTACTATGATTTTTGCTAAATATGTAGTTGAACCTGTTAATATGATGAATTTAATAAATTCATTTAAAACCGTCACTCTAGTTTATCACTTACTATCAAAGAAAATTAATCTACATATAAATTTCTATAAATGATATCAACGTGATCTCATTATTTTTCTTTTTTCACATTCTCTCAGATCTCATTTTTAATTATTCGTATATTTTTTTTTACTTTAATCCTATTTTATAACATGTAAATAAAGTACATATAAATGACTGGTACACAATAGCTCAGGACCACGAGAAATGGAAGGGAGGTAGAGAGGCCTTTGCCCTGCAGTGGGACGATACAGGCTCATAATAAATAAATAATTAAACACATAAGTAGATGAGGAATGATCTCTGACTGTCTAAGCTAATGTAAAACCTGTGTCTTATAATTACAATAGTATTGAAGATATTGGCTATCATGATCATTTATATAAAGCGCGGAATTTAATAAATTCATTTAAAACCGTCATTCTCTATATCACTTACTATCAAAGAAAATTAATCTACATATAAATTTCTATAAATGTATAATCTACCAATCGGTTTTTTAATTAAAAACAAAACCCCTCAATATCAACGTGATCTCATCCAAGGCTAATTGTTCGTATATATTTTTTTTTACTTTAATCCTATTTTATAACAGCATAGCGTAACACCCACATGGGCATTCGTTTTCACGCACCAATGAGGCCCAGTTCTGAAACCAGTTCGAGCCGCTTCCAACTGGACATATAAAGGCTCCAATTGAATAAACAAACACTGTTTGCTTGCCAACTCGCTTGCTTAGTGCACCCGGATATAAAAAATATGGGGATTGAAATAGACATTGTTTTTAAATTTCTACTATTTATATGTTCTGTTTAAAATATTTAGAATTCAACTATAGTGTCTGAAATAAAAATTAAGTTCTTAGAAAATGAAAATTATACTGTTTTATTTTGTGTATTGAACTAGTTTTTAATCCGTGGAAAATATTATGGAACAAATTTGTAGTCCACACCTTTATTTATTTAACTGATAGTTTAATATTAATTAGTATATTTTTTAGTAATGGCAACAATCTTAAAAGATCTATCCATATATTTAATTTGCATATCACAACTCTCTTAACATTTCCATAATTTTAGCGAGTCAAATAATTAATGTATAAATGAGAAGACTCGTTCGTTATGGTAATAAATACATTTGTTTACATTATAAATTGACATGCCATGACATGCAAGAGCGGAACAAGACACGAACAAAGTTTGATTACACAAGTAAAGCGAACGATTCAATTAGAAAATGCATCAAAATATACCACCCACTGCTTCCCTAAGCAACCCTATGTGGCCCCATAGCTCCACCCTAAGGCAGCGGTCATTGAACCCGCACCCAACTCATGTTACGTTCATTAGAAATTCCTTCATCTGTCCCTTATATTCATATAAAAAGTATTAGTACGGATTTTATAATAAAGAAATTGTTTAATGGTAAAACGATATCTGGATAATTATCATAATTACATTTTACTTACTTCTCCCCTTTACAGTAAGATGAAACTTTCATAATATATTTAACAATCTTTGAAAGCTAATCTTTCAAACTTTCTTAAATTTGTTACAGTGTCAACTTATATAGAAGTACATGTAAGTACGTATAAGTAATATTACGTTAATTTACGTGTTCATATGGAAATACGTATCGGTGATAAAATTGGAGTGACTGAATTTTAACATACAATGAAAATTCTTAAATGGCTACTGTTTACTTCACAATATAATATAAACATCAAAATTAACTAAAACGATGTTCGCTGCTATCGCTAGGCCAATTGGGCAATGACGTTGATAACTTTTACTTACTAAAAACTTCCAATTCCTGTCTTTACTAAATAAAAAAAGAAATATTTTTCTCTTTCTGAACTTAATTTTATTGTCAATATGTAAGAGTCAATGTAATTTTTTATATAATTTAAATGGATAACATATATTTACTAAATCCATGCCTTGCGAAATGTGAATGAAAATTTTAATACATTTTTTCCAAGATTACGTTTAAGTAACTATAATTAATTATTAGGAAGTATTAAGCATTTAAATGTACCAAATATTCATCATTTCATGTAATTTACTATATAGAGCTGAGTATCTGTGTCAAACAAACAGATCTACTTCCTTTGTTAGACAAGGAACAGTGAGAATAGACTTTCATGTTTCGGACACATCCATGAGAGAAAATATCCATCGAAACACATACCTTGATAAAGGTTAACCATTTCGTTTGTTACCAAATTTCTAGGATTTGTTTTAATTAAGTGTTAGATACATTTTTGAAGTAGATATAGCATTTTTAATATTCTCCGCTCTGTACAAGTTCTTCGCTTGGTATAATGTTTCTATGAAGAACAACAACGAAAGAAAATACTTGTTCACACACAATATTCTTAATTTGCATTTGTAATTTGTTATTTTTTGTAATATATAGACAATTTTAATATGTTTCCTCCTACAAGTGGTCAATAGCAATAAACACCTAAAAACAATACTGAAACTTAAGGCTGTAATAACACAAACTTATACGTTGTAAATTGAACCTGCAAATACTTCGTTTATAACTCAAAATATTCTCATGTAACGTCTAACAATCTTAATGTATAAAACGAGGGATTTCTTCTGAGACTTACAGCTTGTGGTATTGCTCAGAGCGGAAAATTAAAACCACTGAGCTGTCACTGACCAACCAGATTCTGCAGTGTCATGAAACTGACTATTATCTTTTAAGCTTGCTTTGGAATATCAAGCGTTTTTGTTGGAATAAAGAATTTTCTTTATATATAAAATACTTTCTTAAATCGCTTGACACGGTAATCTTTGAGGTTCGATAGCGGTCTTATTTACTATATTTTTGTTCCTTTTTAAGTAGTTTTGCTTTTAGTGACAGCAAATATAGGGAACTTATATATTTATTAATTATTATTTTATGTACACTTAATATCGCATAATTCTTTAAAAAAAACTTTATAAAAAAACTATTTAATAAATAGAATATTATAAACAATGCCCTTACCACGTATTGCAAAATAAAATGTTCCAGCAGCAACGCATATAAATAAATGTTTCATTACCTGTAACAAAAATAAAAATATTAGATTTGAAACAATACATTTTGTAAGTATATATATTAATACAAACATAGCTTCAAGCTTTATCCCTTGCGGGGTAGCCGGAGAGAACGGATCGCCTCGTCCAGTCATTAACCTCTCCATACATGCCTCCGGGGGGTCTTCGTGCTTTTTACGTGACCTTCCTCTAGTATCTTCGACACTGTGTTGTTGAAGGTCAACCGAAGTCTCCCTCCCTCCCTTGCCTCTCACTTTTTGTTAAGAAAATTTAATATAAAAACGTATTTTAAAATTGAATTATCCAGATGATTACCCACCCAAATATATATTTATACATTCATAAATAACATAGTCTAGGTACAAATCGGTATTTCAAAAAATATTATATACACAAATGATAGTATACTGAAGTAAAATTCCGATACACCGTTATATTATACGGAGTTGAATTCCGCCACTCGAAAATTGAGCGGAAAGTTTGGAATGGAGAGTCTTAACACTAGGTTCCGTCTGTCTACTCTGAGATATGCGGAATAAAGAGTAAATTTTTTTTTATTATTATATTTAAAATTAATATATGCCTTATAAAGTTTTAGGTTTACTATAATAAAGAAAGGTAGATTTGAACTAATATTTACTACGTACAATGTAATCAAATAATATCAGGTATAGTTCAAGAATACTAAATCCAGCGTAATATGGAATACGAAATTCTATTTTTCTATTCTAAATGCGATCTCAAATGAAAAACAACCAAAGGGTAACTGAGAGACCTTTAACTCCATACCATTTTGTACGAATGAATAAAAAATACCTTCCACAAAGGGCGTACGGGTCAAAAGAGATACCTGTACAATAACAAAGTCTGCTGAACCCAACGTTTCAAATTAAAAAGTAATGCGGTTTTCGTCAATTGCAAAGGAGTTTTTCGTGTATACGAAATCCGTCGTTGATGACTGAGGGATGACTTTAAGCCGTATAACTCCAACAATACGTAGGTGCTTATATATTATACATAGCTCTTAATGCGTTTCGCACATTCCCCTAAATAAGTGAAATAATCATGTCAGTCACGCAAAGTATATAACATACGAGTATATGTAATAGTAATATTTTGATGTTTGTAGACATTTATATAATAATTCTATATTTTTTCTTATTTACCATTATATTTGAGTTAGTTACTGTAATGAATTAGTGAATTTTAGTAGTAAGTGAGAAGTTTATAAATTTCTCACATTTAATTAAATCATGAGAATTTGAAAGCGAGTGTAATAGAAAAAGTGCCCAAAGCAAAAATTCGCCAAAAATCGCCAAAAGACTGGTAGTAGGTCTACCAGTCTTGAACAAAGAAATCAATTCATAGTTTATAAAAACATAGATAATAAGCCAAAAATAAAGAACAACTAAACTTTGAAAAGCAATTCAAAATATTGTCTAAGGTTATGCAAATACATCCCGATCGTTTAACTCGGAAGCTACAACCGACGTCACATACTACGGAAAAATCTCATCCTGAATTCTTCGAGACTCGACGAATCCACCGTTTCACTTTAAAATCAATTTAGTATAGAGATTTTTATAACTGATATATATATAATGCCTTATTTCCTATAACATGTTACACGTATACAATAAAAATTATAATTTTAATACTATTTTAGGTCATTTAGGTGAGGATTTTCTCCATGTAAAAGTATTTTTTTTAAATATTATAATAATTGACAAATTTATTACAATATGATAACTATTTACTATTATTTTAGTTAAGAATTATTTTTAATAGATTTTTTGGCTTATAAATAAGAAATATAAATTTTAAAACAATTAACTTTAATTCCTTTTTTAAGTCTAATACTAAAAGTATATACGTATGTAGGTATATATTTTGAGTAGGGGTAGTGTTCATGAGTAGGTAAAAAAGACAGTGGAAACTGGTGGAGTCATGTTCTGTATGAAATAATAAATATCTCTGATGAAAATAGTTTCTACAGCTAGGCTAAATATATGTGTAGATAATAAATAGAAGGATTTTCTCTCCTGGAATCCATCCAAATTTCTCGGAAACCTAGCCACATTCTAGAATTTACTTAAGATACAGAACGCGAGATACACACGCGAACATAACACAAGCTTAAAGTAAGCTCATTAGTTTAAACTCCGGAGATGGGAAATAGCGTTATCTTCCACAGTTCGTTACATTATCTCGAAGCCACTTTACGTGGCTTAATAAAGAAGTGAATTATCCTTAAGTGCATCACTAAAACAAATAAGGACAACTTTAAAACTGCAGGTTTTATAACGCCGCGCCAGAAAATACGATGTTTCTTGAAGAACTTATAAAATATTTTATTTTTGTACTCAAGTGTTTCCGGAAGAAGTAAAAAGGTGTTATGTTATGATGATTCCAAAACCTCGTTATACGTTATAAGTATGTGCAGAAATAAGTATAAATCGAACAATCACTTCAGCAATGCAATATTACAGTATTGTGATTGGCTCTATGAAACTTTATCAAAGATCTTGAAACGATCACCCTTGGTATTCAGAAGAATACCACAACCATCTTCAAACAGAAATAATGGGAGCAGATAACGGCTGAGCTCGCCCATTACCCAATTGAGTAAGCGAAGATTCCTTTCTTTTGTCCGGGTTTATCTCTCTCTGAAATATGATCTGCGGACAAGCTCTGATTGTCGCTACCCATTCAATTTCGAGAAAAACTCTTCAACCTTCATTAAATAAAGGATATCAATATACTACATTCGCCTCATTGTTGAAGGTCCCCAAATGCCCGAAGTTGGTACTCGACCTTTGGAATTATGACAAATATTTGTACCGGAACTTACCAATATGGTTTCTCGATAATAATGGCACATCGAACGGATTTCAGAATATTTCAGTGCAATATTTAATATGAACCAATTGTTTCATGTAAGTGACACGAGTTACTTCAGGATCAATATTACATTACGAAAAATATGTATATAAGCTATATATTACCGTAATTAATTAAATGTCAAAACTTAATTAAAAAAAAAAACGTTATCAAAGAATTGCTTATCAAAAACATGTTATTAATAATATTTGCTCATATGAAAATTCTAGAACATTAATTTCATAACATACTTTAACTTGAAAGCAATTATTAGACAATATTATATTATATAATAAAATTTACTTAGAAAGTAAGGTAATATTTGGGAGAATCGCTAACACAGAAGGCTTATGAATGAAATTCCGTCCGAACTATGCGTTGATTGAGGCCTAATTGCAATTCCCTGAGAGACCTCGATTGCGGTGTAAGAGACTTCGGAGAAGTGATCTGTATACTGCCTGATAATAGCTTTAACGATATGCTCAGTAACTTGAATATTAAATATACCATCCATCGTGATCAATTTAGATTCAATTCCCGCTTGGGGTAAATTATTTTATTTCCGCGCTATGGTATGACAACGTGCCGTGCTTTAGCCTCTGAACATTAACTTCATGTCTGGATCTATGGCGGAAAATCTATCCATTCCTATCAATATTTACCAAAGAGCAATATTTACCATTTATTATTTCATAAATCTATCTTTACGTTAGTTACGTGATACAAACCACTATTCAATGTAAACTATTAATACTGTTCACCTTAATCGCATTAATAAGCCCAAGATTACGAGGGCCCAAATAAATTCTTTACATACAAATTTTACTCGAACACGGCTCAGGAAGGTAGGCGATATAATTTTCAGCAGTTCCGGCGTTCCCTGCGATTAATGCCGGAGCAAAGACGGTTGCTATGAATAACAGTTCTGAACAATAGCTTTCGGGCTCGTATATTACGCATTAACTATTAAATTTGGCAGTGGAAGAAAGGATATGCCATAGTACCTACATAGATTACAATATTAATAATAATGAATATAGTTAGTTAGTTATGTTTACTTTACTGATTAGACACTGTCTTATTCAATGAAATTTAATTTATATATTAGGTAAGAAGTAAATATAAAATGATGTATATTAATTAAATGCTATATACCTGATATATGTAATTTCTACGTCAAGCATGAATATTATAACGCCATTAACATATTGGTATGGTAATAAAAATATGACTTATAGTCTAAGATGTCAGGGGATCTTCATAACTATCGGTTAGATTTACTTTTGTGAGTTGCACAATAGTATCCCAATGTGAATGATCTCTGCCTGACTGCCCTCAGTTATTGCAACTTACAGTTATATCTAGAGCTTACAAAACGCTAGATTGTTATAAAAAACGATTAGTGAAATGGTACGTTTCAGTACATATTCAAAGTATGATATCTCAGATATATGGTATACATGGGAATACAAATAAAACAAGTTAGTTGTAGTAGGAATTCCACTGCACAATAAGGTGAAAAATATAAGGTTGCCATCATTTAAAATTATTAAATATGCAAAAAAACCCCTTTATAGAATTATTCTATTAACAAATAACGAGTGGAGTATTTTTAATTTAATTTAGAATTCATTATTCTTGAAAACGCTATTTTCTTGTTATGTCAAGAATCATTTAAATAATTGAATAGGGCAATTTAAAGGTAAAAGTAGTGTGGTATCAAACATCGCGTGATACCATAATGAAGGATGGGCCAATGAAAGGTACTTTCGTGCAATGGCGCAGAGCCTAATTAAAATCTATATGAAATGGGTTTGTAGACCTTAACGAAAAAAATAGCAAATGTATTATATATACATTAAACATCGTCGACCTACACGTTAACATATGTATGTATATGTTTTCTTGAAATTGAAACTTGAAAGTATTTTATTAAGTGACTGCTTTTAGGTTATGCATCGAGACATATTATGTGTACGAAGGCAGTTCTGTTTTTTCTTCAAACTATGCTATACAAATGGTAAAGATTTTATAATAAAATACAAAATAAGTTGCGCTGCACAAGTTCGCGCCGTCAGCGCCGCTGAATAATTGAAGAGTAGCAGACGTAAGTAAGCAAACAGAATCAAAAATTAAATCTAATTCGCCTTCGAGCCTCGTTAGTCATGCAGCCCTTTACTGTTTCTGCTTAATAGATGTTCATAAAGGATCAACCAGTCAAGTACTGCAAAGTAATATCTAAATGATTTATGTCTATTTAAAATCAAACACGAATGGACATTCGTGCATTTTTAAATAAAGTACTGCAAAATTTTTAAATTATTGGTAAAATTGGATCATTTTTGTTCATCTTCACACTATATCAACTCATATACCAGCTATGCATATATACCATAGATTCCTTATATACTAGAAAAAACATAAGATACTTTAATCAGTTTAAAATTTCGCCTGAACTCGAGACATTGTGTTTAATCAATTTTTATGAACAATTTTTGTAGTTGCCAGTTGACCACAATTTACTTCGCCAATATCACGTTGTATGGAGAATACTTATTTATTTTATTACGAAAATTTACAACAAATAGAGAGAGAATAAAAAACAGATTCTAATTTACAACAGAAGCCACAGGCCAGGCTCAATTTGCACGAAATTGAGACTTTGATACGAATACACAAGAGCACTCCATCACAACCGAGATAGTATGTCAAAAATTCTTAATTCTTTGGACATAAACAAAATGCTGCCTTCCAAATTCAATACGTTATTAAATGGTAGATTTTTAATTTGATTTTTTTTATTAACTTTCAAAAATGTCTTTATATTTGTAAATAAATATTAAAGACATCGTGTTAATTTGGTTGAAAAACACTGTTTACACGTACTTATACGCTTTGATGAGCTCTTAAAGGAGCGAAAGATGCTCAAACGTGTCTAAAATAAACGTTCGCCGCAAAATTTGAAGCCTTCGAGGATCAAGCATGGGAATGTTTGTCTTTGAAGTAATTTAAGAAGTTATGTGTTTTACACAATATTTATTTAAATTTTCAACATTCTTGCTATGTACAAACATGAACTGAACGCAGTAGCGTAATTAAATATATAATTTAATGCAAATTGTTAAAGATGAATGGAATACATTTATTAATAATAAATTAATTCACATGTTTATTATTTAATAATATATTAAGTGCTAAATAAATAAAGTGTTAGTTTTTGTATTAGTGTACATTTTTAAACTTTTACCCCATATAGATATATAGAAAAATCATAACTGTACAAGGAAAGTTAAAAAAATATATTAGGTCAGTTAATATTTTGATAATAGATGCTCTACTAACAACTCAGCAAAAAGTTTGTCTGTCTGTCTATTAGTTTGAGCGTCAATCACGCAAAAACAATTTCGAATTTTGCTATGGTGGGTTGCTAGGATACCTGTCTGTATTTTAGATGACGTCAAATTATTTTGATTTCTGATAAATACTGAGTGAAGAAATTGACATGTAATAAATTCAAACCGAAAGTCACATATAGGATAGTTCTCATTCTGGGATTCAATCCAGTTCTCTTAGGGAAATAATAAATAGACACATTCAACGTAAGTTGATAATCCGCAAGTAAATTACTTATAATTATTATTTGTGGTAATATAAATATTATTTTAAACATATTTTTTTATGTTGCCAGCAAACATTAATAAAATGGCGATGCATATAAAAAGTAAAAAAATAAATTACCCTGAAACGGAAATATAAATTCCTATTATGAAAAGTATTGTGTTTAATTTGCGTGGTAAAAAGAATCAGCTCACACATGGTATGCAGGTACATAAAATACAGCCGTCAACGCCGTAACTTCCGCATGCTATCACTCCTATATTCCATCCTCTATAACCCTCTTGCTCCCTCTTATCTGAAATATCGTTTTTGCTTCCTTGGTTCCGATTCCCTTATATGTCTCGAGCTTAGGGCCCGTGGTGACAATCTCCTCAAACTACCTTCTTCTCATACACATTTCTATTCCAACTCCTTTAGTGTGAAATCTGCGATCTTGTGAAATGAGCTTCCTTCTGAAGTCAGACATTCCAAAACGTTGTATTTATTTAACTTAGAATAATAAAGTATCTTAGAATAATAAGTAGCTGTAACTCAAAATATACATTCAAATTATAGTTATACTATAATTTGAATGTATATTTTGAGTTACAGCTACTTATTATTCTAAGATACTATAATTTTAAAGAAATATAATAATACTATAATTAATAATTAATAATTTTAAAGAAATATAATAAAACTATAATTAATAATACTATAATTTTAAAGAAATATAATTTTAAAGATACTATAATATTATTCTAAGATACATTCAAATTATAGTATAACTATAATTTGAATGTATATTTTGAGTTACAGCTAACCTATTAACTGTAATAAGATTCAAATATAACACATCGAAATCGTATAATCTCTACAATTATAATCTAGCTTGAACCCATTGAACCCTCAACTTATATGACCTTATAGTCCCTTTCGAAGTAACTAATTGCACTATTTCATGTAATATCGCTCGGTTAAAACATTAGGTAGAAATGTCACAAGTTCTTGATATATTGGCGGTTTTGGGTTAGGAGATTGCTTTGTGTTGAAATTTGGTAAGCCGATTGTGCAAATTTTGTACGCATATTTCCTAAGCACGTCTTCTACATTAGATTTTCACATCAAATTTAGTGCTAACCGTATGTTCTGTTCTGTTCTGTTCATAAATAATGGCATTCCGAGTGTGTCGGTTGAGCAAAATTATCAACCGTCTAAGATCATCATTAAACAGTCAATGTCATATGTTGTTAGTATTAAAATAAGTACTGTTTTCTGTATCATAGCAGAATAACGACGTCTAGTCAGAATAGTATATATAAGTTAAATAATAAACGTAAATTACACGTAAAAAGCATGAGGACTCCCTGGAAAGCATGTATGAAGAGGTTTATGACAATGGACGAGGCGAAAGAGCAATACAGGGACCACAGCGTTTGGCGCTCCGTTCTCTCTGATAAACCCACTAGGGATAAAGCGTGAAGTTATTGTATTGTATTGTTAGTTCAATATTTTATTAAATGGTATAAATTAATTACACACATGTATAAAAATCGTACGGGTCAATATTTCAAAGTAATTATAAAGGTTTATATATTTAAAGTAATTATTAGTTGAATTATTACTTCAAAGAAAAATATATATGTTATATAAACAATAAGAAATTATAAAACAACATTTTCCGATAACATAAAATATATTCACATGCTAACGAAATATAACCTTTTGCCGAACAGCCATAAAATAAATTTTAAAAAGTCGACCAAACTTTGTACATTTGATAAAGGATAAATTTCCCTACAGAGCCGCAAACTTATCTTTCAACTTTCACCTGCCCCACTTCCTAAAAGACAAAACATGTGTTAAGTGGTTTCTGACGTTTCGCCAAGTTTGCAACGCGACATCCTTTTGAGAATACACTGCTATCATCCATGTCAACAAAATATGGAACAACATAGCGTCACCAGGTAAGTTAATAGTGAATAGTGGAACAAAACAAAGTAAGTAAGTCAAACAAAAATAACTCTATTTTGAAATAAATAAATCATTGACATATGCATGATATAAAATAAACATGTTCTCTGCATCTGGTTCTATAGAAACCTTGAGCTTCAGAATCACACGAAGAGAATAAAACTATAGAACGTGTGATTTTCTCAGAAATAAAAGATTGTTTTCTCATATTTTAGCATCCCATTACCATGTTTCATTTTCCTAAAATATAACAAAGGAAAAGCTCTCAAATTTAACTTTTAAAATTTTAATAATCAAGACAGTACTAAAAATATCTTGTTTACGGCATTGAGTAACGGACAGCAGATGCTTCTCGACATTAATATAATATTAATTGCGTCAACGAAGTAAAATGAGGGTCTCTGCATCTTAAACGACATTACACTTAAGGTTAGTGAAGAATTGCAAATTAATTTTCATTTGTTAGGGTTCTGTAGTTCAAAGGCATAAAACGGGATCCATACAGGATCATTTTGTTGTCCGTCTATCTGTTTATTTGTCTGTCTGTCAAGTTTTCAAGGTCACTTATTAAGCTTTACTGAAGTTAATATTAAATATCCAGGTCAACAGTCCGTTGGACAACAAACACTGTTAAAAAGCATTGTGTCACATTATCAAAACGTATAGGAATCTAGAATTTTTAAATTTCCCATAAAGTGAAAACTTACAATACAAATAAAGAAAAAAATCCAAAAGTAAGATGTTGTTTATTTCATACAAAATTAGTGCATATGTACGCAAATTTGACCCACAACTGTGAAATTAGTACGGAACTCCTGGTGCATGAATCCAACTTACACTTAACTTGGTTCCGTTTTATTGAAAAAAAAAATTAATTCTTTTTATTACCAAGAATAAGCTTTCCCTTTTATAACTAACTATGAGTAAATTTATATAACATTAAACAGTTAAAATATCAGTTGTTGTTAATAACAAAATTCTCAGACGGTTATGTTATTCTATTTATAACATTTAAAATTTACCGAAGCGTCGTACAATTATGTCCAATTAGAGACAATTGACGGAAATGTCTCGCTAAAACATTAATAAATATGTACTATGAAAATAATAGCCTTATTAGTGTAAACAAGATGTTTTAAGTTAGCTTATTGCCAGTGACTTGCCCTTTATAAAATATTAATATTAGCTCAAAGCTATACACAAAGAAGTTAAGTTTCATTTAACTATGCTTCTCTTCTTAGGCGTTGCAATCGCACTGAAATTGCCGTTAAACTATATTTTTAGTACAAATTTAATAGATTAAGTATTCTCCAGTCTATTTTTAGGGTTCCGTACATCACAGCGCAATGGGAATATGTAGGGTACCTTCTTCCCATTGGCCTAGAATTATGATATTAGGCAAGGTATTAGATCTTATAATATCTTCATAGAGGGGAAAGTCCGAAAAAAAGGAAATTTATAGGTACTTATAGGTACAGACCAAAAAAGTACAAACATTTCATATAATATAACTAAATAACTTTTATAAGTTTTTCTTTCGTTCACCTACTATTATGAGATTGGTGATGGAACCTTCGGTTTGCATGTTTCACTCGCACTTGCCCTTTTTTTTCACCAGTTTGGAATGGAAATTCATGTTATTCGGTCATAACTTAAGCAATGATGTTTTTATAATCATAGTATATCTAAAATATTTTTGTTTAATATAATGCTACAAAAAATATTTACATAGTTAAATTTCAAGTTAAACGTAATTCTTTCGTTAACAACGTGTAATCTATCTTTATTCAGAGTACCTATCAACCGAAAAAAATCTTCTTAAAAATTAATATTATAAAATTATGATTCATCACGTACACTTATGAAAAAGGTCCGTAAGAAACAAGGATATTTAAAGTAAAAATTTGGAAACAATTGTATTTAGACAAAAGTTTCGCACCATAATATTATTATACATCAAAAGTAATCAAAAAGAATCAACTAAAACGTAAAATATCAAAATGAACCCTGCTTTCGGAAAAGACCCTAATTTTACTCCCCGTTTTTCACGAAGCTCCGCATGACATTCCTTTTCAAAATAGCGCAGTGACCAGAGGATCTCAAGTCGGATTTAGAGATTAGGCACGTCGAATGCATCTGTAGCTCGACTTATTCTATTTCGACCCAGTTTGTGGACTTTGTCGTCTATTTATTTTGGTCATGTTATCGTGTATTCTTAAGTTGTTTTACATTTTTAGAATGTACATAAGATAATTTTATATATATATATATATATATATATATATATATATATATATATATATATATATATATATATATATATATATATATATATATATATATATATATATATATATATATATATTCTATCGACAAAAGCTATTATAATAATAATATATAATTTGAAGCTACAATTAACTATTGTTAATAATAAATCAATACTCCGTTGGCGTTTAATTAAAATTTCTCGAATCAAGGTCGCAACAGATAATGTTTTGTATTTCAAGATATTCATCTGTATTACTTAGCATATTGTATTCAAAAGTATTCTTCAATGTTTCTACATTTTAATATTTTAAAAGGATGACCTACATAAACCAGAGTTCTCGCAGGAGAAACTGTAAATGGACAGCATTCATATTTAAAATGATATCTATTTAAAAATCTGTTAGAGACAGCCTGTGAAATGTCACAATACAAATAGAGAAAGAGAAAGTAACACAGCAGTAGAAATGCACAAGTAATTAACGAGACCCAAATTGCAACGCAACAAAACATTATTCATTGCAGCGTAATTTATGAACGAGGACGGTTAAAATTCAAAGTCAAAATGCCACGAACAATACCACCGAAAGCGTAAAACCAACCGCGACTTTTGAAAAGAATCAGCGAACCATAGGAATTTACGGGAAACTCCCGGACAAAACGAACTACGTCCTGGCGAGACAAATTCCCGCTTACACGTCGAATAATAACCCACCGACGACAATTCCCCAAATTGCAGCAAATTTTATTCCAATTTTAAGTAGGAAAATATTAGTTTGTCGATTTGATTGCTTATGTTTTAACGACAGAGCCCGATCAGCGTATACTAAGTGCTGGGGAGATCAAGCGATAGCTTTTAAACACGCGTAATGCCGTGTTATAACAATGTCCGTACACATTTGCATGTGCGAATTATAATCCACCCAGATAGGTTTGTTTTGTTAGGCGACTTCAACATCTGTCCCACATTAAAATTAAATTTATATAGCCAATAAAGACAGGTGGCCACTCGTGTATTAACGAAGTGAAAATGAAAGCTTAGCACTTCTTTGTGTATAGGGGTTTCACAGTTTAATTACTTTTAATATTTTAGTTACCACTTAGTCTTAATAATCTACTGTAAAATCCAAAATTAAGCGTTTTTTAATTATCTTAATAATTAAATTTATTTTACCAATATAAATAGTACAACTCTGTGATAAAGATGATTTATATAATATTTTTTGTTAAAGTATAGAATAAAAACACATCTAACGAGATAAATAAATATTTCAATTATTTGATATAGTAATTGGGTTAGAGATTTACTTGTCAAATCCGGAGTTTCAATACGTATTAAGTGAATTAAGTGTTTGTGTGTTTGTTTACTAATGGATAAATTTTGGATCGTCCACAAAACTTGACGCTTACGTCGACAACAACGTATGCTATAAAATAGTATGTTAAGTTAGCTTATTTTATAGCAATCATCATTAAATGACACTTACTGAAATTCTTTTGACAGTATGACCAGCCACTATTAAAAGCACACCAACGTGTAATGCAAGCGCAAGTTAATAAGAACGAACTTACTTTTATCGTTTTTAATTTGAAACGATGCCAGAAAAATAAGAAGCTCAGACATGAACGAACGATAATGGCGACGACTGTGTGGCTTTACTTAGCTCTCGCATAGCCACGGCCCGAATTACTTCAAACGGCGCCCAGTGTGGAGCTCAGTAAAAATAAGCAAATTGTGGCCGAATGCCTAGAAATTGCAAATTCCGCAAGCTTCAACGAGTTTTTTGGGAGACCCATCTCGCAATTCACTTACATTATTTAAGAACAAACCAAGAGGTGTCTTAGTCAAACAATATAATACACCAAAATTTGTTAAAATACATTTTATTTTACAATTTTATTTATTTTTTTACATAATGTTAGTAAATAAATACTATATTTTTACTTACTTACTATATTTAATATGTCGTGCTTAAGGCAACGCAAATTGAGGCTTAATTTATATAGGTTGAAACGAAACGTCAACGTCAGCCACCAGAAACAAAATTTTACCGATAATTTCAACAAATTTCCTGCCCGATGCAGCATTAGGCGAACATTTTTGGATGTAGTAAACTGGGTCGTGATTACGGACCGAAAAAACGTTAAGAGGCTCCTTTCTGCGACGTTACATCTTAATGTAGCCACAATATCCATAATGGCAAGATATTTAGACCACGAGTGCCTCTGACTGCTATACATCAAACGAAGACATTACCACAAAACGCCTGTTAGATACTGACAGCATAAAATATTCGGTACCCTGTGATATATTCGAAGGATATGGAAATTGTGTTGCCGAATTTCGAATATGTACGCCGGATGCGTTTTGGCGCAAAATATTGTTATAACGTTTGTGCTCTTGTAATGTACACTCACTTTCCTAATTTAATTATGAAATCATATATTATTGATTTATTTAAGATTCAAATAAAGTTACTTAAGCTTGGACATTTGGTCGTTTATTGTGAAAAGCAGAAAATAAAATCATTATTAAAAAAAAGCAAATTACAAAACATTATTTACAAATTTGAATTGTAAGTATTTAATATGTAAGAAATCATGGAATTCAAACTATATTCAAGAAATATTTATTATTATTTCTTTGAACTATTTTATATGTACCACGATGTTGCTACTGCTGTGATATCTTTTGTGCTAGTTATGGTGTCTACTAACGAAGTCTCCAGAAATAATGGCCAGTAGTCATGTAAAACAATAGGCTATTTCGATCCAGCAAACCGTCTCCATGAACAAGGGGAGTAGGGTGTGTCACAAGCACTACACGAGTGACACCCTCCGAGGCCCTCCTAATGAAGGACTCGAGGATCAGACGGGAAGACGACACTTTGTCTCGGAGTTTTTTGCAGCCACTACAGATGTACTCTATGTGTGAATAATTTAGCACTGTCTCCGGTATTATTCTGGATCAGCTGCGACAAAAAGGCAAATTACTTCTTAAGGATTTTCTTTTCTGAAATATTTCATAAAAGATATATATATATATATATATATATATATATATATATATATATATATATATATATATATATATATATATATATATATATATGTGTGTGTGTGTAAAACTTCATTGGCACAAATATGGGAAGTATATGTTTCACGTCTTGCTTAGACTAAAACTAAATTAACTCGTAAGATATTTTTGTATTTAGTAATTTTATAGTATGAATAATGTAATAATAAATTTAGTATATAATACAGTGACAAACAAAATAAATCTAGAAGTAACTAGATTCATTTTACTTAAAGAAAACTAATTTTTACTATCCTTTATGTGGATTAACACTTTCAAAATCATTAAAATAGATTCACTTTATCGGTGCCATATAATTCAGCAGAAAAAAAGAACCTTGTTAACAACACTGAAGACGCTTATCTTGTTTGACACAAAAGATTAAGAAATTATAAGGTGAACTAATTAGTAAAGGCTTTTTAGCCCTTCATTGAAGTGACCTAGTATCTGTATCTAGATATCTCTGTCAGTAAAGATCAAATCCGAGGAGACGTAATAGAGTTCGTAGTTGTAACAGTGAGCCATAAACGAGAAATCTGATCTGTAGAGTTTAAAGATCACGAGCGTACGAATAGCAATTAGCATGGCTAGGACTTAGATAAGCTTAGTGCAATTTCCGCGCAGAGTAGATGGGTAGCGAACGCTATTTCCGCTAGATTATTAATGTATTAAAGTTTATCTAACCATACTAGCATAGCCGAAGAAAATATATGTTATTACATATTCGCATAATAATAAGAACAAAGTATTAATAATACCCATAATTCTTTGATGCCATCTTCGAAAAAAACCAAGAAGAATGTAAGTATAAAAAAACTGTTACATTCGAACAAATATTCATTCATTCTTAAACCCAATAAGCTCAGTAAGCCAGAGCCATGCGCCTGGCAATGGTCCACATTCAGCACATATATAGATAGTCATAAACTGTCCAGAATTAAACATATTAAAGCCTTTTGTAACGATTTGTTTTGTTACATATTAAACATTTTGTAAAGGTACTATATACTATATTAGAAAATGTTTTTATCTTTTAATTTATATATATATATATATATATATATATATATATATATATATATATATATATATATATATATATATATATATATATATATATATATATATATATATATATATATATATATATATATATATATATATGTATATATATATATATAATATGTATATATATATATATATATATATATATATATATATATATATATATATATATATATATATATATATATATATATATATATATATATATATATATATATATATATATTTAAAGCCTGATCTTACTCTAAATACATTTAAATAAAAAAAATGTATACCTTTTAATGATATGGAATAAATTTTAATGATTACATTTGTGTATGTAGAAAAATATAAAGTTCTAGTATCAAGAACAACATATAAATAATCATAGTAAAGTTAGTTAAAAAGTTATTTTGTACTCAGGATAATTTAAAGCTAATAGCATCGTAAATATTTACACCCCGGTTCCACCTGCATCTTAGTTGAAACAGAGCTTATTAAATGTGACGTTAAGTATTAAGACTGTTTACTTCGTAACGATTAGCATCAACAAATTAATTAAGTCGAGCTTAATTAATTTGTTGATACTAACTGCTAACTAATTGAAACATGCGACCGAAGTCCAAACGTGGCATCCAGTGGAATTATTTGGATTTTAAATTAATCTATATTTTGAATGTGAACTTCAAAAAAATAGAAGTTTATGTTATATGGGGCAACTATTTTACGTTTAAACAGGCTTCATTAAGTATTAAATCTCAAAACTCAAAGCCACACCGTATTTTGAATGTCAAAACTCTAGGTAGCTAAGTGGGCTAGTTCAATTTGAAAAAGGGCGTAAAGGTAAACGAATTTTAACCAAAGTCCCGATTAGAATTCGAACCCAGTACAGTCACAAAATTTAACCAGCATAGAAAATATAAAGAGATAGATTATAATTTCTTTAAGCCTTACTTAAATATATATCTAGACGTAAGTGAAGCGTTCTCTTAACTCATTAGTATCAGATATCGATCAAATTGCTGAAGCCATTCTAAAAGTTAGGCAAGTGACGCCACAAGTAGGTATAAGCCATTCTGCCGCGGAAACGGTATGCAAATTGAAAGCAATTGCACTTGAAGTCCGTAATAAAAGTATTTTATAGCAAACTTAAATTATTACTTCACATCTGGAACTTTTGCTTTTAATATCGATTTAATTGTTAATGGACAAATTTTGTGTTTATTAAATATTTGTTATTTTAACATAATACCAAAGAAAATCGGCATATAATTTAAAAAAAAAAACAAATAAATGTGATTATTTTAAATTTACGCTTTACCAGGGTACTTGCATATAGCAAGGTAGACATTAGACTGGAGTCTAGAGCTGAGACATTGCGTTTTCCGCTTTAAATCCAAATTCGAGACATGTTTGTAGCTTAACCCAATGCCGCGGCTTATTTTACCAGAGCAAGGAAATTAAAATAACATATTCTTTCAGAAAACATATAAAAATTTGATCGCAACGAGATTTGAACCCGCGCCTCAAGGAAACCGTCCAAGCGCTATATATTCCTCGCATAGAGTGATGGGACGGCCTTTATCTTTTTATTCATTTCTAGAATTTATATTTTCAATTTGTAGTATCTTAGTAATAAGCTTGAATGTGTTTTTATGGATGCTTTGGTAAATAAAAAAAGTTATAGAAACATTTTCTATTACTACATAACAAAAAGTTATGGACATCCAAGTAAGCTTCTTTAACTTGTTTTGGCAAACTACTCTGCTACTGCATTGTTTAACGATATGGTTTTATTATTAAACCACTAGTATTAGCACATGTGATTATGGGTATGGCTTTTTAAAGGGAAATCTGAATTTGTTAAAATATTTCAACAGTATATTGATGGTTTAATAGTTTCGAACATTGAAAATAAACCCCATATCAGTAGAATGCAGTTACGAGTTAGAAGTAGACGTTATATTTTTAGATATGATTAGCAGATAATACTATCAGCTAACATAAAAAAAGAAAAAAAGCTATGGACAAAGTTTGATTCATCAAAAGTGTCATTTTGAAAAATCGTTCTTAAAAGATATAGAGATACTGATATCCTGAGATTATAAACACTACTTACAAATTAATAAAGCCAATTTAAAAACCCAATTTAAAATTTCACACAAATATGGAATCGGATAATTATAGCAGCCTTCTTATTTAAAAAATGTCATACAAAAAATCTTTTGTACGAAACAAGTTATTAAATGGCATTCCTTCTAAGGTGGTACCCGTAATAAATTCATTTAGCCGTGCACCGTGCATTGTTGAGTGAAATTAAGCGGGAGCAATAAAGATTTGCTCGTAAAACTATCCGAGCGAGGCGAACAATTCGGATTAAGCCTAGCTAGTACTGCAGCGTGCCTGGAGTTAAAGGAACTACATGTACAAACAGAACCTGAATGGGACATTTTATTATCCAATGAACTTCAACATCTGTTTCTACGATAACTTTTTATTTTAGTCGCCTTTGTTCCCTCCCAAGGATACACACTTATGATGGATTTCATTGAAGTATGAAATAATATTATAATAATAGAAAGTATTAAATAGTAAAAAATGTGAATTGACTTGAATCTGCAACCAGAATTCTTGAAAAGGATTTCTAGATATAGCACAGAATTTTATAGTAAAAAGTGATATATATAGTAAGGCTCAACTCTTATGGACGCAGGTGGGTCCAAGTCTTATAAAATATACATGTCATCAATTTGCAAAATCGCAACAAGCACGTTCCATGTGGCAAGTTGCCAACCCTGGCGATAAACGAAGCCAAAACCCCTTGAAATTGTCTACACTTCACCATATTTACCAGCTTTATTTGAACAGTAACTATTATTATCGAGGTGGAAATAAAAGTAAATTGTATAAAAAAATTGAAGCCGATTATTATGTTTAGAACGAGCCGTTAACTGAATGGAAATAAAAATAAATGTTTCCTCTGTATTCGTATATTGTTAAATGAACGCCATAATTATATATTAATTCTTGAATCTTTAATCTTTAATCTTTATTTCAGTATCTTTAAAATATTTCTATTACAATACTTTAATAAGTATTAGACCCATTAACACATGTAACCAGCAAAAAGTCATTAAAATGGAATAAACGCAGTGTTTGCGAATATGAGACATCACAGAAGAATTTAAGTAATTATAAAATAACTAAAAAGTGTTCATAACGTCAGATCCTCTTAATATATTTTCGTATACAAAAATATTCATGCCTAATCTGGTTAAAACATTTACATTTAAAAAAGTATTTAACATTATATGTCAAGCACTCTGCCCAAATACCAATTTAAATAGTCCAAGTAAGTACATATATGCAATTTTTCACATTTTTCATTCCATAAATTAGGTAATAGATCTTTAATCTTATATTCATATTATCTAAAATATTTATCTTATTAATAAAATGGCAAAAGTAACATAATTTATCTTTCCAAAAGAACGACGCCCTCTAGCGGCTGGTACTCAGTGTACAGCGAGTCCGTGTATTTCCGCTTCATTTGACTTAGCAATACGATATTACGCGATTAAAGGCAATATCTAATTACATTTGTAACAGAGTTTAAAGCAGTTTAGGTTTTAAATGCATTTAAAGAATTTATTCTATCACTTTATTTGTGCACTACTTTTTTTTTTTAGAAGAGATAATATTCTATATTACCATCATAAAAAAACACAATAGCATAGCTGGAACAGATACAAATGGACCAGACTGTATGTACAATTGTAAAATTTAAAAAAAAAGATATACACTGCCCTCTGTGAGATAAAACTATAAACATCCATGGTACGATTTACTTAATTTAAATTAGATAAATAAATCTTACAAAAGCAACCTCACAACACAAGAATATATTCCCTTTTGGTCTCTATGGAGTTAGATTAAATTATGTATCAACGTTCAACGAAACCTATTTGCATGAAGTAGCATCGTTAATTTATACTTAACCTCTAAGCGAAGCTTATCAGTTATAAAAGGAAATCAATAAATTATACGAGATTTGTTACCTTAGAACATGGAAGATCTAAAAATGTCACATATACTAAAGGGATAATATGAACTTTAATTTTTTTTTTGTAGACAGAAATAGTACAGTGATTAGTAATTATGTCCATACATTTTTTTAAAATTTAAAAGTACATAAATCATACTATGTACATAATACATTCATAAGGAACATAATATCTAGACATGATAAAACAAACGATACGACAAAAATCGATTTTTTAAACTAAGCTAACAAAACATAGGAGATGTTTTGTTAGCTTAGTTTAAAAAATAATAATAATAATAATGCAACATCAACTCAAATCTTTGTTCTGTGACCAGATATGTCGTAACAATCTTAAGCGTTCCCGTGGCTTTACCCACATCATCTAACGAAGTGGATTGAACTAATATACTAATTTAGTTAAGTGAGTTTATAAAAGAGCTTTGGTTTTATATTGAAGTGAAGGAAGTATCATGAGAAACAGATGAACTGATTTTCTCATTGTTGTTTATATTTCTACGTTTTAATTTTTAACATTTCATTGACATACTTTAAAAATTCTTACTTCTTACTTCTTTACGTACTAGCTTGTAATATAAATATATGCAGGTCATAAAACCTTTATATTCATATATAGAATTGATAAACACTAATTTTAAGTCGCTATAAATAACGAACCTCATTTCTGGCACAATTAGTAGATATTATCATTAGCACGTTAGCAACGTTTATCAAAATCAGACTGACTAATAAAATGAAAAAATAAACCAAATAATTCAAGCATAAGCTACTGCCATATTAAATATTCGATGCAACACAAAATTATCTTAATTCACATTATCATCAAGGTGTTTCAATTTCAATACAATTCATTACATTCGTGTCGAACGCTATACCGGTAAGAATAATTGGGTTAAGGAGGTCCAACTCAATAATGGACCCGTTGGAAGGTTAACAAAATAATTCGACAGCTTTATCCAATAACTCTTTCAGTGTTCTCTCTCATAATAACTGTTGCGGATAATACGCCCTTGTTTTAATTGGCTATTCTATTTTAGTACTAGTGCTACTTGTACATGCTGTTATCCAAACGTTTATTTGGCGCTTACTTAATTAAAATGGAATATTGCTACGAATGCGAATATATTTGAATGTTATTTTTTTATTTTATTTTAGTTTGATGATAATATGTTTTCTTTACAGAAAAAATCCGTATTTATGTACACATTATAGAAAAGAACGTTTATTAATTATAGCACCTCCGGTATTAATATTGAACAAAAGCTACTGTTAACATCATTGTATGTGTAATTCATGTACCTATATAAGTATAAACTGCTAGGTCATTGAAATTAAAAAGTCGTATATATTATATATAATGACGTATATATATATATATATATATATATATATATATATATATATATATATATATATATATATATATATATATATATATATATATATATATATATATATATATATATATATATATATATATATATATATATTACTAAGTTAGAATGTGGCGTTCTCCGTCATCATTTGTTTCTACGAACGCTCCTAAAACCCTCTACATCAGACGTCAACATATTGTAAATTCATTTCGCGTCTGACACTAACTGACTGACTGACATATATGCTATCATAGTATCCGATCTCTTGACCTCATTAGTTTACATGATAAAATTCAGTTGAATTCAATCCTTTGTTTATGGCGTTCCAAATACGCCGGTTAAGCCCAGATCACTTCACCGATGTCACAATGTATGGAGAGTAATAAAAATCTTAGAACAATTCCATAAACTATTATTTTTCGACCATTTTTCATAACGAACAAATAAGGAACAATAAAAAAAATCACATACATATATAAAATAATAAAAGAAAATGAAAGGAAAAGAAATAATTAAAACGATACAGCCGCAAGCGTTGAAATAATTTAACGTAGTAATTTAAAAAGAAGAGTGTAAATTTTTTAATATGAAAACCCGTAAGATAAATGCATGGCATATTCAACATTCACCATTTATTTGAAACTTCTATTATATTGTAAGCGCAATGAAGTGCCTCGTGTGGCTTCGATGAATCTCTTAATAAATTAACTGCTATGCATAATACAAATAGACTGAATTACATGGACCTTCATACGGCACTTATATGATAATTTGTAGCACATTAGTATTTGTATGATAATGACATATAATGACAACATTTTTTTTTACTATTTTTCTCTCTTTTTCCACACTGAGATCCACGTGTAAGCACGGTAAGTCTTTACTTAAGGTTATATTTAGAACCTTACGCCGATTCTGGCGAAATTCGAGGCATTGTGTATTGAATGGTGAAACTTAATAACGCACTTTGTGATGCCAGAACAATATAAGTAAAACAATTTATTGGAACCGTCGTGGCGCAGAGGCATAGCGAGTGCCTGTAGGCTAGCTAGTGGGATCGATTCCTACTCGTGGAAAATGAATTATTTTCACCTTCTTCGCTCTGGTAACAAGACAAAGCGCAGCGTGTTAAGACACTCCGTTACGAAATGTTCGTAACGGAGTGTCTTCACACTAGGTTCCCTCTGTTTACCCTGATATGTGTGGGGTACATAGTAAATTAAAAAAAATAAAAAATTGGGAATCGAACTGATAATCACTGTGAAAAAAAATCTAATCTCAATATACAAGAAAACGAAAGAAAATTTCAGACAACCTGTTACATATTATATTCTTAGGTTAGTCCTCTATCCTTATATTGTTTGTACAGTGACGAAGCCAAAAATCCCCATCTCCCCACACAGCTTCTATGGGTGCTTCAGACAGATTTCATTTTATATAGCATTTTTTATTGTTTTTTAGGTTAGGGAAGATCCCTTGTAGTGCAAATGTAAAAGAATTTTTTTCATGTACCCTAGTATGTGGGGTGTTGTCAGAAAGCCCTTCAAAATGTTTCATTTACCACTTTCCATCTGAAAGCTTTATTTCGTAAATAATAAGCTATTACTAATGCTTTGAGATGTTTCTTTGTTTGTCAACGTCATGAGTAACTAAAATATTTGTGGTGGACATTTTGTTTTATGTGAAATTATAATAATACAAAAAATTGATTATTAATTTTAAATACCATAGCTGGTAATAATTAATAATACGAGAAATTTCTTCAATCAAACAATTGTAATTGTCCATATTAAATATGATATTAAGAAATTGAAATGACGTGTTCACTATCAAATATATTATAGAAAATAGAAATTTAAGCGTATTTCCCCCTATAAAATATATATTAGACATATGTAAACAAAATACCATTACTGTGCGTTTAGTACTGTGAACGCTCGATTGACGCGAAAGCCAGTGGACCGAACGAAGTACACAGCCAACGTCTTAAACCAGTAAACAGCTATACAGTTCAGTTTACATATACGTATGTAAATTTATTTAAGCAACATGTATGTATAGAGGATTTATCATATGAATGATGAATTAGGTAGGTAGGCAGTAATTACTTAATATTTGGAAATAGTCCAACAGGCGCGGGTTTTAGTCCCATTACGTTCAAAAATTCATACGTCTTCTTAAAATATTTTTCATATCTTAGTGTGTATATGTACGATAGTTTACTTAGTTATAAAATATATGAAGCAAAAGTATGTAAGTAAGGGGGAGACCTTGGTTGACCTTCGAGAACACTAGGGGTAGTAGATACTGGAGGGAGGTCACCAAAAAGCCTGAAGACCCCACGAAGGACATGTATGAAAAAGCTAATGATAGTGGACGAGGCGAAAGAGATATGTATGGATTGGGGTTCCGTTTCCATTTGTATCTATGCAAAATTTCAACAGTCTTACATTAACTGATATGTATACACTATACATACATACGGACATATTACAGCTTTATACACATATGTATATAAAAGCGATAAATACAAACCTATGTTGCTTAAGCAAATCCACGTTAATCACATTATGCATAAGCCAAATCGTCGATTCACATGATCCCTGTCGGGGCATTAGCTGTTCACTCAATACTATCCAAAGGTTTACGTAATGAGAGCAAACGAAGCGCTATACCCGACAATTTCAATAGATTACAATTAGAGTACTAAATATTTAAGTACTTATTAGAAAAAAATACGCAAACGCATTAATACATATACAAAAAAATCATACATATGCACAAAAATATGAACATAATCTACATAATTGAAATTTACAAGATAATATGTTTAGTAAAATTATGAGTAAAGACACAACGTGGGGTTGATTGTCTCTACTCAACACTCACGTCTCGATTTGGGGCAGAAAGTACAGAAGGTATATCCTGCTAAGGTAGAAAGAACATAATAGATTATCTGGAAAGGATGCTGCGATACCAGAGCTTAGTGAACTCTGACATTTTTGACATTTGAGACATTACGTTTATTAATTAATATTGTGAAAAGATCCAAGATATTTAAAAAAGTTGATCCCATTAATATCATATTTTTTTATAAAAATCCCAATCACACAATAATATTTAGTTATATTATATTTAAATTTCATTTTATAATCATACATCTTTTTAAAAAGTAGTTATAGGTGGCAACATAGACATAAGCAGTGTGTCGCTGGTTCAACCTCTTCTATTATTCACCTCGGGAAGAGAGTGACGGAAACTGGTAAACTAGATAAGTTTTAAAAAGGACCAAGTTGGATGAATCTTGACTGCATAATGATGCAGATTAAAAGTTGGTGATTGTGAATTTTTTAACATTTTATCATAGAAATTAGAAAATTTACTATAATTATATATTATACTTACTTATTTTACACTGAAAAACGTAAGTTTATATTTTATTAATAGTAATTTATTAGTAACGGGTTATTAACAAATGTATCTTATATTTGATTTCTTTATTGTATATTTTTATATGATTTGTTTATAAAATTAAAATAATGTAATGTGAAAATGTTTCCTTTTTTAATTAAATACAGTTTTCTTTTGCCGTTAGCCAATTTAAAAAGCTTATTGGAGTTATATAGGCGTGGATTTAGTTAAAGACTAAAGTTTTACGCCAGCTTTTAATAGAGTCATCAATTATCTTAAAGGGAAGTGCTGGACATCACAGGTGGATAGTTTATCGAGTGGTTAGGTAAGTAATATATGTATAAAGTGAACTAACTTCTTATGACCAAGCATTTAATTGACTATTAAAGTTATATCTTTAATCATAATATATTATATCATTTAAACCCCCAAGTTTTCAGTTTCTAGGACGTATAAATTAAATTAAACATAGAAAATTCCTTCACTAGTATAAAATCAAATAAATTTTTGATACGTGCTGGAGGAGTTTCAAGAGGGACTATTAATAAATTTATAAATTCATGCACAAGACGAAACTTAGTTTCTTGGTGTTTGAGAGTTGGACTGACGCTAACTTGGAAGCCGACTAAGACAAAACGTTTGGCAATTAATATTAAATTAAATATCGACATAGCTTACAGTGAATCTATGTAATTTTTTTTAGTTAAAGAATACACAGCACGTAACTTTAAATATAAGAAATTAAAAAAGAAAGTTTTGATCAAAATGTTAGTAATTATAACGCAACGTTTAAATATGAACTGCAATCAATTTTAGTTATTTATTCTTTAAGAAATATTTTTTATTTTTTTTTGTCTTCGAGTGGCGAAGAAGAGTATAAAGGGATGAAACCAATTGTCAATTACTCCGTTGCCCACTTTTTGCCCAATTTTCGATATATTCTGTGGTGAACTCAATAACTTATTTCCTCAAGTGGGAATCACATCCACACCCAGCCGCTATGACACTTCAACACTAATATTATGTTAAGTGTAAATAGTCAAGATTATAGTCAAGGATACTGTGCGAAGCCTGAGAGGTAGCAAATCGACAAGGAAGGTCATAGCCATATACCATAATATTCCAAAACTGGATCCACTCCTTAAAGTTACGTACTGATCATATTTTTTTAAGCATGTTATAGGTAACATGCTTAAAAGAATATGATATAGAGATAGAGTCTTAAATTACGTACATTAAGTAGGCTTAATGTACGTAATTTAAGACTCTATCTCTAAGTAGCGTTTTATTATTTTGATTTTTGTGCTGCGTGTTCAATGGCACATTATAGTTGTTTCCAAAAATATATCCGTTTTTATTAAAATACTATCTTAAAAATAATAGTTATAATATAGAAAAATAAATAAATCATATTTAAAAAAAAAATCAAGAAAAAATGATTTTTTAATACAAATGTGACGAGTACGTTATTATTTTTACATAATAATTATGAAACTGTTCTGAAACCCGCTCGCACTTAAGCTTTAGTCTGAGTGACCAAAGCACTTAGCGAATTAAGCATGTCACAAGTTAATGGTTAATGCAGACGAGGGTCCAGGCATTAGGTTAAATTAGCCATGTCTGACCAAGACAGTTATATAGAAGTATCTCAAATAATTGCTGGATTAAAACTGGACCTTCCTAGATTACTGAAATATAGCAGCTGCCTTGCGATACAGATTATAACATTTACAATATCTAAATCTCGTCAATTTGTGAAATGTCTACGAAAGCCTACAAAGATATTTTGCGGCCTTTTAATAAATTTTGTATATATGTATTTAAACTGGCAGCCCATAAAAACAGATATATAGGCTATGTTGCAACTTATTAGACTGTGACCGAATACAAGTCTATCATTACTCAAGTATGTATGATACAAACATGTAACGTTTATATAAATCCACAAGTAGATGTACAAAACACAAATTTCAATAATTTTATAATTACAAACAAATGTTAATGAAATAAAATACTGATCTGCTATTAAGTTACAAATACGTAATAAATATATTTAATTTATCTAAACAGACTAAATCTTACAAGGGTCGATGTAAGCCCTAGTAGTTCTGCAGAGACATGACAGTTGCATTAGGAGCTTTGGTCCAGAGGGCTCCTGCATCCATTCAAATAGGATTTGTACTGACTGATATACCTTATACCAGTACTAGGAACCAGTACAAGGTTGTATAGAAACAATATCTTTGTTTCAATAATTTAAACGTTAAATTTACTGTTTGGACCGTCAATAAACAAAAATATAATTTAAAAGATAATCTATAGAGATAAACATTTTACTTTAAAAGTATTTATTCAACTTCATTTAAAATCTACATTTGTAACTCGATAAAAAACTTGTTTTTCATAATATATTCTTAATATTAACCTCATTTTGTACAAAACATTTGATTTTTAGAGCTGTATACCTCAAAATAAAATAACACAACCCTTATAAGATCAGTGTTACCTGTCCGTCTGTCCGTCTGTCTGTCTGTCTGTCAAAACCATTTTCTCAACATCAAGTGGTTCTATTAAGCTGAATAAAAAATCTAATATCCAGATCTTCTGAAAATGCAAACCTCTTAGTCAACGCTATCAAAAGATATGAGCTTATGCTTCATTTTTTGCATTTTGTACGAAAGTCACCGCGTAATCAAAACTTATATGGTAATTCCCATTGAACTAGAGTTATGAATTTGGCAATTAATTAGAATTTGTACTAAGGGAAATGTACGAAAATAAAAAAAATGATAGGTACATTCCCAGAAAAAATTATTACAAATTTATATCGCAAATTTAGGTTTGCCAGCTTACTTTTAGTTTTTAATTTTACTTCGATCAAGTTTTTAATCGAGAAAAATTATTTTATGAAATATTATTTTATAAAACAGCAAGAAGATTAACACTAGTCCAAAAAGCTGCACAAAACAGATAGAAGCCTTAAAAGCCATTATGTAGCATGCATTGTGCTCAAATGAGCAGAATGTGAGAGACAAGCGATGACTCATGTTATCTTTGTTTATCTTATAGAGAATGTATGGCGTATGGCCATTAATATATATTTGCTCCATCCTACGCGTTTGTTTATGCTTAGCCCTGAATTGGAGAAGTAATCTAAGATAAATTAGTAACTTATCACTCTGTTCAGCGTATACGGTTAGTGTATAGTGTTCCGTGCTTGATTAAATGTATTCCACGTAAATTAATCATGAGTATAATAATATTCTATAGGATAAAAATATATATTTACTATAAAGAAAATTAAATTCATAAATAAAAAGATACTTAGTTGTTACTTAAATTAATTTATATTTTGAATATATTTGTTCGTGAATAGTCAATTTAACAAAAAGTAGATAAAATAGGACAACAACATCGCACGTGTTTCAAACAAAACATTTTATATGGCGCAGTTATATATTAATATTACGAAGAACTAAGAACTACTTGAAGAAACAAAAAAGCTATGACCTGCCACTCTGCGTTCCTGCTCTATAAAATACTTATGGTAACAAAATAAATGTGCCCGTCTAGTCGCACCGGCGTCAGAGCGTTAATAAATCACATACATATGTACAAGAACTGCGCCAGATTAAGAGATTGTAGGAAAGTTTGCGGATAAACAGGAAAATCCATTAAAGTGAGCCCATCTAAGAAATGCGTGTAATCCGTTTGGTTAAACAGAATGTAGAAACCGTCGTCAGCGCCACGTACGTATGATGTAATGAAGTTTGATACTTACTTCGCGTTGAAGATCGAGGTCATATCAAATTCGAGACCGATAATGTTTGCGTCGGGGGAATTAAATTCATTAGTGTATGAATCTATGCTAGCTCTGGGGAGTGTATATGTGTAAGTAATTTTCTGTTTAGATAAAAGGCATTGGGTTAGACTTACATATGTATCTCATTTCAAATATCTTCAAAGGGTCCTGGCGAAGGTGATGACAACAAAATAAGAGGATGTGACTTGAATTTTTTGATGGAACACATTGTCTTAAAGCCATGCGTTTTTACGTAATAGGGGATCGAGGCTTAAACATGGTTTTTGCGTCATGCAGATTACAACCGCTCCTTGTTTTCACTTTCACAAACATCAGCATTAGCAAATAAAAGGGTACGATGGTTATCCTTTGAACGTAAACGTAAATACGGTGTATTTCTCTTTCCAGGGAGTACAGCTTTGAAAGGTTTACATTAGAAGTTATATTTCATATACAATAATATGATTATTATAAAACAAAATATTTTCTTTGTTTAGCTAAAGCTCAAGTTATCCAGTAATAAGCTACCTTTAAATAAATCAAATAAGTTACTTAGGGAAACCCAATCGAATGCAACATAAAAACAATTTGGTTACAAACAAATTCGACAACTCGTTACAACTCGCCACATTAAGTGAGTTAGAGTTTCAGCAGCGGTGGGAAGCAAAAAAAATGTTTTATTGCGTTTTTAGCGAAATATATATATGGCAATGGAGTGGAACTTTTGATTTGCGTAATAGCAATCTAACTTTTATTTGAACAGAACAAAAGGCTTTTTAAAATGTTACGTTAGAAAACTTTTTTGTTTTAAAAAAAAATTATACTGTTATTATGTTTTTTTTCAAAAACAAGAATACTACCTATTCTTGAAGCATACATCATTAAAAAGCACAAATTGAACATATACATATCAAAAATAATCTGCGGTAAAATATTAGCAGTGATTGTCGCAACATCTAGGTGAATGAAGGATTTATACCGAAGGATTATTTCATACTTATCGTCGAGGAAAATATTACGACGTTCAAAGCATAAATACGTGGTTACTGTATATATAGAGAGTTATAAGTATAATCTTCATACAAATAATCGGATAATCTGTTGTAGATTCTAAATCTTGAGGTCTGTTTGCAACATTATATAAAATTATAAATAAATAATTAAAATACATAAGTATTTTATTTATTACACACATATTTTTATTGAACGTGAAGTGAATTTGAAAAAAATAATATATGTGACAATTCTTTGTAAAAATAATCGAAGGAATATTTTTATTACTTGAAAAAATGTTATTTCAATAATCCTATGCTATTATTAATTAATTCAAACAAATAATTCTACGGGATAAACAAATATCATAGATATATTTTTTACCCTTCACAATAAACGGAATATGTAAACTGGTCATCAATTATATATACAATATACATATCTAATATTTTTATATATATAATTGATAGACAAATACAATAACTAGCTTTTTTCACATATAATACTAGTTACTAATACTTCGTTACAAACGAAGATATTTCTTCCCTACTTCCTTAAAAAAAACTACAAGTTCTCCCTTGTTTTAATAAAAAACAGATTATGTTATTATTGCATAATTAAATTTTGCGAGCTAATATTATATTACTTAAAGTAAATATATCCAGAATCTTTCAAGATATACAAAATATTATCCTAAATAAACAAGGAAGAATTCTTACGACGAAATTTTTATGAAACGACCAAATATTGGTTTAATAAAGATAAAGCTTTCAGATTATGATGCGAATAGAGCCATGGGCAACAAAATCAATAACACTGTTACACAGAGAAATCTATTCTAGCATTTGTATAAACAAAGTTGTGTCCCAGGGGTAATCACAATATGGCAAACTAGTTGGCGAGTTGTATACGAGCCCTTCAGTAAGTTACAGGTCAATTTTCTTGTTAAACCTTCTACAGTGGGTCTCTAATTTCATTCTGGTGGAGTTTTAACTTCTTAGGTTAACGTGTGATTAACTATGTATTTTAGTTGGGGCTAGACATTATTTGCGTGAAATATAATCCTTTTATATGTATATTGGGTATATATACACTTTTGATATGAACTATATTCCTATAGTCCATAGACTAAATTATATTATATATTGTGTTGTACTATTTGTGTAATATGTTTATAGCTTACACAACATTTCAACTTGCCAAACTGTAACAATCTATTGTACCCACTATTATACTCATTTATAAAAACTGAAAACTTAAACATTTTTAATGGACATATTAAGAAAAAATGTCCAAGCTTTAAAAGTTTTTTAAAATTTCCTCGAGTTACTTTACATAGTCCAGATACAGTTACAGTTACTTTGGAAGATTTAACATTTCATTTTTATTACTCAAAAAAGCAGCTCCACTCTTTCTTTTCTCTTTTTCCATAGTACGGTACGCAGAGGGAATATAAAGTTAGACATTCTATTCCTTGAAATCCTTTCAAATTATGAAACATGACGTGATGAGTGACGGAAATGAAAATTAAATGAAATATAAAAAAATTACAAAATGTATTGCATACATTAACATAATATTACATACATTCACAAAATGTAGCGTTTCCTCAATCTACCAACAAAGCTGAAAGAGGTTTAAAAAGAAAACAGTTTTCCACCGTAAATTTCACTACAAAACTGTTTGAAACTTCTAATATCGAAATGCACTTTATCTATGAGAGCCTTTCACGCCTGAGGCGAGGGTGCACATCAAAGATGTCTTCACCTACATGAAATTTTACTGCGGTATAACTTATATGGGCGGATTCGCTGCAGAAAAGGCTACTTTAATGAATAGCCCACATGATACATATTCGTTTGACGAATTTAATGATTGTGTTGTTTCGCTTTTTAGTTTGCCCGATGCCACCGAGGGCGCGACGTTTACGTTCAGAGCAAGCGAGAGCATAATAAAGCCAATAAGATTATACCCTTTTATCTCCAACGCTATTCGGCACACGCTTGACGTTTGCGCAGAACAAGATCCAAGTAATTTATTTACCATTTAGACACGCTTGTGTTAATTACACACGAAATAATGGTTGCGGCGTTTGCGCTTTCTAATTGCTCTGTTAGCTTTATTTGTACGTGATATTTTGAAGGAAAGGGCGACAAAGGCGGAATTAAAAATTAAATTTATTCGTCGCTCATCTAAAAATGTATCATAGTGTTCATAATAACGCTCGACGTCAATTTGTAGAATCGTTAGTTATTAACCATTTGTAAAACACAAATGTAGACATACAATAAATGAATCAAATATAATAAATAGTCCATCTATGAGTGGATAGTAGATACACCTATAGTATAATACAAGTACCTACTAGCTTTAATCTGCGGCCTCGCCCCCATGATCAAATGGAAAGAACTAAAAGTAATTAATGACACATAGCAAATTCTAACTCTGACTATAACTTTTTACAATAGACAACTAAAAAAATACAATTTGAACAAGTACTTCCCAAAATAAGTGTTTTCAACCAAAAGAAACCTCAGTATATGTGTTATATATAGATAAAGATTTTTATAAATGTTGCATATCTAATTGAAGAAAATTTGTAATATACTGTTTATATTATATTATTGTTTGTAAATATTATAGTAGCGTGGGTTCAAATCCCGCTGCATTCAAATTTTATATGTTTTCTTTAAGTATTTTTTCTATCCTTAGTGTGGATCAACACTTTAAAAACCATTATAATATTATAGTATTTCCATTTCCATTTAATATAATATATTATAGATTATAGTATTATTTGTAAACACACAAATCACAATGACAAGTACTAAATAATTTAACTAAATTCCATCAACTCCTTGTCTTCCGAAGTTTTCTTTTTCGTAAAGGCAAAGCAAGAAACAACAGAAACTGCAAATCTCAAAACTTAATTTTGCTACTTTTACCAAACCTCGAGACTTGCTACAGACGTGCTAAGGGCACTAATAGTCCATTCTCAGTTGTAATTAGCTAAGAAGTCTAGAATGTAATTAGTACTTTTTTTATATTCTAATGGTACATTCTCTTAAATGATATATGTGAATGCATTTTACAAAAAGCGAAAAGAATTTGTACTTACTTTATAGTCAATAAGATGAAATAATAGCTGGCTGGGAAATATACCTACTTGGTAAGGACTTAAACGTTGGGAAAGTGTCAGTTTACATTGATAGTGGACTCACAAAAATATTTTTTCAACTCGCGCCAGTAGTTCCAATAAGAGCGTTTCGTAAAACAAATTCTTCAACTTTAAAATATTAGTATAATTACATCTAATTAGTAAAACCAGGAATAAGAAGGATCTTTTGGCTTTCTAGGTGAAAAATTATTCATTAAATACATCGAAAATATTTGTATTCGAAGCTTTTTTATGTTTCCTCAATAACAAATTCTTTTGAAATGTAAATAAATTAAAATTTACCTTGACATGACATCATATTACAGCATACAATGAAGGATACATACCTATAAAGATGAAAAATTAATAAATATTAATATAAAAGTAAACAAAGGATATATTTTAAAATGAGCTTCAATCGTAACAAAATAAATCCACACTCAAAACAAAAAAAAGCTGTACAATATTGCAAAACTTACAGTAGGCAAGCTGACGCTCTGTGATTTTTGTCAAAGCTAGGTCATCTAGTATTCAGAAAGCAGAAATTAACCTCAATAACTAGAATTCTGTGTAACGCATGATAATTTCATAATATGCTCGCTTTTAGGTCTTAACAAGAATACAGACGCGGGGGAGCTCATGTGCCTGAGTTGCCTGTGTTTTATTTGAATATGCTAAAATTTTGAAACATATTACCTATGTCCTTATTTTTTAGTAGGTATATGTTTTAACATCACAATGTCGTATGTCTATTATAATGCAAATTAAAAGCGTATGAAAGTTTTTAAAAGCTCTATCTAGCTATAACCCTACTTAGATATGGTGTAAATCTAGAACTATAAATACGCATAGATTATTTCGGACGATGTCGGTTCTGCATAAAGCGGAGAGAACCTAATATTGAAACTCTCTATTCTCTACTTTATCCCACTTTTAGAGACGTTATAGATTAATAATTACCAAACACTATCGTTCCCCGAGTCAAACTCGAATAGACCCCATAACTACTGTATGTGAAATCCCATCCCATACTGTACCATAGCGCAAAGACGGCGTTAAATAAAGTACCATACTTCTTTGAACTATAATCTAAAGTGGCATGATGTGGTCATAAAGTCATATTGACAAATTGTGTTATTGTATAGACATACATATAGCAACTCATCTATGAGTATACAGCGACTCAAACAAGCCGTAACGGATATTATCGTTCATGAATATTCCGTTTTCTCACATCAGTTGTCATAGTATAGTGTAATTCATTCAAAGACCATCACGCTCTACTTGAAATTGTAATCTTGCATAATATTTTAGAATTGTGTCGTTTAGAACAAACTTTATAGCTCTATGTTTTCATACAAAATTACAGATTTATATATATATATATATATATATATATATATAGCTCTATGTTTTCATACAAAATTACAGATTTATATATATATATACACTATATCTAGACACATATGAGTAAATTCGAAGAGAGTTTTTGTTTAAGTTTGTACATATGTATAGTATATACATACGTACAGTATTGAAGTCGCTTTTAGTTTTATTTTTATAATATTTTAATTTTCTTGTAATTTTCTGTTTATTTATTACAATTACTTTCTCTAAATTTTATTGTATTAAGGTTTTATTTTATATTATGGTTATATTTACTTTATACAAATGAATTGAATAAATACGAGTATAACTCTACAAGTCAACACTTGCGATAGTATTAAACGTACTAACGTACTGACTTTTAACAACAGTTAAAAAAGACCTTTATATAAATTTTACTTTACAGTTTCACGTAATTATGGAAAAAAGGAAAAGAAACAATTCCAATTGACTTTTAAAAACAGATTACTTTAAGCATTTATAAATATCACTTACATTAGTAAAAACACACTAAAGCGAAATATTTTTAAGTTCAACATTTTCAAGTAATGCTTAATATTCCTTTTCTGTAACTTCATAGAATTGAACGCGAATTAATTAAGGCAATTTTTGTGAAAGTAAATTTCGTACAAAGTATAATTTAATTTAAATAGCTAGAATAACGTTAATTTCCCTCAACTCAGTAATATTGTAATATAGGCGTAGTTTAAATGTTAATTTAATTTCCACAATGGTCGTGTCTAATGGCTAGAGGACAAGTCTGGCAAAAAATCTACTCAACTAGATCTCGTAATTTCGCTAATTAACTCTCTGAGTCACGTACAAATTAAGATGGCGAAGAAGTGCTTAAGAATTCAAGTGAATGGACTAACGCCTCAAACGCTTATTTGAATAAAAATGGAAATGTGATAGCGTTTATCGAACTGGAATATCCTCGAAACTAGTTAGAAGCCTAGTGATAAGTAACTCTAATATTTATTTTTTGTTTACCTAAGGCACTTTGCTTTTAGCTCAAATATATTACACCAGATAGAAGAAATTATTTAATTATCCTAACCTAAAGTGGTATTTGAACCCATGACAATCAAAGGGATATATTATGGATTTTACATTACATAATGAATAGTAAATAAATAATTTTCAATCTCTTTGGAAGCAAACGCAATATATTGGAGAATTCGAGTCGAAATTATAATAGATCGCGTGTAACGTTCACACACGTTAGCTGTCAGCCAAGTAACAGACTAGCCATGGCCGTACCAGCCATATTATAATAAACCCTTAATCTGTTTATATTAAAACAAAGAAAACACCGAACACATATAGTTACTAAGTACTTTATAAAATTACATTGTACTGAAAGAAATTATATTAATCTTTCTAAAATCGTTTTATTTCACCCAAATATAGGAATATTTTTTTGAAATGTGATTTTTTTTATTATTTTTAATTACATTTGCATGCACGCATCTCATGGTATATTATAGTAACATGTATAATATATATTAATGATTCTGTTTTCCTATTTGCACTCATTTTAAAAACATTGAGCTTTTTACGGTAAAAGTCAAAGCCACGCTATATTATAGATGTACATCTATAATATAAATGTAATTATAATTACTTCATAAAGTAAAATTTCAATTTACGCCCACACTACTTTTAGCCAAACACACTTGTTTACACCTACTGAGCCTCAATTACGTTAATGATTATTGTAAATTTGTAATGAAGTGAATCAGGCTAAAAGCCATAAAATAACTAAAATATCCTTCAAAAGCAACTTAATGAGAATGCTTATTATATCTTTATACTTAGTCACGTAGAAATTTCGTAACTTATTATACAGTGTCAGTCTCCTCAAGTTTAATATTAGTAATGAACGAGCAATGCAGCCCTGTCAGCCGTCACGCGCCTGTTTAACATCAAATTACTCACACGCCAAATCATATTATTATAATGATGATGCTTGCATTCGAATGCAACTTTCCAAATTGGAGTAAGTAGAATTCCTAGCTATGCGCATCGGACCTAGTTCTAGTTACTTTTGCATTTTTGATCGCGTCCCAGTTTTGTGGAGCGCTTTTTGTGTAGAGCCTGTGGCGGTAAAGGCTGCGGCATGTCCCCAATATTGGTACAAGACACGTTCCGTTTTGACATGTTACGAGATGCCTGCCTACGTTGCTTCAAATGAAAAATACTACGCAGAATTAGGATTTTGCAACAGAAATAAATGGTAGAGCAAGATAATGGTTTTGTAATATACAGAAGAATATTTGATACAATGAATGCCAAGCTAGCATAAAATTAGAATTGCTATCCTAGAATTCGAAATATTAATAATATATTTTTATATATTTAAAAGATTACATTAATATGCTTTTAATGTCAGCCTATATTTGTTCAAAGATTTACATATTGAAATCGACCTCTATACATATTCTCTATAGTTATTTGCTATAAAGTCTATTGGAAAATAGTGAGTTGAATATACTAAAAATTTTGTAGTCACGCCTTCATTACAACTTCATTTTAAGTCTATATTGAAAATATTTTATATTAACAAATTAACTCTAAGCGATATGAATATTTAAGATGTCTTAGAAATGTATGCAAGAAGCTTTTCTTGTATAAAATGTTATATGAATAACTTTAAATAATGTCCATACAATAAGAGGACTAAAATATGTAGAGCAGTAAGATAATCAATGATAATCAATATTAAACATTATTATAAAATCACGTCGATGATTGCACAATCTGAACTTGAATAAGACATATTTTGAAATAAAACTAATGAGGACATCGGGGCCAGTGGCACAGTGACTAACTGCAAACGAAACTGCGATGGTAGCTTCTTCGATTCCAACTCGGGGATTTATTTTTTCTCAAAGATTTTCTTCCCCTACCTTACTATATGATGGATAAAATGAAACTGAAAACTGAAAATTAACAAAAATATCGAATTTTAAAAGCATTTTTCTTTATTTCAAGTTCTTATATAAATTAATCGTATAAAATAGTGTTAAATTTATTTTAATCTATTGGCAATTTCAAGAGTTTTCTATATATTATATGCATAACTCAAATCATGGAGTTAACCTACATACCACTCGACTTCCTGGAAATATGATAGCTAAGATGAAAGCAGTATATATGTGAGTATATGTGTCAAGAGGACACAACAACTTAAAATGGACTTATTACGTGTTGCCACATTTCTAGATTACATTAGAAAATTAAGTACAACTATGATGTCATTTAAACCGATTTTTGTGACGTAATCAAAAGAAAGTAGATACAGGTTATTTTCCTTTAGATTTGGTTACTATAAACGGAATATTGGGTTTCAAGCTGGAAAGAAGTACGAAAGACCGAGTGTTATAACACTGATTTTTCTTTAAACATTCTAAAAAAAATAAATTATACAGCCGATTTATATCAATTGAGTATACTCTTATTTATCAAAGCAAACTACATATGTATAATCTTGTAACGAGTATATAAGTGTGGAGATACCTTTATCATTTACAGTTTACATTTCATGGGATTTATGAGGAAGGGTTACGATATGCCATATTTTATGACGTCATATCTATAGGACATTTCAGATACCCCATGGTTTATGGTTACGATTGCTATATACAATCTATATCGTAATATTTATAGTTTATTTGAAAGAAGTAAAAATAACATAGTTTTCTAATTGATTTTCTTATCATGTGTTTTTACCTTAACATTTTGCTTTAAACCGCTACTGTAGTATGTTAATTTAAAGTACCAAATTAATAACAACAGCGATACTATCTATAAGAAATATAACTTAATTTTTTTTTTTATTACGCACGCTGATGTAAGAACAATATATGAATCTATGTCTGTCTGTCTGTTGTTAAGCTGTATTAATTTTAATGTGTAGAAAACAATTATCTAAACTAACTATATATATATATATATATATATATATATATATATATATATATATATATATATATATATATATATATATATAGATATATATATATATATATATATATATATATATATATATATATATATATATATATATATATATATATATATATATATATATATATATATATATATATATATATATATAAATGAACAAACATTTAGATTTCAGCGTTACTCTACAATATTCCGCGATACAAGCGAGCTTCCACTGCAATGGTAAAGCAACTCAAATCACTCTATAAAGTTTAGAGTTTCTTGAAGTTTGAAACATAATTTCAAACAGCACCGTTACCAGCTTATTGACTTGGGACATGTCACAGTTATGCGAGGTTTGGCTAAAGTATATCGATATCAGATTTCAATATTGAAATTTGAATATTAATCCTTTCGTTCCGTTATTACTTGTAACGTACTGGATTTCGGAATGGTTCTCGCTGTTTTGTTGACATTTAAGAGAAATATTTAATTATTAACCGTCATAAATCATAGAAATTTCAAATGCGTAGTCAATTTTTTTCTTTTTTTAATGTATATTATTTTACACCACAGACTTTGGTTTCCGTGGTTTCGTGCCTTTTTTTATATTTTTATTGTTCTCGTAACTTTTCTTCTCGGTAAGTATTTAAGTTATATCAGTTATTTTCTATTAATATTAGGGTAAGTACATTCTAGAAAGTAAAAGCGTACATTTAACTACATTATTACGTACAAATAAGCGTAATATCTCTGATCTAAAGATTTTTTCTTGAATAAAGTAACCACGTAAATAGACGGGTGCAGAAAATAAAAATTATAACATATCTCAATTCACTAGTTAAATAACACAAGATAAATACACTAGTTTTATATAAAATAAATGTCGTTGTTAAATTTTGTTCTATAAAACTTTATACAGGTTTGAATGTGAATTACTGTAACTATCAATACAATATGACGGGAAAGCTGTCATAACGCATGGAAGATAAATGTTTGGCTATAACTTGACACACGTCAGAATGATTTGTGATCTAGTCACTGAGTAGGTATATGCGACTGTGAACCTACGTAATATATGGTACATACGAGTACATGTAGCACAAAGGATAGCTGACTGAGGAGAACTTAACATTTTCGAAAAGTGCTACTTTTCCTACATTAACCTAATTTCGAAACAATCAGTTTTCCACTATACTAGTGTAACTTCCTGAATTCGGAATTGGGTGATGGAACTCAATACTTGCTTTGGCTCAACAGTGCTAATAAATACAAATATTTTTTATATGATCATATTCTCCCTAATGAGGATCGAGCCCAGAAATATCGCGTTTATAGTGAGACACTGCGATGGCTTCAGTAAATGTTATAAATAGGTATGTATATTGTTTCAACCTAGTTTTTGCGTTCTGATGACCAAAGAGTCTTTATTTCTATTGTAAATTTGTAGAAATATCACTGTTAATTAATATTTCAGATATATCGTGTTTCACATTCATTGGTAATTACAGCGTTCAAGTTAAATATTTACTAAGTTTTATTATACAAATAGAATGCTATTATATATATATATATATATATATATATATATATATATATATATATATATATATATATATATATATATATATATATATATATATATATATAAATATAAATATATATATATATATATATATATAGATATATATATATATATATATATATATATATATATATATATATATATATATATATATATGTATATATATATGTTTGTATATATCGTGAATTTATATGGCCGGAATAAATTCACAATAATTTCTATACATATGTTAGCTAATTAGCTTAAGTCTCGGTAGATTACGTTATAATCCTTAACATTCCTATTGTAATATCACTAATTTACTTATGACACACTTGTATGTGCGAATAGAAGCCACTTGCTCTATCTAATTTGACTAAAATCGAGTTAGTTATTCTTTTGTTTCTCTTGTCTAGTTTTTATCTTATTTAGAAATAAATTTTAAAAAAAATTACCTTTTCTGAAGATGGTTCAAAATTTTACATTCGTATTACCAGATAGAACAGAAAGTATCTTGTCAACCCATATGTGTATAAAAACGTGTGATCACAGGTGACGACGCTTGAGTGACCTGTGAAGGGATTACAGCAATAAGCCGCTCAGGACGTCGCTTCAAAGTGAGGACTTACGGACCTCTTACTTGGTTTTATGAACCCAGCAGGTCCCCTATAATATACATGTTTATGTTCGGGTAGAGTAATGACTAATGTAAGGATTTAGAAACACAGCTGGTAATAGACTGCTATTAAATATAATGTTAATCTTTGTTAACAATATCGAAAATGTATATTAATATTTTAGAATTTTATTTTTGCATGATTTGGACTGATTCAATATATATATATATATATATATATATATATATATATTATATTTATATATATATATATAATATATATATATATATATATATATATATATAAAATGATTGAATATCCTTATGTCATTCATTTTTTAACAGAATCGTTCACATTTAATAAAAGGGGAAACCTAAATACTATAAAGTATAGTTTTCATAAATTTTTAAGACAAGACTTTATTTAACAGCCGGAACATCAAAAATGATAACCGGAATGTACTGAAAACCTTGATGCAATCGGTTGTTTATAACTTTAAATAAGAAAAAAACGTTTATAAATAAGTTTTTTTTTGTATTAAAAAACGATCTAAATAAAAATATAAATCATATTCAACTATTTCGCAGCTGGCAAAAAACCTACTTATCTTCACACTCGAGTTAGATATAGAACATGAAACATGAACACAAAATGAACTTAATGATACACGTTTAAAACATAATATCAATAACAAAACAATACACACAAGCGCACAGAATGACAGTGAGGCGCGCCGTCCACGGGGAAATACGCCTGATTGCACTCATACACAGTACCACTTGCCGATAGAAAAGTGCATTTCTGATTCAATGAATTTATCTATTTCCTTAATATTTCAGACCCCTTATTGAAACTTTCACATACATATATACACAACGGTATTAATACGTAATGAAACAAAGCATATTGAAGCATAGGTGGGGCCCCGTGGGAAATAGCCTAATTGAAATCATTCGCTCGTCCAATTACACGTCGGTACCAGTACCAGCCATTTACTCGCCGATTTCTAAGCGAATTAGTTATTGTTTAATGATATTAGTTATTTCAGATGAATAACCATGAAATAGCTATGTGTTCAGTACATATTTTGACTATAATATACACACAAATATTGCTTTAGAATTTGTAATATTCAACATAGTTATCTATTAGTATACAAAGTACCGATTGTCATTTATATAAGACGGCAAAAAGTTGATACGGTATTTTATATAAAATTCTAATGTAGGAAAGGAAGCTCATAATATAGTGTGTATGTATATATACTTTTTATTATCAAGCAGTATTATTTAAATATGCATTTGTTATATTAACTGTTTTTTAATTAATAATATTGAAGTAAATAAAGTACCACTAGTTGTTTATCTGCGGCTTCGCCTCCGTTGTTTAACAGAAATAATAATTGAACATTTTAAATGGCCAAGGTCATTTTCTTAGAGAGCCCAGAGAGAGAGTATAGATATCCTATAGCCTCCCTCGTTAAATGGACTATCAAACACAAAAACATTTTTTTAATTCGAACCAATAGTTTCGATATTAGTGCCTTCAACCAAAGAAATTTCTCAGCTACATGATATTAAGATAGAAGTAAAGATTTCTATTTTAGTTAAGTTTAGTTAATACAAATATAGTTTCATATTATAGGAGTCATAGGAGTATATTTTCACGCACATCCATTAGAAGTGTATCGTGAAAAACCAGCAATAAATCATTACCTTCTCTTTTATACAATAAAACTAGCACTTAATTCTTTTCATCGACCTCCACTATAACAAGCATTTGACCTTAACCCGTAAATAGTTCTATAAATAAAAATTCTAAGGCTATTAAGCATTACATAATTATATAGAAATGAAGATGGCATAGTGCAGCCAGACAAAGACGCTGGTTGTGGGTTTAATTCTCACTAGGGAGAAGGATTCTTTTTCTTTGTGTGTCTCTTCAACCCTGAAGGTTGGCTGCCTTTACTCTGTCCAATGCTAGGCGGAATCGTTGCTTCACGGATTTGATACCGGTTCACCCCATGATTTTACTCAATTTTTTTTTTCATCAAACTGTATATGTCATTCATCAAATCATGGCTTAAGTATTCAATTAAAAAAAAATCACCCGCTTACCCGCTCGGTTAAAACAAAACGCCATGTTGAATTCCGTCACTCACAAAGTAATGTTAGGAATTTGTACGGGGAGCAGCGAACAGTGTGCCTTATCACTTAACATTTGTTTATTTTAAAATTACATATGTCTAAGTACAAAAAGAACATCATTCTAGCATGTTCCAACTGTTGGTAGTACAATACCAAAGCAATGATTGCAATGTGACATGTCAATAATAATTGGTATATATTTTCCTTTTTCATGTTTATTCTCTTGGTGGACCAGGCAGGCTATGCTTGATAAAACGTGAAGCTAAAAAGATGTATGAATAAATATTATAAAAGACATATATGACCAACAAGAAAATTCGCCTTGGCATACTGACGCACTGGCATAGCAAAACTATGCTATTAATATTAAAGAATGCCAATAGAGCGTGCTATGGAAACCGGGCCATCCCTAGAGACTTTAGCAATAAAATATCGATCACGTTTCAATTACTGTGATTACACTCAGTAATTACATTACATTTGGTATTCTAGAAACACGCGCAATAATTAACATTCGGTTTAGGATTTTAAATTAAACTAAACAACGTGTTAAACAAGTGAATACTGACAATTGTCTATTGAAGTAACGTCGGTTGTTGCAACTTGAATTCTGAAACCTTAATACGTTTATCCCCTTTCTCCTTCTTTTCATTACGAAGTTTAAAGGCTTTAAAATAAAATAGCAAATATTTATGATTTCCCCGTTCTCTAATAGTAATCAATATATTATCAGTTTATATCCTTTTATAAAAAAATACAATAATATTAAAAATTGCTTGTTTATTCTAAAATCAAATATTCATACCATTATTCATTAATATAATTTAAAATTGCAACCAAAAAGTTTTTAAATATTTTTTTTACAAAATAATAAACGTAACCTGAAAGTAGCGTGTAATTTTACTGAATATTTTCGTTAAGCCTTTCACAGGAAGACGTATTGTAGCATAAAATAATGGTATCGGACGGCATTAATCCTCTTAAATGCAATTATTAATGTCAGGTCAATATTTTCATAAGCATTTTGTGCGACCTTTCTCATGCTTAACATTTTTTTTAAAAGTCTACCCTTTTCTCTAGAAACATCAATTTGGGTTAGGTTATAAAAATAATGTTATAAAGTATTTTTTTTAAACTTCGCGCTCTATCCCGCCTTTCCTACTGATTCCGAGCCACTGTGTTTTGAGTGGCAGAATTAAAATTCGCGCTTAATCTTACCAGAGAGAACTAAGATATATTAAATAAGCTAAATATAGTAAATAAGGTTAAATATTTCACATTTCAAGTCTCTGAACCAAATTGATTTTAATAACAAAAAAAAGAACTAAAGTAACGAGTTGTTAATTATGCTACTAATAAATAAATGTATATTGGTTTACTTGTTACCAAATAACGTAAAAACAGTTAATTTGATTGAAATGGAATGGAATTCAGCACAAATACTAATTAACGAGCTGTAGCCCGCAATTTCATTTGCGTTGACTATGGGACGCAAATTCCCCTTTTTGCCGTTCCTGTTGGAATTACCCTCTTACTGCTCCCTTATACTCCCCGAATACTACATATCAATTTCCATGTTTTTACGCTGCGTTATTATGGTAGTGCGTTGTCAGTCAGTCACTCGGCAACGGAAATATATATATATATATATATATATATATATATATATATATATATATATATATATATATATATATATATATATATATATATATATATATATATATATATATATATATATATATATATATATATAAGTACTATTTCCGGAGGATAAAATACAATACTTAAAAGCCATATAATAATAATTATTAAAATTCAAAATACTTTTCCTTATCAAATTATATTTTTTTGTCTACATACAAGTATATTGCATAGTAAAGAATTGCATTGAACTAGTCACTTAAATATATTCAGTTTAATATGTATATAGCAAGATATTATGCATCCTTGTTAAACAAGATATGTACATCACGATAATAATTTAAATGATGATATAACTAAATCTAGTAGTAGTATACACACGCCTATTGCATCAGATTTTTTTAATTAAACGTAAAATAGCTTATGCCAGATAAATTAGATTAGCAAAGAAGTAATCTATGCTTCTTACAGATTATATATTTAATAAAATGTAAAGTAAGAAAATTCGTCATCAAAATAAGCAGTGTCTTCTTTAGAAGTTTCAAAAATATATAAATTTTAAGACTAAAATTATCTCACAATAGTTATATAAAATTTGAAAGTTTCACTATGTAAAAACAATGCTATATATAAAGTCACAGACAGAGATAAGACAATATTTTGAAAATAATATTCACATACCTAATTTGATACTCTTCAATAAATTATAAAATCGATTAGTTTTTCCACATATTAACAAATTAATTTACCTGTTAAAGGCATATTACGTAGTGTCCTCTACGCAAGGAGCAGGAACCGTGGCGGGACTTGCACAACCGTAGCAAATATTAACTCAGTGCTCGGCTATACGGCAACACACGCACGCAAACGTCGAAATGATACGCATCGGAGCTGTGAGTATATTTGTTGGATTGTTTAATTATTTTCTTGTCTTGACACCTTGTAGGGTATACAAATAGATCAAATGAATAATGAAAATCCTTTGTAGAATTTATTTTCAGTAGATATTAAATTGTTTTGGTAAATAGGTCGTATATTGGACTAATTCTAGTGTTATTTTGTGAATTTAAAAAATATAATACCTCGGTAATGCAGTAGTTACCGTGTGGTAAATCAATGTCATTTTTTAAATCTTCACGCTGTATCCCTCAAATAGCAAGGTAGGCAGAGGGAAGACAGCGCGTGTTTATTGGCGAAACTTAACGCCGCGCGTTGTCTTATTGCCAGAGCTGTGCTAAGGCTGCAATATTTACACAATAATAAACTGTAATTTTACTAGCCAAAGTCTAACGTTGGGGTGGAGTCATGAAAATAAAAGAAAATTTGTTAAATATTCAATATGGATTAGAATTGAGGCTCACAATGTAGGAATTTATACTATACTAAATCGCTATTAGATGACTCAGGTTTATTGTGTTTATTATGAGTATCGTAATATATGTTATTATGTGTTCTAATCAAAACTCCAGTAAGGCTGTCATTTACTAACGAAAATATTCGAAACAGTAATGTTCATTTAATCATTTTTAAAATGTATAGTCGACTTTCGCTAAATTTTAAATGAAATAAATTGAAAAAAATTAAAATGCTTTGTGTAAAGCACTAGTAGCTGTCTTCAATTTTAAACTTGCCGTCTTTAAAAGTAAGAATTTCTTATATTAGAACAAATTAAAAAAAAAAACAAAAATAATATACAATAATAATATAATAAATTCCAAATTTTAAGAACCTAAATCGATAAACCTTCGGGATATCCTTTGTTTTTTTCTTTTCAATAAACATATACTGCATATGTATATAATTTATGACAATATCTATATACACATATATACAAATTAATATTTATTGTATGTCCTTTATAAAATCTTAAACTATGCATTTCATCATATGATGATCTCAAGCAAAGTTCTTGTGCATAAGCCCACGAAGGTTTCTGAGTTGATACGATTGTCGACAATAATATTTTTTCGAAATAAATCAATAAAATTACTAAAAATCAATTGAATATTTCTGTAATGTCTATTTTTCAAAATTATTTTAGTTGGTTGCGTGGCAACGCACGCGAGGTACAGCTAATTTTTAATAAAAAATATACAAGTCCCCTTAAATATCAAAAATCAAAGGTATTTTTAAGAAATAGAATAATTATTATGTATGCAATTTATATGCACAAATGTATATTTACTTTCACTCTAAATGTAATATATATAATTTATTATTATAATATCAATACTGATATATACTTCATTATAAATGTATATTGCGCTTGTGTTTCAGTTATTTTTTGCTGCTATTATCGCTAGCCATCTTTGCTTGGCAAACCCTGTACCGGATCCGGATCCAATTCACCACACGCGGTAAGTATTACTCTTTTTTTATAGTAATTATAACGTTCAATAATAGTATATAATATTGAATTTATTAATTAAATTCTCAGTCTAACTTATAATATCGAATATCTTAAAATAAGGTATCGGTGAATAAAATGTGACTTAATACTAAAATATATCTACATATCCGACAGAATTCGGGAAATACGCCCAGATAAAAAATCTAACAAACCAAATGGATTAAATAATACAAAACTCATAAATTAAATATAAAAAGGACCTCGTGTTACAGTGCGTCAACATCTGCGACTGTAAGCGCGATGGTTGTGGCTTCAATTCCCAGTCGCGTAGAACGTGTTTAAACAATAGATTATATCTACCCGCTTTGCTTAAAAAAATGTAGAACGCGTTAAGAACCTAAGAGAATATCTATATTGCGTTGAATAAATCAAATAATGACTCCACAAATAATGAATTTCAAATGAAGCTAAGTATAAACTTTATCGGTATTCATTTTGTTTCGATTTCTGAGAAATACAATTTTTTAAATGAAAAAGAAGTGAATTACTTTGTGGTTGTTTAAATGCAAGAGAGGAGACCATTATCCGTACAATAGTATCCTACTTAATCTGTAAATTTATTGGATTACAATTAATATTGTATTAAAAATTTATTACTATACATTGTGATATTTATACAGTTATTACAGTGTGATATTTATTGGCCTGTTTCCAATGAATATTTTCAATTAATTTCATTATTTAATAAGTAAATTAAAGTTGGAATTTAATGTTTTTTCTGCCTTTTTTGCATCCTATATAGTTAATTTATAGAAAAAAGCTCCGCATATAGCAGGGTAGGCAAAGGAAACCCTAATGTCAAGACACTACCGTTCCCCGTTTCGGTCTTTCGAAATATAAATAGTGTGTGTTGAGAGACGGAACTCAACGTGGCGCTTTGTCTTGTCTCACATCTTCCCGAATGAGAATCGAACCCGTCACGCTTACAGTCAGGCGATATGCCTGTGATGGCCCCATATTATTTATTTAATGAAATAAAAGCCTGGATTAATAAAACTTTCCGTTTCAGTGTAAGAATCCATATACCACATGAAGTTCACACAGTTCACCATCATCATGTGGAGAAAATTCCTGTAATCAGGGAAGTACCGATCATCAAGGAGGTTCCTGTAGTGCATCAAGTCCCTGTTGTAAAAACAGTGCCCATAGTAAAAACAGTCCATGTACCATTTATAAATACCGTGGCTGTAGAAAAACCAGTTTTTATACCAGTTAAAGAACATTTTCACAGTTTCTTACACTAATCACCAAAGTAGCACCTAAATAATGTTAATATAAGCACTAAATTTGTAGATTTTCATAAAATTTTCCTTTTTGTTAAGTTTACGGCATTATTAAATCAGATTTTTGATTAAAGTTATGTCACGTGTCTAAATGTGACGAGGCACTCGAATAACATATGCTTTGACGATATTGAGAATGTATTGAAAGTAACCAAAGCGAAGATTTTCTCTCCAAGTCACTAAAACGAAGTAAGCGATTATTAAGACTGATTTCTTAAACAAGATTAATGCATTAAATACATTTTATTAATTAATGTTTTTGTATTTAAAAACCCTCAAATGCTTAACTATGAATGGAAGTAACATTTAATTTAAAATTGAAATGTATTCCACTTAATATTAAATATATAATTTAAGTAATTGAATTTAATATAATCCTAAAGAAATTTTCTATGATAGCTAGAAATTAAATTAAAATTTCATAAGAACTCTAGCAAAATGTTCTCTTTAAATAGAACTTTTGAATATTATGGCCATTTCGGAACTGCACTATAAAAGTTTGATTAGTTAAATTCATAAAGTAAAACTACCTTGGGCTTGAAGTAATAAAAATAAAATTTTACACCTGTTGGCCATTAACACGGGACTAGTTAACAAAACTAAAACTATACAACCATTAAATGTGTATAATAACTGGCTGCTAATAAAATTAATACATTTATTAAGCTCCTTTGAGCTCAATTACCTCCATAACGTTAATAGTTAATGTAACGACATTTAACGTTTTGTTAAATTGATAATCTATTCAGGTCACCGTCAGCTTCGTTCTTAGAGTCATCGTTCGTAGGTTCAGATTCCATATAAGATTATCGTTAATACATAGATAATGGTTGTATTAAATACACAAATTAGCACAGCATCATATCATAATATGAAATATTTGGCTAAGCATAATGTAAGATAGTCGGTCTATCAAGTACCGATTCACTAGAGGTCAAGTAAATAAAAACTAATAAACATTAAAATTTAATTATCGTTTATTTATCGTTATCGTACTTTACTTTGACTAGCTTCAAACATTTCCACGAAACAAACAAAATGTGATACAAAATTTGGTTACACATCAACGGGCTATCCTTAAGTTACACACGTACACGTTGAAAACAATTTGTCTACTGACACGAAGGATAGTGCAGTACAGTACTATCGGAAAGTGGGAACACAGGCGACCCCATGGGAAAGACTCGTCACGCGCGAACTGCCAGAGGTGCGATTATTTATTCAGTAACTAATACCTACACTTGACACATATCACGTTTCCTGTTGCCTTTCGATCGACGTGACAGCGGCAAATGTATAAAGGCACGTATATTTTGTACTTGGAAAATGATAACATAGGTTTCTATCACATAAATACATATGAAATTTTAAGAACACTCGTATTTTTATGTATTATTTTATAAATTAAAATTATGAATTGAACAATAAATTGAATAGATACCAGTAACAACTGCCCTGAAATACTTTTTTCTCATGAAATCCTAACAACATTGTAACTTATTTAGCACTTGATCAAAGGGTGTCAATTTATTTAATTAATATTATATTTATTATTTTATAATTTCTTTGTACAAATTCTCTCCACTTAGTGCCAGTGGAGTATCCAGTATTAATATCATAAAAATCGTTATCCAACAATCGTTATCAAATATATATTAAAAGTACAAGTAACATCAGCCCACTGCTGGACATAGGCCTCCCCCAGACCCGCTATAAGGCAAGATTTCCCGTTTTCGCCATCCAGTGACTATCAGCCGTCTTCTTTGTCATCGGACCATCTGGCCGGAGGGCGTCCATTTTATTAAATCCTAATAGCGAATTCGTAATAAATAACCTATATATTGATCCTTACAATAAGAATTAAAGTTAGAAACAATAAAGAAACCAAAATACAATTCTTAAAAGGTAAACGTTTTAAATGTCAGTACATATACTCAGTATATATATGTATTATATAATTAATAATCACGTAGTAACACAGTCGTACCATTTCATGACAATTATTAATCAAATAGTCGTACCAAATCAAAGTTCACAAGAATATCACATTTATTCATAAATATATATAAAAAACTTATATTTTTATATTAATATCTTAACCAGCCAGACAATTACAGTGCCCACAACATTAAAATAACGACAATTTTTCACTTATTCGACCAATGCAAACTCACAAATATTACCCTACAAAGCTATTTAGTCCCCCATATTTGCGTTGCAATTTAGCAGCAACTCGTAAAACAGTATTGCATTTTCGCAAACATTCAAAACATCAGTGTGAAAGTTGTTTGCACGTAATAGCGAGTTTCATTGTTTGGGCGCGTTATCACAATTTGCAGCGGGCGGCGATCGGCATGTCGGTCTTTGTGCTCCTGTCAAACGCGAAAGCCATTTAGGTGGTACGCATCGGATGCTTAAAACTAAAGTACGTTTAGCTGTTTCTTCCTAGAGTTTTTTTTTACCTAGTTCTTATAATGATTTTCCGTTAGAGGATTTTAGAAGTTCGCCTCGTAGTCAAATATATTGGGGAATCCCGTTGATCTTGAATTATATAATGGCAAGAAGTTAGAATTTATAGCACAGATAAAGGAAACATCCGAAAATTGAAAATGTATTGGTATATCACCTAAAAGTATTATGAACTTATTTTTGTAGATAATTTTAAACAAAATTAAATTTGTCAACTTTTATAATTTATACTTTCCGTTTATCTAGTGGACAGCGCACCTACAGAATTAGTACAGAGCCCTCGGTGCCCAAATAAGGTTCGCACTTGAACGTTTTAATATTTTCTTAATAATTTCTATATAAAGTTTCAGTTTTTATTAGGATGATTAGAGAAATTTCATTGACTAAATTCTGCACAATATGATTACGGTGAAAGTTAGAAATTGTTTCAAAGTCAATATAGAAGATATTAAAAATTCAAGACAGGGTATATATATACATAAGGCGTATATTTATGAGATCACAAAAAAAAATAAGACTTAGATAAATTTAATAGTGAGCATGCATCAGCACAGGCCTTTGTTTATGAAGCTTATCGCAATTTGCAGTGATTCGGTATCAACGTGTCGGTCGATTGTTCTCCTGTCAAATTTATGGATGCACAGCTTGAATTTGACTTCCAAATAGACTTGCTCCACTTTTGTACTTATTTTGTTACTATAAGCCGCTACCGTATTATATAACTAGTCATACAATGTTACCTAGCTTACCAGGGTGCTTACATTCCATTATATTATTTATTTATTTTGAAATATTAAATTATACTTTAGATATATATTTTTATAAACAAAGCAAAAGCTGACAATTATTGTCTATAGATTCGTTCAGATCATAACAAAACTTGACACAACATATCAAATAACAGCCTACCCATCTCACCTATCTCAAAATCGCTGGCAAACGTGTTTAAAAATGTCATCCTCTTCATAAAATTAAAGTATATGATTTATGAAATGTGAAATCAGCATTTTCGGCTCGATTGATTCACGAACGGTTAATTTTCACCCAATTAATTCTTTTGTCGATTCAGGCACTTGTTACTGGTAATTATATCGCTTATGAATACACCCTTGACAACTCAGATAACGTGATGGTTTTATAATTGAGAATGTAATTTAATTCCAATTTCTGAATTATTTGCTAAAAAGAGATGTTACTAATTTTTTATTTTAGCTTCACGCTGTATCCCGCACGTAGCAGGGTAGGTAGTGGCAACCGTAGGTAGAAGGAACCTAGAGAATGGCGAAACTCAACACCGCGCTATGCCTTGTTGTCAGAGGAAGAAAATGAAAATAGTTCATTCTCCCTGATTGGGAATCGAATCCACGAACCGTCCCGTTTACAGACAGACTGTGCCTCTGCGCCACGACGGTCCGAGTAAATAATTTAATGTAAAATACCCAATGAATACGAATTGAAAATGATTTTATCAATGGATTACGTTCATATATCGGTTTTAATGCAATAACATGTTATCATTTCCTCTTAAATGTTAGAACCTGTAATATTTCAAACTGATTTTTGCATATAACATGTTGTTATTTTTTCTGTTACTAATATATTTTTTTTGTATATAAAAAAAAGCTTAACATGAATTATTATTATTTATATTATATAAATTAATTATTCTTATATAAATACAAAAGAATTTGAATAATCAGATTGTGAAATAATTCATTATTATAATTAATATATATATGCTTTTTTTTATTTTTGAGACTATAAACGCAACAGTTGTGAGTTTGATTGCCACATGGGGCAAGAAAGTATTTTCATTTTTCTCGCCCAGATAAGAAATCAAAGCGCGGCGTTGGGTTCTACTTTTCAACATACATTGTCTTGAAAATTGGGCGGAAAGCGAGGAAAGAAGTGTTTTAACACTAGGTTCCCTCTGGCTGCACGCCATACAGCATTGATACATCAAAAACATATTTATTTTCAAAAGATTAATATGGGCCGTACATTACTCAGCTTTCTGACCTAAAAATATAATTTATCGAGTAACTTTAACAGTATAATTAAGCTAAAGTATGCAAATGCTCGTTTATTAATATCAAAACACCGTAAAAAGCAAGGAGTATATTATTAATGAGGTTTATACATGCGATATATATGACAGCATGTATTTCACAAAATATTATTACAATGTCCAATTAGCTTATATAAAGCTTAATAAGCTTCGATTCGATGCTATATTAGCGAATTATGTGTTGTCAATATGCTTTAATAGTAGTAAGTATCATTTACATAAGCTTTGATCATAATAGTGTTTAATATAGCAATTAAATTACAAAATATAACGTAAATTAACACTTATAATATTGGACTTTTACTATTACCATTTGTACTACAATACCAAGCGACCTTTTTTAATTTATTTACGGCAATTGCTGCGGGCTAATTTGAGACTTTGTAAAATTTGCCTACCTTACCACAGGTAAATTATTTAACGATTAGAATATGTTTAAAAACTTTAACTTAAATTAGGAAAGGCAGGAAATAAGCTGGATTGTTACCTGTAATAATTCTTTCCCATTTCAGTACACTTTGAAACGCACCGTGTATGACCCTAATATACAACAACTAGAGCAGTACAAATACCAACGAACCCCTGACGTCTTAGGCCGAACCGATTTGACTACTAGGTACACAACTCTGTGAGGGGACTATGACCTCTGTCTATTTAGAGAGGGAGGGAAAATGAGTTACAACATTATTTTACATACAATGTATTACTATATACATGTGCATATATTTTACTCCTTTTTACGAAAAATCATTCTTATATATTATAATCGTTCTTATTTTCATTCACATACTAGTTAGATTGTTACACTAACCTGTATTACATATGATTTAGAAAATAATTTTATTTGAATTTAACATATAATTTTTAAGTATATAATTAATTGTTATAAAGGAGATTGCTTTTTAAAATATAAATAACGAAAAATAAGTTAAAATAACTATTACAGAAATGTTACAGAAAGACATAAGACAGATATGGATAATTGCACATCGATTAATAAACGAATATGTCAATCAGCAATGGTACAGGAAATAGCTATAGTAGAGTTTCCTAGTGAAATTTAACGTTTGTTCCTAGCCAGTCGCTCCCCGATAGTTTGTTTGAAGTTAGACTTCGGCCATACCGCCTTTGTATTGGCCGTCTTATCCGATAATCGAATACTAAGTTGTGTGTACAGTTATCGTTGATACTGCGGACTTGAGCTATGTTTGAGCCTGCTTCGGTTGATTAAAGTCGTATGGGATTATGTAATATGTATGGAACAAATGTAATGTTTTGTTACAATGTTGCTTCTGTGAAAATAAATTAATGCCAAAAATGGCAATACAAAGACTACTAAAAAAATGACACATAATAAAAAAATAAATATTGATAACAATTGGTTGGCCAAAATAATTTAACATCAGATACGGTTATTAACTTCGGCTGTTCTATTAAAATGAGCCCACATAGTAGAAATGATAAAACTTTTATTTGCCATTTGTTTCAGTCATCAAGGAAAAGATCAATTAAGGGGATTAGTTGCCTCCTTTAAAGATTACGTAATTGGAGGAAGATGAGGGTAGTGCCGAAAGTATATATCAGCATCGTTGATAAAGCACGCCGGCTATAGGAGATATGAAACGGTTAGTTGTCAAATGTTAAGCCAGGGAACAATATATTATGACTTCAAGTAACTTCAAGTTAGCATGTTACGTACACTTAGTATATTTCAAGTTAACCACACGTTCATTAAATAAATTAAGCTTTAAAAGTATAGTTGATTCTTTTTTACCTTTAAAATAGGTTATATATACAAGTCAAAACCAAGAACAAAGAAGGCTGTATAGATTTGGAGCATATTCAGTCTTCTCATTTTAATACGAGGTTGATTCTCGAGGAATATTATGATAATGAGGAACAAATTAAGGAACGACAAAATGTTACTTCGTAGTTCAATGAAAATTGAGAATATCTAACAAATGTTTACGCTTTGCTATGATTTAAGTTATAATACAATTTTTATAGAACTCTTAATTTTAAACACAGTTAAACACCTCTACAATTTTAGAAAAGTCGTCAAAATCTTTTTAAATTTGACATTTGACTATAAGTGCGACGACCGTGGGTTTCCGCCACTCGACACGCAATGTCTCGAAAAAAGCGTGAGTAATTTAATATATATTTTTTTATTATTAAATTATTCTATTTTATATACAAATATAAATAAATACACACAAAAATCGATGTTATCAAACACTTGGTAATGGAAAAAATAAGCGTCGTAAAAACGTCCTCACAGAAGGCATGGTTCAATTTGGTGAATTTAACTGCTATCTTCAACGATAGCATTTTACAAGTTATTAGCGTAACAAAATTGCGGACGATTTTTCTCTTTTAAGTATTTTGCCGATTGTATCTTTTAGTAACAAAAATGGCATTTCACCACCGTAATGGCGCTAGCTCGACCTTGGTCTGGTAATGACGTTACAAAGGGAATCATTTATCTCAACTTTTTGTTTATGACGGTATTTTATCCTTACAAATTGGTCGGATTATATTTTCATAGTTGAATTTAGCAGCATGTTGTAAATTATGTTTCTGTTTCTTATATATATTGCAATAGTATTATTCATATGAAAATTGATAACAACGAAGCTTTTGATGACTCACCAGATTGCTAAAATTTATTTCGTGATAAAAAAAATTCTATACTTAATCAATTAAAGCTGCTATCAATAATAACAAGCCACATAAACAGCATATGACCGTAAACAACGGTAATAGTGTATAAAGGGGCGCGGCAGAGGCGTGGTACGTCTGGGACCCTTCCGTGAAACCACCTATTAATTGTACAATAACAAATAAAAACTATATTGCAGCTACGAATGTTTATAATAGTAGTATCGTATTTGGATAGATGACTTCATTACACGAACACTTGCTTAAATATTCGCGATGCGTTCTTATGTATGTACGTGAGTATGCATTATTGAGGCATGCCTTCTCTTATAATATTATCGGCATGGCATAGTTTTAAATGAGAAATTCATTTGTTTTTTTCTTTTATCGAAACTTAATACTTTATATATATATATATATATATATATATATATATATACAATTTTCTTAAATTTACCACTTGTCCACTGTCCCTAATCAATGCTATTTGCTACCGTTAAACTTCATAAACTAATTTGCTATCATTTGTATAAATAAACAAAATAAAAAGTTTTTATATATGTATATAAATATTTCCATGTAAAATTGTCACGACCTATTGTTCTATTCTCTAGTGACGTAACAACCGGTATTCAAACGATCATAAATAACATTGACTTTTACCACACACCTATTACGGTTTTTAACGTCTCTATAAATAATATATGTTAAGAGATCATTTATTTATAGGAAAATAAAATGTAAAATTTGTGTGAATGAAATTAAATTTATGAAAATTAATATAAATATAAATATTTCTTCGTACTTATTACTTCATATTGTACTAATTTATCACACAATATAAACAATTTCTAATTTCATACCAAAAAATTTAACCGTCGGACTGTACACTTTGGTGGCGGATTCGATTCTTTGATTAATTACAAGTGCGATGTTCAATACCCAATGTCTCGAAACCGAGAAAAAATTGTCTTGACATTAGGTTTTCTCTGTGTACGCTTCTATAAATAGGATACAGCGGGAGGCTAAAGATAAAGAATAGCGTATATTAAAAGTAGTTGGTTGGACTTTAGCAATTGTTTGTTATCGATTATATAGGTTACGTTAACAATGCTAGTGGACCGTCGTGGCACAGAGGCAGAGTGTCTGCCTGTAAGCACGACGGGTTATGTGTTCAATTCCCACTCGGCGAGAATTAATTATTTTCATTTTCTTCGCTCTGGCAACAAGGCAAAGCGCGGCGTTGAGTTCCGCCACTAAAATCGCAGTCTCCATACGCAGTAAATGGGGAACGGAGTGTCTTAACACTGGGTTCTTTCAGCCTACGGTTCACTCTTCTTACCCGGCTATATACAGGATACAGCGAGGAAAGTGGTAAAGGAAATCATTCATTTCATCGCATTGTACTGGAGGTATGTGAGGATAATAGCGGTAAATCCAATTAATGCTGCTACTCTTGAAAGGTCAAATTTATTATTTCTCATATTTATTATTATACTTCATATTCTTCAAACGGTCGTTTTAATTAGTTGTCTGTTCATTTCATAAATGTACAAATAAAAATAAACGTCGCAATAATCTTTTGTTGTTAGTATTTGTGATATATATGATTTCAAATGTTGAACAACATTAAACAATTGCTTCGACAATAGGTTCTTTGATAAATAATTAAAAATTATGCGTTTAAGAGTGTTTGAAAATAATAAATAGACTCTCATAACAGAGAATATAATTCCGGCTAACTATCCAAGTATCTAGTATTGTCCAGTACCTACATATGTATTGTAGTAATAAAAGAATCTGTAAATTAATTTTATTATTTGTACGAACGCATAAAAACATGCGGTAAATGCGAAGATAAGCTAATTTATCATTGCACTTATTTAATTACAGAAATTGCGTGATGCCTGGCTAAGCTGGCTAAGTTAAGATTATTAATTATTAAAATTAAAATGATTAATAACTTTGAATACTAATCCAAGCAAATAAATTGTGATATAAATGAGGCCATGACACTCCATTCTCCACTTTCCATTCAAAATCAAGCCATTACGTCATCTTAAGTTGTTTGAGTTCAAAGCTGCGCCTACCAGAGTGAGGAGATGAAACTCATTTTACCATTCACAGAATTGATTCCGAACCCACTACTAGTTCGACGATGTCCCACTGCGCCACCGTTGCTTAGTTATAAAAATTAGCTTTTTTAATAGTTCCAATATTAAAATTATTCTCTTCAATCAAAATGTATCAGCAGAACTAATAATATAACTTTTTGCCCACTTACATTATTATTTTACTTTTGAATTAAATATATACGAAAATGACTATTTATCATATAACAGACAATCGTCATCTCATAAACTCTTTAACTTATTAAGCTACTTAGAGCATTTATTCATTAATTTTATCACACTAACTTATTTTGATATAGAATGTTAAGGTTGTATAATAACTTCAAGTTAGTTCCGAAGTTCATATAAGATTTAGTTCTTCTAAAGACTTAAATACTTAATTTTAGCTTTAGCTCTCCTTTCACTTAAACACATTTGTTCCTCAGACACAAACAAATAAGTAATATTGGTTCTTATTTTAACATCTAAAAAATTGTTGTACGCGTCCATTGAATTTCACTTATTGGATTTTTTTTTAGTAACACGCTCTTTATGGTAATTTAAAATGAAAATCCTCTTATAAAATTATTAGTACCAAAAAGCGTTTAGCAACGTTACATATACATATGAAATAAAATAAAAATTAGAAAGAATTTGTTAACCAAAAGTTGATTTATGACCGCTCTAACATTTCTAACCTTGAACTTTAACTTTTTTGCTCATTTTTTATTATAACAACACAATTTCGTGCCTCCATGCCGCTGAAGCGCCATTGAAAGTACTAGAACAAAAACTCGTTCCGCCCTAAATGAACCCTTTTCGTTGACGAGGTATAATTGTTGCATTTTTATATGAACGTTATATAATATAATGGATGGTATATATGTGAAGAATAAAGAATGACAAGTGTTGAAATTTTTTTTTTCTTATTAAAAAGAAATATCAGAGAATTGTATTTAAAATTTTAAAACATATGTTTTGTTTATTTCAAAAGATAATAAATATACGACATCGTAATATAATCGTTTTATCTTATCATAAGTTGGCAATGTCGAACTCTTTCGGTCGATATAAGTATGTACATATGGCGCAGCGTATGTACATAATATGGTGAAGCTACAATATATTTGATTACACTTAAAAGTGACTTTGTATTTATATTTATTATAAAATCTTGATCATACAAATTGAGATACCAGTGCAAATGAGTGCAAAACTGCGCCAATATTTTTTTTAAATACCTTTAGAATTACTTTGGATTGATTGGTATATAATATGTATATATCGACCGTTGTAAAATTGAGTGCGATAGCTGAAACATTCACAACTGGATTAAAAGGCTTAAATAATTAAATTGTAAATCGAAGCGTAATTTCGATTTTGTTACAATAAAAATAACTAAGTACATTCACAAGATTTCTATTATTCGTTTAATTTTCTAGAAAACTGCTGAAGCACTTCCATCACGATCCTTCGCGTGACGAACTAGAGACGGCGGCAAAGTTAAAGTGTTACTCAGCTAATAACATTAATTAAAAGCGTATTGTTCAATGAGATTTCAGTAATAACCCAGTAATTAAGTATATATAATGTTTTATAAAGCTTGTTTAATTATTACTGTAAACTTGGCCTTGTGAGACAAAAACATCAATATTAATATTTTATACATATCTTAACGAATGGCGTTATAGGATTAATGTATGTAGGCAGAATAGTGACCACAGCACTGTTAGTGAAAAAGTTTTTTATAATATTTGTATATCAATAGGCGTTGAATAATATCCATATATATGTTATTAATATTATAATACATGTAATATTTTACAATACAAATATATAAAATTTGAATAGGATGATAAATATTCTGGAAATGCATATTTAATACAATCTTAATCTCACTGCATATAAATATGTAGCTACATAGGATCTATACTAGAGACGGTATCATCGATATCATCTTAACAGTGGCTTTGACTAACAAGAGGTACATACTAAAACAATTAGGTTTACAAACATCAAGTATCTTATCTGTTTCACATCAGATTATCGATCGTAAGAGTACGCGTCAAATTAAGCTATTGAGGGCAATAGACGGCTAGGAGAGGGCTCTGGAGATCTGGTGCAACGCCTCACTATTGATATTGGTGAAGGAAACTTGAAACTAAGTAAAGACGCTGTTATATGATCACACCATCTCAAAATTAAACATTCAGGTAAGTATTATGTTGAGAATATTACTTACAATACTTAAATTTAGCATACAGATTTGGCTATCATTAGTACGAAGTACATAAGTATCTTGGTTAGTACGAAGGGTATAAAATGAGATTATTTGTCTACGTAAAAGAAATCGCGTGCTAAAACTTGTTATTATCAAAATGTAATTTTAGATTTTTTTTTGTTTATTGTATTGGTAGTTGCTTAACATAGTCAGATGTTGCAATGTTGCATTGACCTCAAACAATTAAGTAAACCATAGATAACTTAGAAATAAGCCAACTAAACTTGATCTAATAAGGATACTAATATTAAAGCATGCCAATACTGAAGCATTGAAAATAAATTCAATTAAAATAAATAGTTATTCCTCCATACACTGGCCCTCCGATGTAAAAGCTACTGGCCCAGATTGCCAAATTAAGTATTGTGATTCCGATACCCAACTAAAGCCAATTGTTCTGTAGTAGTAAAGTGACATTTAAGACGTTATTTTAATTTATTTAGATATTTCTAATCTGAATAAATATTATCAAGACGTGTAAGTTATCTTAATTTGAAGTCTATGTTTTATAATGAAATGATAGCATCTTGGGATATAGTATCAAGAATACTATAAATAAAATAGTATACAAAGAATGCTGTATAAATAAATTGATACTGTATATATTATACGTTATCATCTTTATATATTGATTGTTCAATCAATTCATAAAGATGATAATGTATCATGGCAAGTGTCGTGGCGTAGTTGGACAGCCCGTAATTGTAAATCGGAATCGGACTGATGGAATCACATGGGAAAAGAATAGAGAGGGAACGAGAACCTAGTGTCAAGTCTTCGTCATGACAGTTCTCTGTGCCTACTCTGCTATTACGGGATAAATCATGAAGACGAAAAAAGTCATATTATATTTTTTCCATAAAAATATGAAAATTTACATACTTTTCACACATTACGATGTCTAAACGAAACCTTTTTCTTCTCGCCGGAATTCACGTTAAGACCCTCTTTACATTATGAATATTCAAATTACGATTTTAATGTTGGCGACTACCAGTAAACGAGGCTCGGTAATTGTGAGGGGAGACTTAAAAATGTAAAACAATTGGAAACAATTCCAAATGTAAATAATACGGGAATTATATTCAGACGTAGAGAAAGAATAGACGAAACCTTTTTTAGTGCATACCTTGGCGGAGTGGCGTTGGGTACTTTTAAGTATGAAACTGTCTAGGGTTATCAATATATGAAAATAGTGATATAAACAAATATGCTTTAAATATATATAAATGTATACGTTAATTAATAATATACCTACAATAATATATAGTAATTATATACATTAATTTAAGTACCGATGGGATTTTCTTATTTGCCATGTACTTCTTTTTCTGTCTCAAAACCTTTAGCCCTAATAAACATACAACAAGGTAATCTTCAATAAAAATAAAGACTGATTTGGGGAGACTACATTATGTTCTTAATTTAGTCTCACCAAAGAAATTTTAATTCTTCACATTTTGAGAATTTCCCCAAAGACAGACAACCCTGGCTTGGGAGGACGGGGTGTGAGGGTGGTAGTGTCAAAGCTAGCCAACGATCAGTCACTGTCAAGTTGCCGATAGCGAGAGACGTCTTAGTATTGCGTAGAATTTTATCGTTAACGATATCAATTCGTGCATTTAATCGAAATTTTATTTTTCTCAATATCCTCGCTCACTTAGATATCGAATAATGTGTCAAATGCTCAATGCCCAATATGCTCTTAATATTATAAATCGATTGCGTAAGAGTTAAAAGTCAAGCTACGCACAAGTAACGCAGAAATATGCTTTTAATATTAAATATTTCGATTTTCGATTTAAACGTAGCGTCAGCAGATAAATCTTGATCTATTTAAAGACACTTAATAAATTTTGTCAAAAAAGGTCATTGTTAAAATTCAGTATGATACTGTAGTATTTTGAGCAAAAAATATCTGCTGAGGCATATTTCTTGAGTTTAATCTCGCTTGTCAGTTACAGCTTTCCTCATTAATTAACTGTTACGGGAGCAGCATCCACGAACAATTTACCAATAAAATTTAACGCTTTTTTTCTTACCGTAAGTCGTCGGTCCGCAGAGTTTCTTATTTCTAAGGGTTATTGATCGATGAAACTTAAAATATAACAAAGTTACATTTATTTACGAAGTAGGTAGCTTTTAAATTCACGATCGCTTAAGTATATTGAAAATGAAAAGTTTGCTTTATTACAGTAGTAAAATGTCAAATATTGTTCGTCTGAATTCTTATTCAAATCTTGCAAGCTTCTATTTGAATCTATCGATGCATTTTTATCATCTCGAGTCTGCATTGGAAGATCGCCGAGAATTTATTACTTCACTGATTTTTTCAATTGCTCTAAATGGTACCAAGCGAGATTTATAAGGCATTCTCTCGCAAAGTCACGTAACGCTCGTCCCCTTTGTCGGTGACCCGTACTCGTGATAAGTTCCTCGAAGGAAAAAACTGGCTTGTAGTTCTTAGACATCCGATCGTTAAATTGTTTAAGTACTTAGACCATTTCCTACAAATCTATAGATATATAAGCTGAATGGTTAGGAGAAAAGAATGGCTTTATACTTTAACACTGATATTATGAGTAAAATTACAATAGTAACATTTGAGAAGCAAAATAAAATTCACAATTCATTTAGTATTTATTGCGAATAAATTACTTGGACTATTAAAACAAACAGTGAATTAAACTTTGTAAGGAAATCAAACGTTACAAAACAAATAGAATATAAAGTCAAGCGACAAGAGCTCAGAAAGCCACAAAGCGAGTATTCGTAGATGCGGGCGCCCATAGTTTTTACTAGCGAAGCGTGACTTTTTTGCTTAGCAGCCCCACTCGCATCCGGATTTGCATCCTGCACCGAATGGACTTTGAATAAAGATGCGATCGTGTCTTCTCGTTTTATTTCAAAAATAATACCAAAGTTTTGTTTATGGCCGTGTCGTGTCATTAAATTTTAAAGTTTTTTATGAAAGTAATGCTACATATAATCTGCATAGAACGTAAAAAATCATTGATATTCATCGTATTCATGCAAAACGTATTGCTGCAAGAAATATAGAAAGTACCTCAAAATATACTAAGTTATTAAATATAAGGACGTCGAATAAATATTATATCTGTAGAATTTGATCTTGCAAGGTATTTTTAATTCACTAGCATCATGTAATTTAAGTATGGACTATAGTGGAGTGGTTTAGTAATATACAAATATCATAACTCGAAACGCCATAATTAGAGAACTAAATATGATGAGTCCTTCATACAATTTTATGGTTATTAATTATATTATCAAATGTAAAGCGCAATATTGAAAGCACTACACGTAGGAAAAATATTTAATGTGTCACACATTAATAAAAACCAAAAATATACAGTCCAAGGAAATAAATAGGATTGCTGGAATATTTCTGAACCGAGATGTCATACGATGTCGGAGGTACTGAGGCGTAAAGTCAGTCCTATTCTGAACGTGACTACCGTTAGTTTTCACTTCTCACACTCTCCACATATTTTATATATTTTACATTATCTATAAACTCTACATTGACGATAGTTATCCAAGCTAAAAGTGAACGTTTCAACTAATTGTTCTTTTTTTCATTTCCACGTAGCTTCCTGTTAGGTAGACAAAAATAAACTAGTGATGGTGACTTTCCTGCCAATTTTGGAGACGGTACGTGCTTAATGAAATAATACAATGTACGACGCTTTACCTGAATGTGATTTTATTCTACAATCTGTAATTCTTGGTAATTAACTGGTATTATGTATGTGTGAATGAATGGAAAGCATATTTTTTTATTGTTAATAGACTTCAATTTTATTATTTTTAATAAATACTTCCTTGTAGCAAATACATTCTTCTGATTTAATACTGCTGATATTATACAATCGGAATCGATGTCCTCCGCCATTTGTTACTGAACTTCAAACACGTCATCGGGCGAACAATTGAGCGGGCTTGTAGGCATTCCGCCGTATTGTCCACGACTTGACAGTACGCAAGGAAAACGATTTCGTGAAGGCACTCTTTTGTATCTTCATTCAATTTGCCAAGTGATCCCTTCTAGTAATATACAACGGAAATAACGCTGACAATTATATACATATTATGTATCGAAAATAACACAAGTTTGCATTTGTAAATAAGACATTTTCAAAAAAATTTGATTTAATCGGTGTTTTATTACAAATAAATTTAATATTGAATATTTCTCTTTAAGCTAATTTTATCTTCATTTGTAATGATGTTAAAAATCACTTTCAACGAACAAAAGTACATCTCGGAGGATCTCAACGATTTAAGACGATAAATCTCTCGTTTTCTTATCACGAAATCCTGTGATCCGCTTATGTTGTATATTTTGAGGGAATATAAAAATTTAAAAAGCAAAACCATTCCACTGTTCGAGATATTTATAAAATGGCGCACAAAAGATTTTTTTCGAAAACAGACGGTAGCTTTTCACGTTGAACATTGTGTATCTAACATTGTATTAAACCATTACACCAAAAAAAGATATTCCATAAACCTACTTAAACCATAAGCGATTCAATACCAAAATATTTTAACAACATAACGAATATAAATCACTTATTTGTATATTTTAAAAGATATATGAAAAGCTTTACAATATTTGATAAAACAAATAATTCCAATTATTTCAACCGTAAGAACATTTGTGTAAGAACGATCCAAAATTTCGCATTTATAATATTAGTTAGATATTGCGCGCTCGTCCGTGTTGAGATCACGTGTATAGTCCGCGAGGGGGTACGCACCCAGGCGTGCAGGGCGCCCGACCAGCCCTCTGTTTACTCGATTCACAATAACTCCATTGTATGACTAACTTTTCACATTGTAGGGGTTATTGGTATGAAACTAAGAAATACTTAGCCTTTCGCCTGTATTTGTTTACTAGTCGTGTTTGTAAAGTTATATGTACTGTACATATATACATTGAAATATCAATAACATATTGACTTTAAATATGTATATCTATACAGCTTTTATTACATTCCCAACATCTTAAGTTATTCATATATAAATTGAAATGTAATTTAAACAGGAACAACTGCCATTCATCAGTCCTAAAACAGATTGGTGTCCTAGCGTTAGTTACCTTTACGTCACTCATCACTGCGCCAGTAAATGAGACCGGTGCGAAAGGTCTCTGTCAGCCTTTATTAGCCCGCCAATATAATCTATTGGTTAGATTAACGTAGATCTCTTAGTGGGAACGTTTCAAGCTATTTGCGTAAATTGAACTATTGATTGGATTTCTTTAACAGTGGTGGCATCTTCATCTTGGACCGTTCGCATTATTCGAACTTATCAATTGATTTTATTAGAAAACTTAATATATAATAAAGATAAGTTATGATAAAGAATATATATATATATATATATATATATATATATATATATATATATATATATATATATATATATATATATATATATATATAGATATATATATATATATATATATATATATATATATATATATATATATATATATATATATATATATATGTATTTTATACTATAATAAGACAATTTTTTATTATAAGATCTTCTTGAGAAGTATGTAAGCTCCATAAATTTCCTTTCTTAAAGAAACTATTTTACGAAGTTGTCATAAAAGAGATGATTGATCAGTCCTTGAAGCAATTCAATGAATAAGAGATCTACTAATAATAACATTGTTGAAGTCCATTGTCCAATGGGTTGACCCAATTATCGTCCACAGACACCACATTGAAGCAAAATTGGTCGATCTGTCTACGGAAATTAAATTTTCTGAATACCTATTCACTCGACTTGGCACCGAAAGTGAAAGCGGAATGTTACCATCCATATTTGAACTCTATCACGTATTGATCCCATTAGAACAACAGTAGTTAATGCGTTGCCAATTAATTTTATTAGTTTTAGAGAACGTACAATTTCGAAATCCGCTTTACACAAGAACAAGAACATCATTCAGAACATTATGTATAAAATATTACAGATTAGAGTTCTATCTTAGATAAGAGTAAGTAATGTGTAATATACAAGGTTGTCGAAAAAACAGTTTCAGAAATATTAAAAATGGAAGTGTAACAAGGGTCAACGCAACTAGATCATAAATTGACATGGGATATATTTTGGTGAGTTTGCGATTGCTTTTCATTGAAAACGAAGGGATCATATTAAACTGGTGCAATAGATGGGGTAGATTTTCTCGATTCATTTGTTATTTCAGGACCGCGGAGTGATCAGTTCACAACTGGTAGGGACGTATTGTCGGCCTTGAGGCCATTGTGTTTTTTACGTTGACGCAGCTTTTTTCCGCAAAAACGTATCAAAGTCTTTGAGGACTCGCCATCTTGGGATATTGGACAAGCTGTAAGAAATTTGTCCGTTCACTGGTACTATGTATTATGTAAAGTATTCGTATCATATGTATGAATACACAAAACAAATTAAAAATTAAAATTAAATTCGAAGTCAATTTGTTTCTGTAAGATATCTTTTTGTATTTATGAAAAAAGTCAGAGCAATAATTGGTAATAGTGGGTTATATTCTGTTGAGTGATAAAATATATGACGCTCTTACCAACTTCCAATACAAACAAAACAAAGAAAAAGAACGATTTGTTAACTAAATAAATAAATTCACAGTACCTATTGCAAATTCAAATTTAATTAAATACAAAATAATAAAATAGTAATCAAGAGTATATTATTTAAAGACCTTTACATTATAGACACGGAAGTTATAAAATGATTCACTAATTTCCGTTTCAATGTTACATTCGCATGATTTCCGACTAGAATATTTTATGACAAAATTTATTAGCTATTCATCAATTAATTTAGTTATTCTTATTCTAAATTGTAAATTTAATTTACCTTATTAAGAAAGAATATGAAGACTGAGGTATATTGACCAAATATTTCGTAGCAGGACAACATATTAATATTACAAATTTCGTTAAATTCATTTCTTATTTGTATGACTATTGTATAGTTGTCAGGTGTAATGGCTGTCTGCGTCTATGTAGATACTGCTACGGCGAGAAAGAAGTAGGAAAATTTTGATGCTAACCACGCAATGTCCAAAATACCACCGGCAGTTAATACTTAAAATAAAAATTATCCTTTATATCCTATATACACATATCGTGTTTTTATATATACATGTATAAGAACACTATAAGAAAGCGGGTTGAGAGTGGGCGTTTGTATTACCACTAGATTAATAAACAATTCAATCACCACGTTCAAATTGGATCAATAATAGGCCTCCAGCCAATGACCTTAAACTAGTAGGTATTAATAACCAAGCTCGTTCTAAGTGCATGTGCAATTGTCCTATTAGCAGAGAATACAAACAACAATGCGGGACTAATCACACGGGACGGATGCTAGTAATTAAGACCGCTGGACTCGTTTGAGGGTTGGTGAACGATCTGTGAAGACGGTCTTTATGGAATTATCTTGAACGATTGAAGAGCATTACTTAGGTGATAGTACTCGTATTTTTGATTTCGTTTACAGATACTATTGTGTTATAGTAAAACCCGTATCCAGATGATGTACTTTTTTAATTTATCACAATAATGGTAAGTATTTTATTTGTTAGCTTGCATGCCAACTGACACAGTGATCATTATATCTACCCCATATCAAAAACTACCGGGTCACTTCCGTTCCAGGTCAATATCTACACAAACATCTTTCAATATAATACCAATAGCACGTTTACGTAAAGAATAATAACCACACAAACACAACAATTTTATTATGGTTTGTAAACTTGTAAACGGTAAGGGTAAGTACGTACCCTTTAACGTAATTATCGATTCTGGTCAAGCCCATTCTTATGTTCCAGGACTTGTTCTCTCAAAGTTTTCTGAAACTTTTTAATTTATTTAGCCCATATTTTTGGATCTTTAGAAACAATGCCACAAATTATTTCTTAGGACAGCATTTCTTAAGCTTGTGTAAAATTTTACACAATGATTTTATTAAATCTCGTTTATTTAAGTAAAGTTATGAGATTTTAACGTTACAAATTTTACAGAACTATGAAAAGTTCAAACTTTCGTGATACATATATATATATATATATATATATATATATATATATATATATATATATATATATATATATATATATATATATATATATATATATATATATATATATATATATATATATATATATATATATATATATTGATAATTTTAATAACCTAGTCTTTATTTAACGTAATCGTTATAAAAAACTGTATTATTATGCATGTTTCAGTTTCAGTTTCTTATGTGCATATATAAAACTTTTGCTTTATGTCAATTTCGAAAGAATTTTTAAATAGAATTTTCTGAAATCGCCGCTGAGCGCAAAATCAAACAAAGCCTCGGGCAAACCAACTAACTTACAAATCGATCGATCTAATAGCAGATTAATCGATAGCACAGGCTGCAAAATGGGCTGCCATCAAGGCCGAAGTTTCGAGAACGCTGCAAAATCCTAGTTCAGTCATCAGAAAAAATATTAGAGCGAAAGAAATGAGCGAGCGAGCTCCTAGTTTTATTAAACGTTTTTCCATCGCTCCCATCATGTGCCAAACAGCTGCCGCGTAGGTTTTTTACCGTCAACTCTGACCCCACTCTCCACGATCATTCATGTGGGAATCGGTTTTTATATGTAACTTCTGAAGCAATTTAAAACTTAATACCTACGCCATACGACCCTCATTTGTCCACTGCGGTTCTAAGTGGGTGCTGTTATGTTTATAAATTAATTGGTCGTTTTTTAATTACACGTATTTTTTTACTTTTCATGAAAGTGCATTATTAAGGGTTACTTTTACGTATTCGGAATGCAGTTTGCAGATAACAGTACAGTACGTACTCTACATTGTTGATTTATATAAATAGGGATGTGATCTCTTAGTATACACGATAATAGGACGTTCCGTTAGACAAAAAAAATATTTTAGTTAATCTGATATTGCTATATAGTAATTTACGATAATTTTCTAAGATAGGCGGAAAGTGCAGAATACAGTGATTTACCTCTAGCTTCTCTTTATCATCCCATTATACTACTGAAGGTGTAAATATAAATCAAGGATGAGCAATTGGTTAAAATATTTATTTATATAAACACCGTGTATACAAACCCAAATGCAAATACAAATGTGCAACCATTGGTGACACAATAAATAGAACTTAACTCCCGCTGCGCTGGCATACATACATATTTCCTTAGTTTCTGTAGTACCGAACACAGGCAATTAATTAAAAAGTTTTATAAAAAGTAAATAAAAAGTGTGTGCCTTAAAATAAACACCTTGAAATTCCGAATATTTGCACATTTAGATTACAAATCTTATTTACATGAACTCACAGATAACATAAATCTAAAATAATCCGTTTCTAACTAATGCTTTACAGAACTAAAGCTATACTAAAAGTAAAGCTTAATAAGCTCACAGCTTTCCGTCCTAGTTATGTATCTTTATCTAGTAGTAATAAAACCGTGTGATATTAAAGGAATTTATCATAGCGAGAGAGGTTATTATCGTGTGGCGACCGACGTAAGCAAGAACCCCAGGGAGGTCGTAACCGTTCCAAAGCAATTACGTATGACATGTCATAAAATGCCACATTTGTAAATGTGGTTGTACAATAAAGCTGATGAAAACAAAAATTTGAATATACAGTATGATATGTATTTTTTTATAATCAATCTCGTTTACTCTGCGCCATGTTTACTCAAATCAATTAAAGTAAAAATTCATTTTCGTAAACAAATATTAATATTTTTTTAATGGGCACAGGAAATCATTGATAATATTTAAATTAAATATCAAAGGGAATAATTGTGAGAACAAAGAACAATAGTAAATCAAACATCCGGTCCCATCTTGGTTTAAACGAGATAACACTTTACGTTCCTAAGCCCATTTGATTCCATCAAGCAACTTACATCGCAGCGATATCACATCGAAAACTTATCAGAACTCCGAACTAATCCAATGTCACTAAGGAAGTAAGTAACCGTAAGTCGAGTTTGCAACAGGAAACCGGTCTCAAAGTTATTCCCGCCAATGAACCCACATCGATAGTTATAACGTAAATATTGTATCGACTGTTAGAAGACAAGCAGATAGCCGCGTGTGTTTATAATATTTGTGGAAATTACTAGTACTATAACAATATATCCTGTTGTTTATGGTGCCAATCTCTAGCAATGAAATATTAATATAATTTTTTCAAAAGATTTATCAGTCATTTTTTGACAGCTCTACAAAATTAGATATACTGATTAAATTATGATTTTATAAGTACATATATTTTATAAAATTTAACAAACCGTTAAAATAATATAGCGTTAGTAGTACAAAATATGCTCATGTTTTAAAAAGCAAATATAGAAAAGAGGAATGACTGCAGAATATTGCATATGCTGTCGCTACATATTTATAACGCCGCATTTTAGACGACAAGCCGGTAGCTAGTGGCCAAACAGTCTGCGCGCTAAGGTGTGTTGTCAAAGAAACCACGTCTTTTATACCCTTAAGAGCAAATACTACGGTTCTAGTAAAAAATTTAAGCTTGAAATATAGCGAGAGAGGTGAGATTTCCGTATGTTACATACAGTTTTATGTATAATACGTCGATATGAAGAGAGTGCTAAGAATTTTTTAGCGACAGATATTAATTGTGTTCTTATTATGGCTATTATATGGCGTTATGCGTTATGCGTCTTTCCATGGGATAAATATTTATTTTATACATTGAAAATATAAAGATTTCAACACTATATTCTTTCGGTATTATATCTGTCACATATATATACGTACGTAGCAGATATTTCTCAACGATTACAATACTATATAATATTAAATTTAGTCTTCTTTTTGGTTTTCTATACCATAAAATGAAAAACCGGATCCTTTTCCGGATCATTTTCTCAAGATAGAGTATAATGATTAAGCTTAAATCTCTATCTAATCCCTGGAAGCACACAAAAAAGATCATTGCTAATCATTGACATAGCTTTATATGTGTAGTCAATTTTATATAAAATGAGTGCATACGCCCGTTAATTTAAGTTTGTTAACTTTTATAAGATGTACTTTCAGCTGATCTGTAACCATGAAATTGGTACGGAACCCCCGGAACTGGAACTACTGGCACGTGACATATATTTTTTTAAATATTATATTTACTTATTTACATATACATTTCATTAATTATTTTATCATATTATATATATTTAATGTATTGGAATAATTGCAAATAATCATATTTACAATATAATACATTCTCGTTGTACGAAAACCCTAAAGAAGATAAAAGCGTAATCTAAAATTATTGAACATTCAAATAGCAAATAAGATTTCATTTAATTACTACACAGAATTCTGATTTCAATATCATATTAAAGGCATACCTACCGGAAAAGGAGGAAAAAATTAAATAATATTTTGATGGAGATTCAATTTACTGTAATCTTTAGCTTAGAGAGTCGGACTATGTTTGACCTTCTCCTTTCTTTAATTTAATTTAAATAAAATTACATGTTTAAAAAAGAACGTTGTTTCAATATTATTATTATAATGTACATTTAGGTTTAGGTTTATATTCATTTAATTTTTAGATATTAATATAAAGTTAGTAAGAGCAATTGGCCACAATTAGTATGTATATATTTTCCGTTAAAAAAAGTTGTTACCATAAAATATTTTCGTTTTTTTCATTTGTTCCAATTTTGAATCTATCACAGAACAGACAAAAGCGTAAAACATATATAAAGCGAGAACGTTCTATATTGTCTATACCTATGAGATAAAATACTTAAAAATTATGAAGAAAACACGTAATTGTTGTAAAATTGTCTTAATCTCAAGGTATTTTAGCCACAGTTGCAGCCGCAATCTCTAATTTTAGACAAATCGATAATATAGAAGCAGAACCGATCGACATTGCTATATTTAACGTACCAACCATTTCCGGTGAGACGTAGCTATATAAATTTACAATTGTAATTACATTATCACCAAGACAATGGTGATATAATAGAATTGGCATATTTGAAAAATATTGCGAGGTCGATTGCTGCATTTATTAGTTGTTTTTTTTTTCATTTTGATGATAGTTAATATTTCTGTCTATACAATATGAGTAAAATTTTCGTATTGTCTGTTTCGAGGTTTAACCTTCATAAAATAGCAATATTATTCATTTACCATAAAATTTATTTAATAATGCTGTATATATTGTAAATAGTAGATTATGTTAAATATGTTCTAGCACTTGAGCACATTGTAATGCCATGAAAAGTAATAAAGATTTGTTGTCTCGAGTACAGTGGCAATACAAGTACGAAATGTGGAGAACGAATTACAACATTATTCACTGCAAACGCTATTCATTCTACCATATGAAGCTTAATAAACGTATAAAAGTGAGTTCTTACTTCGAAAATGGCAAGTTTATTGCCTAATTCTTTTTGGTAAGTATCCGTCATAGCGTACAACATTTTTAGCTTACCAGTTTAATTCCAAAGTTGTTTAATATCAAGTACAACGGAAACACAATGTAAATGATTAACCTTACATGGACGCTGTTAAATACGCTGATAAATTACCATGAAATTTTCATTTAAATATTCAATTTTTAACGTAACATTTATTATTATAAGTACTAAGGTAGGTATATAAAATATATATATATATATATAAATATATATATTACGGTATGTTGTATTATTTCTTTCAATATAACCTACAGTACTTACTATAAAAGTTACCTCGGGTACTTAGAGTGCTCGTGTATCATACACAATTTTAGTCATTTCCATTTGACGAAATGGCGAAGCTGCAGCTTAAAGCTTAAAACTAGGTATTTTTTGCTTTAATTTAGGTTTTAGCAAACATATCATAATGACACTAATCCTAAATAGATATTACAATCAAAATAAATGAAATATAACACATCAAAATACGAAGTAAACGAAGTACAATAAATCAATTGTTAAATTTGAAACTGCAGCAACAGAATATTTTATCATTGAGCGCCGCGGTCATCGAACTCAAGTCAAGTTCAAGAGTAGAAAGGGACGGCGTGTTTATTTTTAGGGCACTAAACATACTTAACTCTTACACATGCTGTAATGTATCCTGTTATTTTATTGGCGATGGCGATGTTAGCGAAAATATGATGGAAAGACTAACTACTTCTAAGACCAAATATTTATAGTTCGACGGGAACAGATGGTTTAGCACATGTGGCAACATGTAATCGTAAACACGTCTCTAACAGAAAAACGTGGTCTACTTATTGGTTTTTAAAGAACTTTTATTCATTGAATCATAAAATACGGCACGATATCTGCATATTATTTAAATAATGTACTTTAAAATACACTTCAAAAGATATATTCAAGTTAAACTTTCAAAGGAAACTGGAAGTTTTTATAAGTCTTCCGAATGTATACGTAAGCCAAGTTATGAGTGATGAAACTTATCGTTTTTGTTCCTATTTTTGTGGATTTCATTGTTATTTTTTTTTTCTTTTGAGTAGGCAGAGAAAACCTAGTAATCCGTTCTTGTGTATTTATATAAAAAATAAATATTGTGTGTTGATTTTCGCAATTCAAGTGCGATGAAAATGAAAATAATTCATTACTGTACCGTCCAATTTCACAATTTAATTATAGAATGTACACTTTTAAGTAAAGCTTCTAAAAATATTGCCACATGCTATGCATTGATTAAAAAACGTTATCAGTCGTACTTAGGGATTAAGTAAAAATGTAAAATAAATATTAATTTAGAGAGAAATGCTTTTCAATTGAAAGCGCAATGGAGCCCCGCTTGCTGCCATTGTTAGCGCACATTGTGCGACCACCTGCCTCATTAATAGAACCAATCGCCACGGCACAAAGACCTCACAAACTTACTCAGATTTTATAAAGTTGAAAGCTCAGCTGCTGTTACTTTATACTTATAGACTCCGCACATAGCAGAATATTAATTAAATAAAATTAATGAAATAAAATTAATTAACTAAATAAAAAAAACGGAAATATGAAAAACAATAGCTATAATATCAATATGAAATAAAATGTAAATAAATAGTATAAATTAACCAAAATGCACGGTAAACTGTTTTCACAAATGTAACTGTAACTAGCTCACCGCAAAAGTTTGATGAATACATTGTGCATCGAATTACATTTTAAACTATGACGGAAAACTATTGCGGTAAATCTAAATTGCTAGCATTATACAAACAATAAAATAAATTGTCCAACCAAAGATGGTGAGTGCTAAAACGGTTCGTCACATGCCACCTGGCCTTAAAAGTAAAAGGTTCAGTAGTGTTCAGGGAGGTCTTTGTAAGCTGGTTGTAAAGTGCATTTCACTTGTATAGCACCTCGTGATGCTGACTGGCCCATTTCTTACGACCCATTGACTCTTTCCTATTCATCGGTGCATTCCCAAATGAGAGGGTATTGTCGTTAAGTATGTCAGTGCGTGGAGTGTAAACTTGCTGAAATATATACTTACTTTAAATAAATATTCATTATATCGATAAAAGAACATAAAAACTATGCAAAATCACTACCAATGATGTTAATTAAAAAAAATCCTTTTCATTTAAATTCAGTGCATGATCTATTCGAGCTAATTTAAAATGTAATCATCATTTTGATGGTAAAAAGATGATGGATTACCTTTGCAAACTGTACTATTCAAGTATATTTTACTTTGCACAATAGGGAATCGTTACAGCGAAGTTGCTACAAACGATGTCCCAACGTTACAACCCCGCATCGGGCTTATTATGAGCTTCCATTTAATCCGGATTTAAAAACTGCATCACAATGGGCTAGACACACTCGTAGCCGTCTCACAAAAAAGTATTTCCTTTGCTACCCTACTGGTAGAGTATTTCAACAAATATTTTCATTACAGATCCAATATTTGCATTGTCCTAAGCAGCAAGGGATGTACCAATACTTTATTTATGAACCGTCATAATATCACATGCACCTTGTCTCTGGTATGAACAAAACAACCATCGACTGTCACAATCGATCTCGTGCCATTATTTTTCTTTTTGGTACGAAAAGCAATATCATCCAAAACTGTAACAGCATACCGATTATACTTACAACCAATCTCCATAACACATTGGGAATGTTATGAGAGTTCTCGTGAACACACAAAGGAATTGCATTGAATTGGTGTGACGTCATTTTATTTTTTACAGTAAAAACCTTACTTAATATTTTAAATAACATATTAATTTAAAATCGATATCGGATTGGAAATCTGATCTGTTTGATGTAATAAAACAAAAGGCGGACACTTAACGAAGACGATATATTATAGCACCGCCATAAAGTTGTCCCTCTCCCGCGAGGCGGCGCCATGTTGCCCCCTCCGCGGCAGGACACACGCACGTGCGAGTCATGCCGCATAGTCGAGTCATTCAAGAACGCATCTACCTTATAATTCTATTTTTTTTTTTGTCCAGTTAAAATTTGTAGTATTTAGTCAATTATAATAACCCTCTAAATTGTTAAATTATTCTTATTAGTTAATCTAATTAGTTGTAATTGAAAAAGTTTCAGATTGCTGTAATGTAAATGTATTTAAAAAAGATTTGAAGTGTTCACTAGTAATGCTAAAAAATGTATTAACTACAAACACTTATAAACATACAGAATGTAAGCTTATAAGCACTTAAAATATAAGCTCCCTACAAATTAGAAATGAAATGTTAATAAATTGCTGAGAAATGTCCAATCATAAACAGCATCGTGTCACAGCGGTATTATGCACCCTAACCGCATAACAGTACCCTTGGGTATTGGTTCCTGACGAATGACCCAATAAATACCCATAAGGCAAAACGTGACACGTACAAAACATTCCAGGATATAAAAGCATTATCCTGTTAAGTAATTTATTTCTTCTTCAGGTAGTAACTGAACGGTTATTTTATGGTCCCACTTAAACGTTCTATAATCCTAGCAGTTAAAGCATAAAAGAGGGTGTTCGAAACCATAATGCTACATCATAAACTGTTTGAAATTGAACCTTTGGCAGCTGCACCTGTTTAAACCTGAACAGTCAATAAAATTTGTATGAGAATTATGTTTACAATTTTTTAAGTCCATAATACTAGTTGGTTTACATATTCTTTGTTAATAAAAGCTTAATGCAATAAATTACAATACCTTCATGGGACAGTGTGTATGCTTTTACAATCCCAGAAAACGTCCGAGAATGTTCTACATTACAATTTAAAAAAAATGTGAAAAGACGTTTGTGTGTTAAAGGTTATTACCTAATTAATGATTTAATAAATGATAACACACCTTGGGAATGAAATGCTTGCTCCAGTCTATCTCAAACGTATCATTGTCAACAATGAATAATTGTATAATTGTGAATGATTATATAAAAAAAAGTCCCGCTGAGTTCCTTGCGCCGGTTCTTCTCAGGTCTGAGGCATTAACTTTAGTGAACTAGTGGTAATATTTTTGACGTTCCAAAAATGAATCATGTATTCTTACTTTGAATAAAATTATTTGAATTTGAATTTATTATATTAATTATTTAGAAACACAAAAGTAATATAGAAGGTTTATTACAATAGTACCTAAGCAATTAAGTTTAAGCTACAATGATTGTCTTATATCTTTAAAAAATACGTTCTGACTAACCTAAAGCAATCTTGTTCCCTAATGAGTCATCCGGAGCGAGAGAAATTTTGCTCAGCATCCAGTTTCAAGCCGATAGTTATAACCCAACCCACACAAGTGAAACCGGTCGAAACAATATGTGTGTTACACAACGTACTCGTATATATAGCACAATAAATGATTAGAGGCACTTTACATAATATAAAATTTTCTATATTTGAATTTCAATTTCGTTACACTTCCATTCCTTTGTAAAACTTTGAGACAATTTATTACATTTTGTATATTGAATGTGCATTGTGATTCAAATTTCACATTTTGTATACAATTTACTAAAATTGAACCGATTCCCTCGTGGTACACTTTGTGAATAATAACTGTATCAGTTGTCGACGGACGCAGAGTGCAGCAACATTACCCGCAAATTAGGTTAGTTAGATTGCAACCGCTATCTCCTAAGCCGCGGCCGTAATAATATTATACACTTATTATCTAGACGAGTTCACTATTCGATGTCTAGAAACTGCGATATCGAGACATAAATAAACATGATAAAGATAGTTTACACTGAAATATTTTAAACAATCATCATAGTAATCGTTGTGTAAAGGTCAAATTACTGATACAATTCTTAATAAGAACAGTAATCTCTAAAATAAATCTGAAATATAACGAATACTTTAAAATATAAACAAAATATTGTTATACTTATTAAAATTGAATCTGTTATCGTTAAAATATTATCATCATACATATACTTGGTACGTAATAACTTATCACTTAGTATTCATATAAGCAAAAGCCATATGTATACTTTAAAGCAGCGTCTGAATTTTTAAATATTAATTAATTTCCATATACTTCTAAAACTATGGCACTACATTATTCATCAAGAAGATAATAATTAATAGCGGCTTATACTTCAGAATTAACATATGAGTCAACTAAACCTAACAACTGAATTTATTAAAATATTAACACAGATATGAATTGTTTAATAAGATCAAACGTCAAGCAAATACATATATGGTAATCATATTCTACATAAATACCCCCAAAAATCCAGAAATGTTTATATAAAAACAAATAATATGTATGGATATAACGATGTAATAAAGGGAAGCGTTATATCTCGGATTTCCATATAGACCTTTGATCGCGCCTATATTAAACCACATTATGCGGTCAGTGTGAGCCCTCTGGTTCGAATTGGTAGATCACATTACGTGTGAGGTGTTGACACCAACACTACGAGTATCCGAACATCAAATAGAAACTTTATTGGAGTAATTACCTTGCTTGATCAACACTGTTTCCTTTATTTTGGCTTATTGATTTTAAACTGCAATAATATTTTTATTTATTTATGTATTTAGCTTCACACTGTATCCCGCCGATAGCAGGGTAGGCAGAGGGGGCCGTAGGTTGAAGGAACCTAGTGTTAAGACACTCTGTTCCCCACTTTCCACCGGCATTCGAGGCATTACGTGTTGAGTGGCGGAACTCAACGCCGCGTTTTGCATTGTTGTCAGAGCGAAGAAAATGAAAATAATTCATTCTCCCCGAGTGAGTATCGAACCCACAAACCGTTGCGTTTGCAGGCAGACGCTGTGCCTCTACGAAACGTTGGTCCTCATTCATCTATCCATGTTAACAAATAACTTAACTTTAAATGCAGAAAATTACTACCCTAAATGATTTTTTTATGAATATTAAATAAATGAAATTATTCATACATTTTATAATTCGATATTGATGCATTAATATTTCATAGCAACGCAAACAATGCGACTCCGGATACAATGGACGGATATGCGTCCGACAATATCGTCTAGACCTATAACGTCAGTGATTCCAATTGAGAGTTCTTTAATTGACATCAACAGATCACTTCTTTGGCGAGTGGTCTGTGGTGAATATGTGATTACGATGCGAAAGCTAAGTTATTTAATTATTTACTCATTGCCAAATGAATATTGACATTTATACATAAAACAAATGAAGGTTGAATCCGTCAAAATCTGCCAAAGTTTTATAATACGCAGAGAAATAAATTAAATTATCTAAATTTCATCTAAAGTCGTTACTCAATTACTTAGAAAATAGCAAAAAGTGCTTACGATAATCGTAAAATTCATAAATATGTAAATTTCCTTAATCTTAATATGCCAGTTAAAAAAAGATTTAATTTTGTTCTAGCTATCAAAAGAGAAACGATTGAAACGCACACCAAGCTGAGGTTAGATAAAGTTTCATCCACTACGTTAAACATCGCATTGCTAATCCGGGCGTAACATGGCAAAACACAGAACAAACTGCTTCGCTTTGTGCACTAATGAGAGCCACGTGGCTGTCCCCCGCAATGCAGACTGCACAATAAAACAATAGCTCCATAGTTGTGCAGTCCTTTATTCTTGTAGGATAAACTATCGCGTCAAACTATTCTGGTGTGCCGCTAGGCGTTATTCTACCGGCATTATTGTTTATATTTACCGAATGTTTATCATTAAAGCTAAATTGAAAAATATGCGTCGCTTATAAATTATCATTGTATTATTAGCTTTACGATTAAATATAATAACAATTAGTTTGACTATTTTTTTAATTTTATGTAGTCGAACTTCGAAATCGAACTTTTGTGCTTGCGTGATCTAAGCTCACCGAGAGAAAATGTAATAATACATAAATGTGTAATTTATATTATTTAGTTAAAACGATTTTATTATTATGATAAATTTAAAATAATCAGTAGATTTTTTTACAATCGATAACTTAAAAGCTCTACTTGATAAGCTTTATTAAAATAATGTAGAAATTAAATTTCATAAACGTTCTTATAAGAATCTTAGGCACGGGTTGATAGGGATCAAAATATATTTTGCTATTTATAACAGAGACTAAGCATTACTTTAAGTTATCAAAACAAAGCACTAACTTTGGCAACATAAATAATTCGAACTATCGCGTGGTCTTAATGAGATCAAACAAACCAAAATAAACAAGCTTTTTCTTGATGTTACTTAGTGTTGTGTCAGGCATAACCTCGTTAGTTATCTGACAGCGTGTTAGCTGTCATACTAACCTAGTTGCGCGAAGACCTTGGGCCGGACGTTCTCCTGCCAAGCGGCGGCGGCGGCGGCAACGAGGGCCGCGAACAGGGCACAGCGGAGCACGAGCATCGCACTATTCACAAGTCATCACTTGGAGATCACTCGCGGCGGTGGTACGGGCGGGGCGCGCGGCGGCCGGCGGCAGACTGACGGCTGAGGCAGGGGCTCGGGGCGCGCCTGCGCTGCCGGCGCCCCGCGGTCTCGCATGCGTCGGGCTGCGGAATAGCACGTGACGCAGCCCCCCAACGCACCCTCGCCCCTATCGCGACCCTGTCGTCATAATCGTGTTAAAGAAACGCATATACTAATAAATGGTAAACCTGCAATTATACAATACAGTAGACAGAAAGTAAAAACTAAAGTAGAGATACCCGCCTGCAAATTCATTTTTGGAGCACATCAAAAATTAATTAATAACTTAGTAGGTAGTGATTAAGATTGGCGACAAAAAGTGTGTCAAGTTCTCAAAAGTTTGCCATTCAAGTTTACATTGGTTATTTTAATAAATAATCTAATACTCTGGGGATAAGATAAGTATGTATATACAATTTAAATATTTCTAAAATTATCAACAGCATGCATCAACTTTATCAAAACTTTTTCAAAGTGAGTATTTTACTTAAACCTAACGCGGTCAAAGATCGTGTCACAACAAACACTTGATCGTGTCACAGAAAGCTCTAACGATGTTCTAATAGCAAAGCATAGTGAAAGACTAAATTTACAATATTTATAATCTTTATAAATTCATTATTAATAAATAATGAATTTATAACGATACCTGTAATAACTAGCAATGGTCATTAGACAAAGATTGGTGGATTCGAGCGTAGTTTGATATGGAAAACTAATAAGCTTTTACTTATATGATAAATTTTACCCGCAGCATGCTCTAGCAAACATAGCAAAAAAGCAAAGGGTAAAAAATATTTTTTCTAATTACTCACTTTGTAAAATTAATCAATCGTTACTAAATAAATGCGCAATGAAAGCGATAGCAGTGCACAAAAAATAATTTATTAACATAAAGTTCTAACTCTCGCGGTACGTTAAAGAGAAGCGGAACTTTATCGAAATAAAAACTTTGTTCAGCAGCAGGGGTCCTTTGGTAGCATTTTCATTATTATTAATATGGTAAAGTCGCTCCCTGATAATTTTGTTCAAAGAACTTGGAACTATGGTAGCATAATTCGTTCGGCGTTAGTGTACCATGGAGTTGCATTGTAGTAGAGTCGTGTGAAAATCAATAAAATAAACATTTATTGTGCATGTGTGAGAAGCCCTCTGTATAGGTAAGTAGGAATTAGTCTTCTCAAATAAACTTAAAGCATAATAAACATTAATGACATGTTAAAAACACGTTACATATAACTGAAACTTTATAGAAAACTCAGTCAGTCTAACTTAAGGCTAGAAACAGGTAGGAACATTAAATACATAAGTTGGGTTTTATTTTATTAAAATAATATTCCAACAAAAATTTATAAAATATAATTTAATACCATGCATACATTAAATCAAAACCCAAACTTATATAAAATCTAAATAAAAAGCTTGCAAAATTAAAATTCCTTCGATCAGTATTCAACTTTAAAGTTTCTCGAGGAATCGGTTCTTTCACGTTTTACCTTCACTAGAAAGCTAATAGGCCAATAAAAAGTTAAGAAAATCTTCGTCTAACAGAAATTTAATCAAGTTTTTCAGTGTTTCGAAATTCAACGTTTATGTGCTTCGAAAAATGTGAAATAATTTATAAGTGCTATTAATATTTAGTTTATTATTTAACTCAATTAATGTACAATTAATTAAATAATTATTTAATTAGTCCAAAATTAACAAGTACTGCTAAGTTCGAACCTATCTCTACATCTGTTGTACTCTATATTTTTGGGCAATATTACTATTTAAGAAAATTAAGGAATTCTAGTACATTCTTCTTCATCTGTATCTTTGCCATTTTCATCTTAATACTCACTTCAAACGCATTTCAAAGTACAATTAACTAGAACCTGAATCATCTGAAGAGAGTGCAGATAGAGCTCTTTTTCTTCTAAAGAAACAAAGTTGGTAATTTTATGCCTTATTTTAAATTTCATACATATTTCGTGAGTAAGTGTTCTCACAAAGGCTTAAGAAAAGCATCTTAGTATCATTGTGCAATTTACATTTGTGCACTTATAGTTAAGTTTTTAAGCAACTCTTGCTTCAGTACGTAAGTAGACTGCGTTGAACAGCACACATACATTCATATGTTTACCACATGATTTATGAACAAATATCCACTTTAATATTATCATTAACAATTTGATTTAAATCAATTTATTTACAATGAAAATATATTGTACTCGTATAAACTTTAAAGCACCTTGATTTTTCAACTTGCATCGCTAAACAATAACATACTTTCTAGCAATTGACGAGACACATTAATTGAGTGAATAAATTATAAATAACAAGCCTGCTGCCCCTAATAAAGTACATTCCCCTCGCGTGTATTCAATGAAATAGATTGTGAAAGTTATACTTTGAATACAAATCTTAATTTCAAAAGTATACCAAAAAAGGAATCACGTAAATGAGCTTTTTACATGTAATCAATACCTTTTACTGGTAACTGATGCATGTTACCGGAAATGTGCTGCAATCTTTTAAATTAAAACAGATGAATACTAGGGGAATCCATACAAGTAACGTTGTAATAAAAAAAATGGAAATATCAAACAGGCGCAACAGTCCAAAATAAATCGAAGCAAAATCAAAAAAAAAATATTTGAAAAAAAATAATGTGAAATTTAAGTAAACAGTTAAACTAAATTTACTATTTGTTGACACAGTATCAAAGCATTGATAAAATAATAAATCCATACTAACTTGAAAGTAGGTATTCTTTATTTATTTAAATAAATGGTCAAGGAAAAAATAACGAAATTCTGGTGAAAAAAACTCGAATATCAAAAAAGGCTCGACACGTTCTAACGCTACGAACGATGTCTGAGAAAAAATTGAGAACATGAACCGGGTGATATTTTAAAATTCTCCTGAAATTTGTGACACATAAAATTTATTCAAATAAGAAATATTAAGCTTTAGATTGACTGCCACTCTACTCACAAATATTAGGCACAGTACAAGCTGATAAAAATGTTATTGATTGTATATTCCTTCAAAATATTTATTGGTAACAAAATGTGTGTATATATATATATATATATATATATATATATATATATATATATATATATATATATATATATGTATATATATATAAGACAAACCTCAAAACGAATATTAAAAGGAATTTCAGTGCCTATTTTATAGCTCAGAGCCCTTGAGACTTACTGAACATGTGCCATTGCGAAACCGCTCCAAGGACATGAACCGAGTTGATACATTAAAAATATTCAGTCGAATGATAGAGATCATGACATATACGACTTATAGCTGACAAACTGCTCAAACGTAGGGACATTTATGATAACCTAATGTGTAACAGACGGATTTGTTAAATTACTTTTTGAAAATATAAAAAGTACTTCTACTTTTTATATTTTCAGAATAGAATTTGTCAAAAGCAATCCAATATCTTTTTCTTAGCTATAACATTATTATAATTTACTTAAATATTTCAAATTTAATATGTTTTACTATACGTAGGTACGTATAAGCTTATTACATAAACCTGCGCTTTGTATAAGTTACACAAAGATAAAAACGTCGCCACCATAAAATATTCTATTCTATGCGAAAATAATGGGGATAACACAAACAGTTAATGTGACAGCACAAAGGCTACGGTTTACGTTTCATCGTATAACGTCACACTTCTTGATTTGTGGCGAAGCGTCTAGGACTGATGCTTTCCACAATAATACGAGAATGCTTGACACATTTTTACAACGAAGGCGGACTTGGAAACTGGAATAGTAAAGAATATCATCAACACGAAACGTCCCATTTGCGAACAAAAATAAAAATGTACCTAAATGTGAAACGAGTCAAGTGAAACACGCTTTAACAAAGATGTTAATTATGTATTTACAACAGTGTGCTGTTCTAGTGTTTGTTTATAGTACAGGTAAAAACTGTTAAACGTATTCAGCTACTTTTTTAGGATTCCTAAGTGTTCAAAAGGAAAAAGACGAAACCCTCATAGGATCACTTAGGTATTGGTATGTCTGTCTGCCTGTCCGTCTGTCAAGAACATTTTTCTCGAGATCACGTGGAGGTATCAGGCTGAAATTATATCAAGTATTCAGGACTATAGTCCCTTGGAGCACTCAAAAATTCAATCTTCTGAATCAATGCAATCAAAAGATTCGCATTATTGCATTTTTTATTAAATTTGCCGCGTAATCAAAGCCTGTAGGACACTTCCCATTGACCTAGAATTATAAAATATGTATAATTTATCAATTTTTAAGTTTTATTTTCCACTGACCTACTTCTAATGATGAAATTGGTACGGGAACCTCGGTGCGCGAGTACTACTTAAATTTGACCAGTATTTATTTCATCTTTAAATCAAATAAGTAATATTTCTTAGAGTGGTTATATATAATATGTATGTATAAAGCAAGCATTCCTTTCGTTACAATATTTGTTGATTCTAGATCAATTTCACACGAAGCCCGGCGCCACGGAGTATTATGAATTAAATTCTATACAATCCGTTTATAATGATGCTATTTTTATATATTCACGTTTAATACTTTTGATATCTACTCTAGTTTGGCAGTGAGCTCCTACATTTAACATGAAACAATCTGTATAACAAACTTTTAACGTAAAGTGGTAAACGAAATATTATTTGCACTCTGCTTTACCTACAAAGCGGGAGTAGTACGTAAGTATAAATATATGTATGTCGATTTTCCTTGAAAATAAACATAATTTCACGTTTTATCCCATATATAGCACAAAGAATCAAGTGTTGAGTCTCGTTATTAACATCATAATAAGTAAAATGATGTACAAAATCAATATGAAAAAGCGATGAGCAAACAAAACTCCATCTATAGTATAAGTGTAACCGCAATACAAATAGAACCAGTAGCACCATGTGGGGAACTATTGGTCTACAATTAATTGCGTATGGTCCACATGATGCGACCAACCACATATATATATTTTTAATGAATATTAACAAAATAAATTTTATAGACGTAGTGATTAGTTTAAAAGTATTAATAAACAAAAAATCTACTTCAAATACCTGTCAGTTGAAAAGTTTTAATAGACAGCCATTACCTACTACTATGAAAGTACTTCACCGATTTAAATAAAACTTAAACTATTTCTTAAGTTAGACCTGATTTACCTACATCAAAACAGGACCAAATCCATCTGACTTTTAGTTTCCGAAGAATGTAATGACATATTAACATACATACGTTAGATTTGTTTACTTTAGATTTGTTACCAATTATCTGTCCGATATTTGGTTTCCGGCATACGGGTACGCGACCCCGGGACCTCGAGCCACCACTTTCATAACCCGATCCAATCCATGTAAGTGGTGTCCCTCCCCTATATTCCAAGTCTTTCTGCCTCTTATTCTCTTTCCTTTTTTGGTTTCTCCCAGTAATGGGTTTGGAGGTCAGATGGCAATCGCTCCACTAAAAACCACTTCGCCACTCATATGGACCGATTTGACAAAAAGCTGGGTCGCGCAGGCACATCGCCCTACACCTGCGATAAGTGGGCAAGGGCTACCGTGTCAAGTACGGGCACGGCTAACGACGTCAGTACCCAGACGGAAACTCCGCTTTGCAACATGGAATATTGGCTCTCTAACCGGACGATGCAGAGAACTCGCAGATGTACTCATGAGACGTTGGGTCCAGTGTGCTTTCCTTCAGGAAACTCGCTGGAAGGGCAATAAGTCTCGTAACATCGGGCAGGGTTACCGCCTTATATACACTGGGTCACCTACGGGCAAAAACGGTGTAGCGGTAGCGCTTTCTGAAGAGCTTCAGAATGGGCTTCTTGAAGTTGACCGTCGCTGCGACCGCTTGATGCGGGTAAAGGTACTGATCGAGGGCGTAATCACAAACTTAATCAGTGCTTATGCTCCCCAGGCGGGTTGTAGCGCGGCTGAAAAGGAGACTTTCTGGGAGCAGTGTGAAGAGGTCCTACTCGCTATACCGTCTACCGAAGCAATCTTAGTTGGGGGGGACTTGAACGGTCACGTGGGTAGGGTCGCTGAGGTGTATGAACGTGTTCACGGGGGTTTTGGATATGGTCTTCGCAATGCAGAGGGAGAAAATATTCTAAGAACCTGCATTGCGTCTGATCTGGCCATCGTGAACACTTTCTTCCAGAAGAAACCTCAGCACCATATAACGTATAAGAACGGGTCCCACTCAACCAACTGTAAGGTCATTCCCGGCGAAAGCCTGACGGCCCAACATCGCCTCTTTGTCATGGACTATAATGTTACCCCGAAAAAGAAAGTAGCTGAGAAACGCAAGCCTAGGATTAAGTGGTGGTTGTTGAATGGGCCGATGCAGACAGACTTCTTGGCGGAGGTGAAGAGTCAAAATCTACTGACTAACACCGAGACCGCTCAGACTGCATGGGATCGAGCTCATTCAACAATCATTGCGGCGGGCAAGCGAGTTCTTGGCGTTACTAAGGGTGGGCGTGTCATCGACAGGGAGACATGGTGGTGGAATGACCAGGTGCAGGGGGTGATTCGGGAAAAGAAGGCTGCGTTTAAAGAATGGCAGCATTCCAACTCTCCTGAAGACAGACTGGAGTACATAGCAGCGAAACGGGCCAGCAAAAGAGCTGTAGCCAGAGCCCGCAGAGAAAGTTTGTCGCCATTGTACGATAAACTTGAAACTGTGGAAGGGCAGAAGCTCATATACAAACTGGCTCGTGCTCGAGATAAAGCGACGCAGGATATTACAAAATGTCTTTGCGTCAGAGATTCTCGGGGCACGTTGCTTTGTAGTCATGCCTCTGTGAAGGAGAGATGGAGAAGCTACTTTAAGGAGCTGCTGAACACTCAGCAGTCTTGTAGTCTTCCTCCTGAATTATCTCCTGACCTCGGACTTGTTGCTCCAATAACCCGTGACGAAACTCGTAATTGTCTTCGACGCATGAAGATCGGAAAAGCGGTAGGACCTGACGACATCCCAATCGAGGCGTGGAAATCGTTGGGCTCTCTTGGTGTGCTTATGCTTACTGACCTGTTTAACCGTATCTTGAATACTGGAAAGATGCCACATCAGTGGCGGCAGAGCTTTATTATCCCTATTTACAAAGGAAGGGGCAGTGTTCAAGATTGCGGTAGTTATAGGGGCATTAAGATTATGAGCCACACCATGAAGCTCTTCGAGCGCATGATCGGCCTCAGGCTCCGCCAAGAATGTACTGTCTCTAGAGTCTCAGTATGGGTTTCAACCAGGATCAGGCACTATGGACGCCATTTTTGCCCTCAGAACTTTGATGGAGGCTTACAGGGAAAAAAGGAGAGCTCTGCATGTGGCCTTTTTGGACTTGCAGAAGGCCTTTGACTGTATGCCACGTCAGTGTATCTGGTGGGCATTGCGATCCAAGGGGATCCCTGAAGCCTATATTGAGGTTATCAGAGATATGTACAACGACTCCGCTTCAGTGGTTAGGACCGCTGTTGGCGACACCAAGCCCTTCCCAATTACTGTAGGGGTTCACCAGGGCTCAGCTCTTAGTCCGTTCTTATTCAATGTAGTGCTGGATACTGTCTCGGCTCACATCCAATGCCAGCCCCCGTGGCTGATGATGTATGCCGATGACATAGTACTCATCGACGAGAACCGACTGATGCTGGAGCGTAAAGAGAACGCCTGGAAGGGTGCGCTTGAGAACGGTGGTCTCAAACTGAATGTGTCGAAGACCGGGTACATGGCTTGCGGGAACCCGGACTCGAGCACCATCCATATCGGGCTTGAGCCAGCCGTTAAGTCGGAGAAGTTCAGGTACCTTGGAGCCGTTATGCATGAGTCTGGAGGCATCGACCACGACATCCATGCCCGTATAAACGCTGCCTGGGCCAAATGGCGGGAGGTCACTGGTGTAGTCTGCGATAGCAGAATACCGCCCAAGCTCAAGGGACTGATATACAAGAGCATTATCCGACCTGTTTTTATATACGGCAGCGAATGTTGGCCAACATTATCTCGGCACACTCAGGAGCTTCACGTCACGGAGATGAAGATGCTGAGATGGATGTGTGGCGTGACGCGGTCCGACCGCATACGCAACACATTCATAAGAGGTAGTCTTGGGGTCCGTGACGTAGTGGATAAGCTCCAAGAGCGTCGCCTGAGATGGTATGGCCATGTTATGCGCCGATCTGAGAACTATGTCGGAAGGAAGTGCCTTGACATGTCTGTCCCTGGAGTTAGACCACCCGGACGCCCAAGGAAGCGATGGCTGGATGTCGTGACACAAGACATGAGAGCCAATAGATTGTCCACTGAGGATGTTAAAGACCGTGCAAAGTGGAGTAGGCTTAGTCGGAAGGCAGACCCTGGCAAAAGCCGGGACTAATGCCAGGAAGAAGAAGAAGACGTTAGATAAATTAGCACGCAAGATTGAGTATGTAATTAAATCAATACATCTAAACCATCTTAAAGAATATCACATACAAGTAACTTATTTTTTTAAATCCATAAAAAAGTATTTAGTATATATGCCGATATGGATTTTCGACAGTTACAAATAATGAAACGCCGAATACACTAATATTATAAAACTGAAGAATTTTGTTCGGTTGAACGCGCTTATCTCAAGAACTACTGAATATATATATTTTGGTTGGATAGTATTTGTATCAGAACTTAAAATCTTCTATTAACATTTCGATGTAATCCACTATAACTTTAAGTAAGAATTAGCTCGAGCACTCAAATGTGTCATGTGTCACAACTAGCTAGAAATAGTCTAGGTAGACAAATTTTGCATAGACAATATTATGTAACATCTTTCATAGACAGTAAGTTCTTTGTCTATATAATAAAATTCTTGTAATAAATATTTTTTATTTATCCTGTACATCTACAGCAACCATATAGTATAATTATCATTTGGCATGACACAAGTTAATAAGTAAGTAGAGGCAAAGTAACATGAGTTGTATTATGCATATCACATTCCACGCTATTTATATTAGCCTGAGAGACCATTACTTAAGTGTCCATTTAAAAGAGTTCAAGGAATTTACGCTAAAAAAAACAACACAAACAAACAAAATCGTCATAATATTATATATACTTACAAGATTATTTTTTTTTGGTTGAAATAAAAAGGTAAAAAGCTTGTAACATGTTAAAAAAGTAAATATTAAAGAAATGAAAGTTTTAATACAATTGTATTACTTTGATCCGATATATTAGTAAATCTCTTCAAACCAAATTCGTCACGAAATAAAAAGTTATGAATCTTATTCTCAAGTTACACACGGTCGGTCAGAAACCTTTTGATGGCTACGTCAATGTACCTAAAAAGCTAAAATTTTGCAATATCTTCACAAAATGCCAGACGAAATCTGTTAGCTATGAATCAAACCAATATAAATAATTTAGACTTATCGAAAATTATTTAAAAGAATAGAATTTTACCTTTCTATTATATTCTTATAAGTTAAATATGAATATTTCACAAGTAGTTCAGTTAGAAAAAGAGGAAAAAGTTAATAAACTTTACTACCTGTAAACTTTATAAAGGCAGATTTATATTAATCAAATAACTGTGGCCATCTTCGCATAGTGTAAAAGCGCATGTAAATACGATGATTGTGGGTTCAATTCCCACTCGGGTGAATAAGTTATTTTCATTTCTCCGCTTTTTTGAGACTAAATTTGGTGTTGAGTTATGCCAATAAAGAGTCTTGAAACTAGATTGTCTCTGCCTACATTGCTGTATGCAGGATAAAGCGTACAAATGCAAAAAACAACAAAAAGTTTTTGCATTTTTTGCATTTTGCAGTTTTGCAACATTTAATTCTATTTAATGGAAAAAAAAATTAATCAAATTGTACTTGGATCAAGGTCTTCTAATCCTCATATATCCCGAACTGTAACTTAATATGAAAACTAAAGACAGAAAGCTAATAATAGTTTTGAAATACCTATTGAACGACTCCACCTCACTTGATATACATAGTTTGTCAGTTTCTTTTTTGTATTTATTTTATTTATCTAACTTAATTTTATTACACCATAATATAGAAAATACAATTTAAAAAAATCTATTATAAAACAATAGTGGTGTAAAGTCGGCCATATCACCACATGTGATCTCTTCCAAGCAACCAAAATCTTTAGTAAGTAAAAAAAAATAAAACGATAAGGGCTAGTGTATAAATGGTTTAAGTACGTAAAATCTTAAAACTATAAAGATATATAAAAAAACATACATATTTATACAGTAATAATAATACAGAATATATAAAAAAAGAAAACCTAAAGATATATACATATATACATAAATCCATATATAGTATACATACATGCATACATACATACATATACACATACGTACATACATACAATCATATAAATGTAGAATAAATAGAGATAGGTAGAAATTTTTAAACCGACGACTTATTTAATTAAGATCGCATTGATTCACGCAAGAATCATCAAAATCGATTAATATGTTCGGTCTCTACAATTCCACATAGAAATATATACATACATAGTACATATATAGACTGGTAAACACATTACCCTACTTTGTACCGCGCATATTATCACAAATTTCGTTAATATACCTTACTATTATATCAGTCCACGATTAGTTTAAATGCCAGTTTAAGCCGCAAAAGGTTTTACTGGCTATTTACTATGCAAATCGGAACTTAGATTTACTAATTCTTCATTCTAATTTGAATAAGATTTAATTTTATGTATACAATATTTCTTTTATATTTTAATTAGCAAGAATTTTACAATTGTACTATATATTAAAATTATATATAATAATATCTTACTGAAATTGGTTTTTCATCATGATTGAGCTTTCATGATGCAGTAGATTAAATAGCAATAAAACTAACGAATGTAGACGATTCACGTAACATATAAACCACATTTGAGCTAAAGCAGCAGTACGTGATATGTAACGTCGGTCATGAATAAATAGACATAAACTCGACCGCAGATGCAGATAGGAAGGAAAAGAATAGCCACGCTTTATGAAAGATAGCATCGTAGGTATTTACATATATATGACACAAACATCACTTAAAACTAAATTATATATCTACACTGATATGTTTATAAAGTACTATAAACTGATTCTATAAATTCTATAAATTTGATTTTTGATATATAGCAAAAATCAGAAATTTTGTCGTAATATTCATTCTAAATGATATATAACCTTTTTTATTTTTACTGTTGTCCTTTCTACCATTCAACTGCAAGCCCCAAGACCCGTTCGAATGCAATAGAACGTGTAGAATAGTAGCTTAATAGAGCGAATGCAGCTAGTCCTGTGAAAAAGAAATGGGAGCCAATCAATCTACATTTACAATCATATGAGTATCGATCCACGTCCCCCGTATAGAAAGCGTAAAGCATCTTGATATTACTTCGAGATTATATTTTATTTATACGTCTTTCGATATCAACAAAAATTTTAATAGTTATATAATTTGATTTTAAGCATTAATATCTGTAGCATTTTTTATACAAAATGAATGCACACGGAAATCATGAAATTGCTACGGAACCCTTAGTAAGCGAACACTAACTCGCAATTAAACTAATTTTTCTTATTGGTCTCTCGAACGGACTATTTGACCACAGATTACTTCGTCACTGTCACATTGTATAAAGAAAATACGACGATGCCCATAAGCATGAAGGCATTCAGTTACAAACGTCATTTTCAAAGGTGTCACTACGATAATATCGAGTATTTTTTTGATCTTTTTATTTTAATACATACATAATTTATACGATCTTAGCATCTTATATTTTTAAATACCTATAAAAAATTAATACCTTTTAAAATTTATTAAAATAGCAATATTATTTGCTAAAGTAAATCTTTAATATAATCAATTAATATGTAAATTAAAAGCTTATTAAAATATTCCCTATAAAATATCTATATATTTTAGTCAGGTCTATACCTGACTTACATGTTTAATGGCACAATCAAATATTCGTACAAAAAAACGCGAACACTCCAAGTAAAGTTGGCATACCTCCAAAAAAATGTAACTAAATTGAAACAAATCCATTAACTCCGGGTTATAACGTCAAAAGTATTTTATCGCAGTGCAGAGATCGTCAATCGAATCGTTACGGCGTATAGTTTAGAATGACTTCATTCCCTATACGTTGAGGGTGACTTGGCCATCTACTATCTATTTAGTGGGACGTCTGTGTCCCTCGTTCCATGTGTGTTTGTATATATTTGATTTTGTTAGTCAATAAGTCAATTATTCATACGTCTTTCTCATAAATTAAATTTACAGTACATTGAGATAATTTGATCAATTTCATTTTCTATCAGTACCTATTTACTGTGCTAATCAGTATATTTTTATATAGTTTAATTTTTATTTACTATATATGAGGCTTTTTATTCTATGTAATATTCATCAGCCCACTAGCTACCTTCCTAATATCAAAAAAAAACATTTAATATTTATAGTACAAATAATTATACACTTTAATACGACCCAAAGACATTTATTCCTATATTTTTAACAAGAAACTCAATTTACTTTATAGAATGTTTACGATGAGATAGCTGTTACAGCTTTAAGTTATTTGAAAGGCACGAATAGTTCCCGACCGAGGCTAGGTATGAAATTGAATTGATAGCAAACCGGCATACCGCCCTGACGTCGGCTGGCGTGAAATTATCTCAGCAAGTGCAACATCTCAGATTAAGTGGCGTCTATCTTACTGAATACTTACCAAGATCGATGCCCTACTTCGTTGAGTAAATAAACACAGTGGGACTTAGCTGGGATAGGTAATTGTCTTTTGTAACATTTTTAATGGCTTTTTAGAGGTATATTGTATCTGTAAGAATCAACTGTTTTGGTACAAATCAATAGGTATGCTTCTTCTTCTTCTTCTTAGCATTATCCCGGCCTATTGCCAGGGTCTGCTTTCCTACTTTATCTACTCCACTTTGCACGGTCTTGAGCATCCTCAGTGGTTAGTCCATCTCAATAATTTGTACATCTCAATAATTTATCTTTATATTTTCGAGTAAATATAAATGTTTATATCAAAATAAACCTGGCTAGTTTTATATTTTTTGCAAATTATCCCATAATTAAGAATTACATTTTTAAATTATTCATATAAGAGGAGCGGTGAAGCAGGTTTTATTTTCGACTAAGCAGTTGGTTATACGTTTTGATTGGAATCTTGAAGTACTAACAATCTTCTTGCTAGAAGAATCTTTTGCCTCTCTATTTAATAACGACAAGTTTTACACAAGCAAAAAATCGGTGCAGTAACTCTGTATGAGTATAACAAGAATGTAATCAAGCGCCACATGAAGAAATGTGATCTGATTCCAACCGAATGGGAAATAATAGCCAGAGATCGGCCTCGCTGGAGGCGTATCGTCAACATTAAGGTGTCGGAGTTTGAGATTAAAAGAAAAGAAAGGCCCGGACAGCTGGAGCCTTTTATTGCAATTATATCGGAGGTGTGCTGACTTGCAGGGAGTGTAGTCGTACATTTTCTGCGAAGATCGGTTATATCAGTCACGTTAGAGCACGTGAACGAAACTCGCGTTAGTCAGGTGTCAGTCGCTGTGGCCGAAAACGGTCAGGAGGATTATGAGTATAGAGGACTATTATTATTAACATTATCTAACAAAAACAACTTGAAAATATTTTTTAAGAAGTGTAAAAGTATATAAAAACGAAAAATAAACACTTTAAAATAACTTATTACCGATATATCTTGTCTATTATGTGCAAAGCATAAACTTCTCCCATTTAAACAAATGATATAGGCACATGTCTGCCAAATTTTACCACATTTGCGAGGTTTGTGCCATTTCATGTAATCTATTAACTGTATACCGATAGTTTTGTATGTCATTCCTAATAGATTGTGCAACAAATAACATATTTATTTATTGATGCGTAAACTTGCAGCATCGTACTATTAGATATACTATTACGCGTTCCGATTCTTACTGTACTATTTTATAGTAAGAACACATGTACTGTTTTAATGTCAGCTTTCCGCTATTTTCGCATATATTAGTGTAGACAAAGACGTTACAGAGAACAGAGTGCCTTGACCTACGTTAATTCTTATTCTTTGAATCTGACTGTTTATCTGATGTAAGTTACTGATGAAACTGACGCAATTTCTGAAATAAACAGAGAAAACCTAGCGATATAAGCATATTTGACTGTGAAATATAGCGATATATACGTTGTGGGAGAACATGTAATATTATATTTTTTCTTGTCCCCGTCTGATTACCAAATACAATTGTATACAGCTACCAAATACAATTTTATACAAATATCTTAAAATAGACGACAATTGAAGAAGGGTGGCTAATCTATTTTCTTTTTGTCTACCTTTTCAATGTCTGCAATTTAAACTTGTATAAAAAACGCCATCGTAGCGCTGAGACAAAGCATCTGACTGTATGAATTATTTTTGCGTTAAATTTCACCGCACTCAACACGCAATCTTTCGTAATAAATATGAAAGCGGAGAATAAAGTGTCTCGGAACTAGGTTCTCTACCTAAGCTAAAGCCTAAAGCTGCAAGATACAGAATGAAGCAAATAAGAAAGTAAAACTCAAATAAACTGCAATGAAAAATCTAAATATATACATGCAGCTAAATTTATGCGAATTGCGAAATTTATAATTAACGGCACTGCTGCGCTATTTCATACAAAAATTCAAACTCTCGCTAAGTATCTGAATACAACCCCATTTAATCAACAGTACAATTTTTAAATCAGCCTAATTGGAAAGAAACCCACTTTGCACCCCATAATCCTTTGTTTAACCTTTCCATCGTTACCAGAACTTGTCGCAATGCGATCCGAGACGTCTTTTTTGTGAAGTAAACATAAGGCTTCAGTAATCCGACACTCATGATTTTCAGGACAGTTGGACTATAATTGAAGTTAATTGATGATCATTATTTTGTTTTTGTTACTTTTTTATATAAAAAGATATACCATTAAATTAATAGAACAGAGATTTGAAAACCGTCTTATGCTATATAAGTGGATATTTTATTAGAAGTTTTATTAGAAGATACTTATTAATTATTATATTAATTTATGTTGTTTTAATTATAAAAAAGCAGCTTTACGCTCTTTCCCGCACAGCAGTGAAGGCGGAGGAGACAATCCGTTTCCCACTTTAGGCCCAATATCCGAAAAAAAATTTTGGAAATCACTTTATTCAATAGCATTATAGTAAAAATGAACCATACCTTGCAAGAACGTAAGATATGCCCATATATAAGAAACATATTGTGCTTTTTTCTTAATTAGGCTAAATAGTTTACTCCCGTTTACCGCAAGGTAATTCCGTAAGGCTTCTGTAACTCGACGCGATATCGCGAGCAGCCCTCTTAACGGGGCAAATTAACGACATCCCCTCTTATTAACCCTTGCTGAGCACAGACTCTATTTTGGGAACTACCTCTGTAACCATATTACCAGCCCAGCTGTGTAATTTCCTGGATTTAGAAGATGAATTTGAAGTCAAAATGATTTCATATATTGTAGATATTACTTATGGTATAGGGATTAAAAATAAAGTATATAAGTAATTATTGTACTTAAATACTGTAATACTTTTTTTAAAATCTGTTTTGTCTTTACTTTTTTTATTATTTGAACTCATTCCTTATACATATTAGTTAATAATTACAACTTTATGTACATAAAATTAAGTAACCGTGGATAGGTTAACAACAACGTTTAAAAAAATATAATATTTACAGTAAAACTGAAATTAGTTAAAGAATGAAAATATAACTTGATAAGACACAGTATTAAATTACAGCTTAATGCCCAACTTTGCTTCATCATATTGGAAAGCTCACAAGCCATAAACAGAACTATCTTATACAAATTAATACACAGTACACACTGACATTCTATGTGTAAACATATTTAGTGAATAATATTCTATATAAATGAAACATATGCAAATAATGACAATAACAATCTGTCTTGCTAAATATTTTTATATGTTTTATAATATTATACTCTTTTATAATATTAACTTTGCAGACTATTTCCAAAAGCTCTTGCCAATAAAGCTGATACTGTTATAATTGTAAAAATATGTTTATATATGTAGATATTAACGATGAAAATTTTTGTGCACAATTGTCTAGAGTCAAAACATTAATAACGCGGCGACCAATATGTACACAAATATTGCTACGTTCAACTTTATATATGTCTATATGTTTGCACTTTTAGAGATAAAAACTAAACTCATATAATTATATTTTAAATGACAGGAAGACAAATAAAATTTTAAAATTCAAATCTATAATAACATAGGTATCCTAACATTAATAATATAGAATACAGCCTGTATATTGGATGCAATAAAGTGAAAGTCGAATAATTACACAAATACAAGATTTAGTCTCGGATTTATTATCAAAAGTTTTAAAAATACAAGCTTACTAAAACACATTTAAAATTACATTTCAAAATATATTATCCGAAACTCATTAGCCACGTGTGATGCAAGCCATTTAAGAAAAATGTAAAAAATAATGACAGTCATGCGTTTCCTGAAAATACCGGTTTCTTATTTTCCACTCTTTTTCCAACACTTGCTTTGTGTTTTGCTAGTTTTTGGGTGACTTTTGTTCATTTTGTTATTGTTATATGAAAACATACAAATAACAATATAATATTTTAGTTACTACTGCATTGTTTAAACTTGCTAGGAGTATATGAACGTGTTATTTTAAATTAAACCATAATTGTGTGGGGTAGTCACTTACAGTCTCAGCGAAGTGGAAATTTCATTTTATGGTTTATGAACATATCTCTTAATTAAATTGCGAGGGCAAAAAATGTTTCATTTTTTAGTATAATCTTGATCTCCATTGTCATGATATCCATATATCTATCATTTCAATAGTTTTTGATATAAATGAAGCGACTCAAATTTAACTAAAACTCCAATTAGCTTAAAATAGATGTTTCTATTAAACGTTTTTATCATGTACAAAATTCTAATAAATCATCAAAGATATTTTTACTTTTATATTTACGTAATAACCTGTCTGTCTTGTGATTTTCGCTACACTTTAGCTGTCACTCGATGGGTACATTAATTTTTGAGCATCACTGTGATAGCCACGTCCATCGTATGGTGGCGAGTTATGATGATTGTAGTGGTTTTTTACGACAGCTCCTTTATTAAGGAAAGTGGAATCGTTGTCTTGATATCCACCATCTTGCCACACTGTCACTATATCGCGGAGTGACACTTGTAGACAGGTTTATTGCTAGTCCTTTGTAATACAAGGATTCGGTGTGCGGTTTTTGTAACGCTATATTGAATATTCATATAGTTTTTACGTATTTATGTGTAATATGAACATAAAGCTTGGATTAAATGAGGTTAGCATGCACGTTGCCGCACTATATATGTACCTACTATATAAACCTTGTCTGTACTTCAGCTAAACAAACTAGCTACTTTCAGGCTTTAAGAAATAACCGCACGTCCGAGGTATTGATTTATAACAAATACTGGAACTATAAAGTGGAAGCCACAATGTAAATAAAATTTTATCTAATTAAGTATATCTATGGCTCCTTTAAACTTCCATCAAATTATAATAACTAATAAATAGTTTCACGGTAGGATCAAGCCGCCCTAATTCCATTAGCCCGGAATTGGAAACACCCGGTTGGGTTAAGTAAAATGTAATAAATGTGTAATGAAAATGAAATTGTTGAACATGGATCATAGCCTCCAATCAAATGTAGAAGGGTTTGTTTGAACAGTACTATAGTAAGAGTTCAAGGGCAGGCAGACGCCTATTTCAATATAAATATTATTGCAGTGCTTCGCTAAACGCAGAATAACATTTGCATATTTATAAGAGAGCAGCCCTTGGCAAACATGGAGGGAAGGCGGTGGAGGTCGAGTTTGTATTCGACATAATGGCCCTTTGTCGATGAAACTTACTCATCATTCAAATTCTACTATTATATAATTGGAACAATGTTGTATAAATACTTCAATCTGTATATTCCAGTATTTGACCTATTAGGCTACAACCATAGTAAGGAATCTAGTAGCATGTTTGTAATTTAACAAAAATTGAACACGCCTACATCGCCTATATAAGGCATATTTTTAAAATAATTTACATACACATGTATTTGAAAACATTTGAATAAACTATTTTACGTAAAAAAAACGACAGATAGGTATTGCTGGCAAGCTTTTGTTTGTAAAAATATTTTTTTAAAAATTATACAAAACCAATTTTTCATATATTTTTTATTCAATCTATTGTAACATATGGGAATTTTAAGATAAACTTTTAATTCCTTATGAAGAACGTCACCACATATGTTTCTTTTTTTATATCCTAAATAACTCATATATTCAGAAAGTACGTATATAAATATATAAGTATAAAGCTAATATTAAGAATAAATATTACGTTCTTTATTACTTCAACGCGACGCTTAAAAAAACAATAACTATATCATACAAATAGTATCTTTTTATTATATTAGTCAATAAAAAGACGGTTCACTGTAACGAATCTCAAAATCCCTCTGTATGGGGTGTGTAAAATTTTATATTGTAAGAGTAATTTATTTTTATGGTTGTAGGGATCTTCAGTTACATACTTTCTCGAGGGATGAAATAATCACATGAGTTAATTTAACTTTGTAATTGCTTTTTTTTAGTTCAATTGAAGTATTTGGTACTGCTATGTTTTTTTATTACATACACATATACAAATATTTTCATATTTTCATTTATATATAATGAACACATATATGTAGATACCTATAATATACTGTAAAATACAGTGGTGGATTCATAAATTGGCTTTTTCATTGTAGAATAAGGTTGGTACTGCTATGTTTTTTTATTACATACACATATACAAATATTTTCATATTTTCATTTATATATAATGAACACATATATGTAGATACCTATAATATACTGTAAAATACAGTGGTGGATTCATAAATTGGCTTTTTCATTGTAGAATAAGGTTAGCTTTTGCTGGACCGTTGACTGCACAAATAACAAATAGAAGCAAAAGACATTTGCATATGTCGCATACTTCTATGTGTAAGACGTCTGAAAGCCTTTACACAGATATCTTTTTAATTTTTATTAGACAGTAAAATAATCGCTTCACAAATTCAGTGCTGCAAAGATCTGCCGCCCTAGCCCCAAGCCTACGCAGCCTGCTGGTAATTCTGCCAATGATGGCACAGGTTTTCTGAGAATATTTTGAACCTTTAATATTCAAGATTGACACATGAGTATAAAAGAAACTATTCTTTGCTACAATAATGTTGGTTTTAAGACACTCCGTTCCCAACTTTCCGCCCTATTTTCGTGGCTCTGGCAACAAAGCGAAACGGAAAGCAGAGAACGGAGTGCCTCACACCAAGCTCCCTCTACCTTCCCTGCTATATGCGGGATACAGCGTGAAGCTATTTACTTAATTGTTAATATTCTATATTTGGCGATCGAACCCACGTTATCGTAGACATTGCACGATAATATTTCTAAATCTTATTTCAATCTTTTGATAATTGTGTTAAGGTATTGGCACGACGTATCTGATCCTACCTTTACATTCGAACCACGATCTCTTTTACGCTCTCTCAACCAGTTGTAATTCTAGAGAATCAAATTAACGTGTCGGTTCGCTCGTTTTTCTTCCAAAACTTGTGTTTTAGCTCACAGATAACTTTGTTAATTAAATTTTGAATTTTTTCTTTTACCGAGACGCTTCACCTGAGAGGAAATAAGCTTTTCATGGACTATATGAAAAAGAATTATTAAGAAACTTCGTATAGCAGGCGGATTTTATATACACCAACTTGGAGCTTAAGTAAATTATTATTTTAATATTACAAATGTAGCATAAATCGTGAATCCAATAAATAAAAAGGAAAGCTGTAAAAAATACAAATTGTATTGTATATGAGTATTTATATATATTTTCACAGGCTGATATCGAAAACAGTCCATTTAGAAATCCAAACAAAACTTAAAACGAATGACATTAATTTTAAACTTTTATTTTCGTTCCATTTCCACTTATTTTTGCTGTAAGTCCCAAGAATTTGCTCATCTAATTAGTGGTTTCAAAACATTTAGCACATCGTCATAGCTCTTTGAAATAATCGACGAAGTATACATATATAGGTAGAATTAAATTTACCTGCACTTTACATACGTATAATTGAGAACACATACATTATACACAAATGTTGCGCTCATAATTAATAAGCTAATTAATTAGGGCCATTACAGTGCAACGTGCATTTTAGAATTTCATTTTGCATTCGTATTATTGTACATATCTGCAACACTTTTGTCGTAATTACACATATTAATATCGTTTTGTGGTTCATTTTAATAATACGATTACTGTAAGTATTTATTGATGGATTAAAATTTCTAATGCTCAATTGGAAATAATTTCTATGGACATTTATCTACATAACATATATTATATAACTTTACTATATATTTGACTGATGATTTTCAGTTTGTATTGAAGTTGAAGAAGGATTTATTAAAAAAATAAGTTTAATAATTCTTTCTTTCTATATCTAATACATGATATCTCTATTAAGGTGGAAAATATAGAACGAGTTTCTCTAGACTTTCTCGGACCCCACAGAGCGTTATGTAGTGCAGTTAGGAAACGTCTGATTGTAGTAATAATTACAACTTCTCGGGTGATGAAAAAGTAACATCTAGCTGAGCTGAACTTACCAGCGCCAAACTGGCGATAAGTAAATTATTTTAAAATTCACATATCGATCAAGTGCGTGTCATACTCGCGATAACCTAATCTATCCTCGGGGTCTGTACCATTTTCATGATTGTAGGTCAACGACTTGTAAAGTTAACAATTTAAGTTTGCGGTTATATGCATTAATTTTGTTAAAAATTAACTACACATGTAAGTTTGTTTGTCGTCTATTTGTAATGATTTTTCTTTGAGTTGACTTTGACTTTCGGGTTGTTTCCTTTGTTGAGACTATAAGTGCTAACTTCTAGCCAAATTTCACATACCGTAAAGTATCGAAAAGTACCTACTCTATAGGTTTTGATTACGCTCATTTGTATTCTGATTAATTTCATACAAAATGGGGCAAGATAAAGAATAAACACTCGTATCTTTTGATGGCGTTGACTTAGAAGTTTGCTTTTTTTCCAAGCTACTACAGACCAACTACCAAAGGGACCGGTCTTGACAACCGATCCGAATATTTGATAATAATTTCACTTTCATACCTCCACATGACTTTGAGAAAATGGTCTTGACTGACGGATAGACAGACAGGCAGACAGATGGAAAATAAAGTTATCCTATAAGGGTTCCTTTTCCTACATACAACGTGACATTGGCAAAGTGAATTGTGCTTAACTGGCATGCTCGAAACGCCATTACCGTAGAATAGAACAGAAGGGCTCCTATTGAGGTATTAATCTCTTTAAAAGCCTATATAGCCATTTTAAATGTAATTCTTAAGCCACTATTATCTAGTAGATACTATAATTACTCACCTTGTGTAAATTTCATTGCCACTAATTCAGACAACAATTCTATTATATGGGTATATATTGATATATTGTATTATATTGTTTGTCTAAATATAATAACGTTGAGGCCACTAACCTCGTTTCCGTTCACCGCAATAGGTACGAATTAAAAGCGTTTAAGGCAATTACACACTGCAGTTGGTAACACTGCGACACGGGACATAAAAGGTAACTATTTATTGTGCAAACGTACTAGATTTAATAGCGGGCTTCATTTGACTAAATAGCTGCTCACTTGTTTATTTGCAAACGTCCACATAGATATATAGAAAAGATACTTTGAAATAATTAATGATATTGCCGTGGCGTAGTGCCAACACTGCCTTAGTGTTGAAGCGGAATATGTTGAAATATTTCTAAAGAATTTTGGCTGACATAATGTGCTTCTAAGTTTCCTTATTTAATATTCTTATAATTTTGAAAGAAAATATGTAATAGGAATTTCTTGTCAACTCAATGAAAAAATGTCTGAAAAATATTAATGCAAATAATTTACTAGTTAAAAAATAGTGTTTTGTCAAAAAGCGAATACTTAAAAATACATTGAATAATAATAATTTTATCACTTTTCATTTTAATAAAACAAGTAAAATAATTTAATATTTTACAATAAATACGGGCTACGGGCGTAGCACCGCATTCTCGTAGCACCTGGTGACTAGATTACAGCAGTGCTACAACGGTAGGGGATTGTTATTTCACTAGAATCTTAACATATTTATGTTAGGGCCTTGGCATAGATAACGTCTATCTATATAAAGATTTCCTATTATAGATAGACGTCATATATACTTTACGTACACAAAGAAACAGACATAATGCATATCCATATATAGACCACAAAAAATCTTTTTTCCTTTTATTGAATCGAAGAAAATGCGTATACGTTGTGTTATAATGCTTGGAATTCCTCCAAATATAAAGTAAATTATAAAGTGAATATATAGCTGCCAATATCAATATTAGCACAACCTAAGATAACATAATAGTGTTACTTCGTACGGTACGCTATTCTGAAAAGTATGTGGGGATAATAATTGTATTTTTTTTGTATTACAGATGGCTGACATAGAAAATCAATTAACATGTAGCTTTATTCTCTGTATATTTAAATATGTTTCTTCATAAAATATGCTGAATTACACGATTAAGTCCTACGGTATAACGGTTAAAATATTAGTTTTTTCAGTTTCACGCATAAAGCGGGATGGGCAGAGAGAATCTAGTGTCAAACCGCTCCCCATCTGAATATGGGATGCATTGCGTTATGAATGACAAAATACATTGAGCCATATTGTGCTTGCAATCAGACAATGTCCCACTGCGCCACAACAGTCTCTTAATATATATTTATAGTTGGTATAAAATTATAAAACAAATAAATCACATTTTGCTAGCTTCACTGTTGCGACACTCATTTCCTCTCCAAACTTAATGCGGAAAAAATTAACGCGGTCATTCTAACAGCTCGTGCGGGCGGACATATTATAATAATTACGGTCAGCACACCCACTTCTATCTAGTATCTACACGAAAGTATTTCAATAGCAAATTTGGCAAAATCGTAGGCCGGCTAGTTCGTTATAATTAATATATAAAATTTAATGTCTTTGGTTTACAAGTTTGTTTTTAGTTTTCGAGCTTTTAATTTACTAAACTTCATTTTTTTTTATAATACCTATAATAATTATACATAATATTGTTTCCCATTATAAAAACAAATAAGAATATTATAGGCGCTAACAAAATATCCTGGTTAAAATGAGTGTTATAAAACGCGATAATCCTTCGTGGATGGTAAACATAACACTGTGGTCATTACGATCTTCACCATTAACCATAACTACTATAGCCCCATGAAAAAGCTTTTTGTGAGACACGTGAATGAGTTCCACAAGGCAGAAACGGGATCGTTCTATTAAAATTCTGCAAATAACAAAAGGGATGCAAAGTGTCGCTGTCCCTCGTCTGCTTACCTGCTGTCCCGTGTTTAAAGAGGAATGTGATACAATGCCAGTTATTTCCATTACTCTGAAAATTTGTGGCTGAAAAAACAAATGAAACGCTAACACCGTACTCAGTATAGAATGATAAAAGCTACATTGAAGGGTTACAAAACAAACGGCCCCTCATTTTGATGATGAATTAATATTTTCATAATATTTGTCATTTATATTTTTTTATATATCACTTTCGCATTATATATATATATATATATATATATATATATATATATATATATATATATATATATATATATATATATATATATATATATATATATATATATATATATATATATATATTATATATATATATATATATATATATATATATATATATATATATATATATATATATATATATATATATGAGCCTAATTTATCTAACTGTCAACAATCATCTAGTTTCAGCTTCTTATGCTTTTGTCAACGTAAGCGGGTAACGATTATGTAATCGTTAGTATAGCGTACGAAACTTTGAAAGCTATGAAAATTATTCAAAGCTCCCAAAAAATTATGAATACAGAAAACGGGTATCTGAAAGTAGGTCACGTATATTTTTGCTCATAAATCTGAAATAGGCACTAGATTATTTTAATTGAAACGGGGCACGATTTTGCTAGCTGCACGGCGTCATAGAACACAGTTTAAAGAAAAGTGTTTAGTCATCAGCATTCATGCCGCGCATGTTGTAGCTACATCACAGGCCTTTCAAACATACTTTCTAGTTGCATTTAAAACAATAGTTACATATTGGAATAGTTTAATAATTATTATTTTTATGGTAATATATACAAAAACAAAAATACATATCTAAATAAATAGATAAATAGAATATTATAGAAATACATTGATAAATGATTATTAATATAAGTTAGACTTAGATAATTCATCAAAGTAATATTGACATTTCATTTAATCATGCATAATGCGTGTCAGGCGAACGATAACACCTTAGGTGTTTAATTAGTCTAGCTAAGTTGGTATAATTAAATCGTTGCTAGTTCTACGCTAATGGATTGCAGAAATTAGAGAGGATTAAAATCACTTTATCTTCTCTTAATTAGAAATTCGAAATTATGTGCGATGGAAATTTAATACAAAAGTAAATAAGTGTCTTGTATTTCTATTTTAACGTCAACACTAAATACGTGATCATGTCTAAGTGTAGTCTATGGTCAAGAGGTTAAATTTTAACGGGGTAACGTGGCGAATTTCATACAATGCGCGTCAAAAATAAAGCATAAACGCTTGTATCTTTTGATTACGTTGACTTAGAAGTTTGACTTTTACTTGCTCTTAGGGACTATATCCTGGATATTTCATACGTATTTCAGCCCCCACGTGAACTTGAGAATGAAATGGTCTTGCCAGACGCACAGACAAAAGAAAAAGAAAGTGATCCTATAGGGGTCCCATGCTTTTCCTTTTATTCCTTAAAATAATATAAAAAGTTAATCTCTACTTTAGAAAGTGACAAATTTAAGCATACAAATCAAACGCAAGCAAGAGAGTAAACCATTAAAGCAGTTTCTCTTGCTTCGCGTGCTATAAATGAATGAAAACTTTCTTCTCCAACTTCCCAGATACAATTGATAATGCGCCCGAAGCTAACTTTTTGCTTTCCACTCCATTATTGACGTCCAAGCTCGAAGAAATCAGACAGTCTGTGATATCTTTAGCCTTCGTATTTTCAAGTTTGTTACAACGGCCAATTTACTCTACCAACTTTAGTTTTAGCGCAATTCTTATTATCTATAATATCTACTATAGTTAGTCTTATAAAAATGATTTCTGCTTGAGATTGTGACCATTGGACCATCCTTTATTGATCGAAAGGCAAAAAGAATGTGATCAATGATCGATTCAATATGGAAACTGCAATGTTTCAATTAAAAACGAGACTCGTGAGTTCTCGGTTTGCTGGTCAACTTTTATTAGTTTCTGGAGTAGGAAAAGTAATCAAGTCTGCAATATATCATACACCTAACTCGAGATCACTCTTAATTGTTTGCTGTGTCGCCTTTCGAATACGTGTGCTAGTCTAGCTTCCTTATATCATGTCTTAGAATTAAATTTGCTACATTTAGCCCTTTTAGTTTTACTAACATACATACATACATCTACTTAAGGTGGACTTGATTATGGATATTAAAATGGTATTAAAATATTATTCTAAAACATAAGCGTTTATCTGAACTTTATTTAGACACTTTATATAGAAAGAGACGTTAGTCCTGCGTATTGTAATGAAGGCGTGTCTTTGGATTAAAGATTTTTCAAAACCACGTCCAACAGCAAAATATTAATAATTTAATATAAAATATGAAAAGAAAAATTATTCCACTTATAGATCTAATCATCTAATATTTATTTTTACTTTGGTTTCTTGTTTCCATTATTCAAATGCAAAATTCATTCAGCGCATGCTTTAGCATCAGTATAGCATAATTAACGAAATATTTCAAAACATAATTTAGCCTCATGCATACGGCGTATTCGCTATTACTATAACAAAAGCACCAAGCGAGCTCTAGAAATACGTTTTCGAAATGAAAGCGTACAAAAAAGAGGCAAACGCACGAAAATGGGTCATCGAATGAAGTATTCCATACGTCCAGTTAAGAGAGACCCTTGTGAAAACCGTATTTGCTTTACCGCGTGAGTTTACAAGAGTGTGAGGGAGGCCTGTGTGAATGGATGTAAAAAGTGCATGGCCGAGTACGGCACGCATACGACAAGATTCGCACAACCGTCCGATGGAATCATAGCAATTGCTTTCTTTGTATTCAGATGCTGAATGACAGCAGGCTTTCAACTTGAAAATTTCTCCAGGGCAAAAATATATTTGCATATTTAGTTCAATGGCAAATTTTACTTAGTGCACTACTATTTTAAAAATAATCTAATATATGAACTATAAAGGTTCACTTCACATAAAAGTAAAATTATACAAGTTATATAAGGCCTATCTCGTATCTATCTATAAATGTAATGTAGTTTTGAAAACAATAATTTTCAGACAGTCCAGAAGTGTTTGTAATAATTATCTATATTTTGTTTATATTATGAAGGTCCATCTAATACACAGAAATAGATAACAATTTCTACATGGTACAAAGGATATACTTAAAAATAAGGTAGGGTAGGGTATAGGGTATACTTAAAAATAAACAATTTATTAGGTAATTATGACAAAAGCATGAGAGTAAATGTTTTGAATGTATGAGTATCTCATACCATTGTTAATATTGATTACATGTGAACAACTCATTAAAGAATTTGTAGTATTTGAACTGACTACAGAAAACAGTGTAGTGATACTTATTTTATGGCATTTATAGTTGCTTACAGTTTATTTAGCAAATTTTACATAAAATGAAGAAGATAAGATACTTACTAATATTAAGATAGCGTTTTTAATATCAAAAACCATACTAATGCATAATGCAAAGTAATGCATTTTAGTGTTACTCTATAATGAAACTCTATAATATACTATTGTCATATATACTTCTTTCTGTGTCATATGATGCATCTTATATATATTAAAATAGCGTAGTTGATTACTTAGCTTACTTAATTCACTGAATACTATGTATGAAGAGAAAAAATCAGAATAATTAACATAGATAGGTGGAAAGCTATAAATTTAAAAAGGCTTATGTTATAAAAAAATCATTTTATTATAACAAAAACATAATTTTACACAAAACAACAAAAAACAAATCAATGCCAAAATTTAAATAATAAGTAACAATTAATAAATAAAATTACTCTACAATCTTTCTATAAAAATCTAAGAGTGAAAGCTACTCATGCATATAGGTTATTTTATCATATCTCACCAAATGTTCAAACTCTTAACTAGATTTTCACTGTTTACAAATACTTTTAGGGTCGCAAATAACCTAGTTCACTATTCAGTTTGTCCGTTACGAGTCTATATCACAATAAATCATATAAATAATCCCCAACTTAAGCAGTACTTAACAATTAAATGATATTCTATACTGCCTTATAACTGAAAAGTATATTAAATTTGCTTTTTTGATAAACAATTAGATTTTGTTTTTGTTATGCCGCCATTTTGAAAGCGGTAGCAGCTGCCAAAACGACAATCAGCTGCATCTTTCAAATGACAAGCTTGTGTATACGCTCGGATACTTGTATTATATTATAATAAAAGTAAAGTACACGGTAAAGGTAGGTTGCATAAATATAATATAATATTTAAATTAGAAATGACGACAGGCATTTGTATTATTTGATACAGTATTATTTTTTACATTCGTTACACCACCACTTAGCAAATAACAATAAATTGGGTGGTTACAAAAAGCCATATATGTACACTCTTTATTTCTTAATTGAATTAAAATATATTAACGAAAATCAATAAATTATTGTAGACGTCTGCCAAATAACTGCAAAATTGAAATATGACTGGGCAGGCCACGTCTGTCATATGTCTAATGACCGCTTGGCCAAAATCACCACAAATTTGACCCCTACTGGGAAGCGACCACGCGGCAGACCACCAAGGCGATGGCGGGACGATTTCAAACATATAAATGACTGGTACATAATAGCTCAGGACCGCGAGAAATGGAAAGGAGGTAGAGAGGCCTTTGCCCTGCAGTGGGACGATACAGGCTCATAATAAATAAATAAAATAAATTATTTATTATAAACAATATTGTAATTGCAACAATATTGATATAAAAAGTATTAAACAAATTTATGCTTAATATAAAAGCATTAACTAATTAAATATTACACTATATCAAAAACACTGGCAAATGTTATTATTACAACAAACGAAATATTTGAACTTTTTTCTTTGTCCCTCAAAAATCAGTACTTGACAATGTGACAGAATGACTTGAATTAAAAATTTTTGTAAAAAATAAATATAATGTCCCTAACTTATATCATACTTTTAAATGTATAAAAATTCAAAATTAACAGTATTTCTATGATATGCCAGGGCCAGATATAAGAGCTGATGAAAATGTTCATGGCGAGATGTCCACTGAGCCTGCAGCTGCCGTCCATAGTGGTGTCGCAGCTAAAACTGAACGAAAGTTAACTGTTCTAGAAACACATGGCTATATTTTGGGAAGAACTATTGGCTCAGGATCATATGCTACGGTTAAGGTAAAATACAGTACGAGAATATACAAATTTTTATTTTCTATTTAAAATGGTGAATAACTTATTAGTCGTTTTATAATAGAATGTGTACTGTATACCCATCTACTTAAATATAATATTTTAATCGAATATTTACGTATATATTAAAATATAATTATAAAACCCCAGGTAGCTAGCAGTGATAGACACAATTGTCAAGTAGCAATAAAAATTATAAGCAAGTTTCAAGCACCCGGCGACTATTTGAAGAAATTTCTTCCAAGAGAAATAGAAGTTGTTAAAGGACTCAAGCATGAAAACTTAATACGCTTTCTACAGGCAATCGAGACGACTCATAGGTACTGATTCTACTTAAATAATGTCCAGTGTCTTTTATATTCTTAAGTTCAAATGCTAACTGAGCTACATATATTTATTCTACATAGCACCAAAATTGATCAGCAGAAAATAACATTTATATATACAATAACATTTATATATATATATATATATATATATATATATATATATATATATATATATATATATATATATATATATATATATATATATATATATATATATAATATATTTACGTAATATGGTTGTATATTAATGTCTTGTAGTTATATATATTTATTATAGTATCGTACTTAATAGAAGAATAGATTAAAGTAAGAATAAAATAAACTTAACTAGATAGTAATAAATTATGCCTATCAAGTTAAGTATTTTTTTCAAAAATAGTAGTAATGCTGACACGTAATGTTTTTCCCTACTCAATGAAAGTGTGCTTAAGTCCTGCTCTTACCTAACACTCCCAATCCCACTTGTGTCACTGATTAATTATTCCACAGCACGGTTGGAGTGCTGCTGAATATCACAGAGGACATTCGATGTGCTATATATAACACCAAGCTCACTGTAATGGCACAGTGGCATGGCTTGATTTTAGTAGCGCTTTCATCTGTGTTGATTTAAATAGTATATCTAAATCATCATCTTGATTTTGACCATGGCTCTCTTCGTCAATATTTCTTCTACAGCTATAAGCTGGTTCCATTTATACCCCTGCAGTCACGGGAAATGTGTGAAAACTAATGACGTCACATCGGCGTGGTTGGCTACGACGACTCACTTCTGGTGTCCCTCAAGGTGGCGTTCTTTCTCCCGTCCTTTTTCTGTATTTATTAATAATATATCTAGTAATTTCTTGTCCTTACAACCTATGTGCAGATGGTTTGCAGTTATAACGCCATTCCAATTTAAACGACTTGCCTGAGGCTATTGCAGCAATAAATGCGGATCTAACCGCTATACTAGCTTGGGCCAAATCTGTCGGCCTCCTCTCTCGCAAATATCAAGCAATTGTCATTGACAGTTACTACTTAAAATAAATCAACGCTGAATATCGTATACTTGGAAGTATACGAGAATACTAAATCCATCCAGAAGGGTCTTTCCATTAAACCTAAGATTTGAAATCTCAAATGAACAAAAAATCTTCTCGTCGCGATAAATTCCTTACATGTTAATATTAAATTAGACTCAATATTTCGTCAGATGTTTATCTATTCTTAACGTATTTATTTTTAAGTTTAATATATAAGTTATATATATATATATATATATATATATATATATATATATATATATATATATATATATATATATATATATATATATATATATATATATATATATATATATATATATATTATATATAATATATATATATATATATATATATATATATATATATATATATATATATATATATATATATATATATATATATATATATATATATATATATATATATATATATATATATATATATATATATTCATATTTAATTAAGTATATATTTATATTATACTTTATATATTGTTTTTATTTATAATCATTTTATTTACTTTTTATTTGTTTATTTAAATTTTTTCGTTGCCGTTTTTTCTCTCCCGCTGTTTTGCTTTTATCCACTTCCACGGGTTGATTGAAAGAGATCACTTGTACAGATATGTCCACTGTTGTTACTAAATTTATAACTGTTTTGTTTTCAATTGTATATTTATTGCAATAAAGAGTATTAATTCTGAAACCCATTAACTGTACTATAGAGATTTTATTTTTAATTGTCATTACAGAGTATATATTGTAATGGAATATGCCGAAAATGGCAGTCTTTTAGATATTATTCGTAAAGATCAACATATCGATGAGTCACGTGGGCGTCGATGGTTTAGGCAACTTGTGGAAGCAGTAGAATATTGTCATGAAAGGGGTGTTGTCCATCGGTTAGTTTAATTATTATTTTTATTTTTGTTTTCAGGCACTGCACGTATCTTGTCGTGTAGGCAGAAAGAGCCCAGTCATAAGTCACTTATTACCTTAAACCACTATTTAGCCTAAATAAACCAAAAACACACATATACAAAAGTAACATGATTTGTTTAAAGAAAATTACACATATAACAAGTTTATTCTTATTTCTGCTCTCATAGTTCAATGGCATAAATCATCTAGTAATAGATCAAACGTGAATTTAGTTATAGAGAACTTTAAATCTCTTAACAATACTCCGATATTACTTGCCATAAGAATCTGACATAACCAGAAAAGATGACAAGCAAGACCGTCCTTAGTATGGACCCTATATTTTAGTTAATTATCATTTTGTAAAACTCAATTTTTAATTCCTCAGAGACATTAAGTGTGAAAATCTTCTCATGGACCATGGCTTAAACATTAAACTATCAGATTTTGGTTTCGCAAGGGGGCACATGAAGCCTAAGAACGGGGTTTACGCGTTAAGTGAGACATTCTGTGGAAGTTACGCGTACGCTTCACCTGAAATATTGAAAGGTGTTCCGTATAGACCTCAGGACTCTGATATTTGGAGTATGGGAGTTGTGCTTTATGCTATTGTCTATGGTAGACTGCCGTTTGATGATACGAATTATACGCAACTTTTAAAGGTATGCGTATGTAGTAATTGTAGTTCGGAAAAAGTAAGAAACCAATGTCAATTCATGTACAAAATCTATTTTATAAACAATGTCATTGAATATTTTTTTATACAAGTAGTTCATAATAATATTAGAAGATATTACGCTGTACATTTTCCTTACAGCAAGTTCAAAACAAAGTATCTTTCCCACGCGAACCAAAAGTGTCAGTAGAATGTCGAAAGCTTATCACGAAAATATTGGCGCCACTGAAATTTAGATCGAAAATCCCACAAATCCTTGCCGACCCCTGGCTTAATCCCCATCAGCATACAAAAGATGAAGAATTAGATGCTAACAATGTTAGTAAATAATGTTATCTCTTGTTGTATATTATTTGAAAAATAACATAAAAGCCAAGATATTGTCAAATGTATTTTTACTTTACAAACTAAAAAGAAGTTTGAGATTATAATATTGTAAAATTATAACCAAACGTACCTATATATTATAATTCTGTATAAAAAAAATCGAATTAAATTGTTAAATTCTTATTTTGGTTAGGTAAAATAAGTAGGTAGTGTAAAATTATATTTATATTACAATATTTTTGATTCAGCCTTTGAGCATTGATGTAGGAAAAGTTATAAGGTGTAGACATTTTTTAATCTCAGAAGTTGGTTACAGAAAATATAATATTACTACTAAACTCAAAATCTTGAGCTTTAAGCGCATGCACATTAGTTATTATATCCACAATGTAGACGCTAGATCCATTTCATTAAAATTCTACTACAGGTCTTCTGCTGAAAAACATTCGTAATATTTATAAAATTCACTGTATGACTTTACTTGTAATATATGTAATTATCACCTATATAACAGGGTAAATAGAAAGACCGTTTCCATTTTCCGCACAAATTCGGGACATTGCGCGTTCAGTGGCGTAACTCGACACCGCAATTTGTTGCACTAGAGCGGGTACGATATAGGATGATAATAATGCAGTCTCTGGAGTGGACACCAAACCAATATTACTGTCAAACCAGTATTACAATATCACTGCGCCACGATAGCGATTTTTTGATATTATTATATAGATATATTATTATGTTATTATATTTTCTAGACCTAATTAATATCCAAGTATATTTTGAAAAGGATTAAAAAAAATTAATAAATGGTACAGATTTGTCAACTAAAAAATTAAGTATGTTATTACAGGATAATGCTCATGCTAGCAAAGAGGAAATTAAAAGTGTAAACATCGGGACAGTTACGTTTGACAGAAAATTAGAAGAAGTTAAATAATTATTTAAAAATACTGAAGAATAAATTAAACTATTTTTAAAATTAAATTATCTACATTGCCTTTTTATTTTCATTTTTTTTTAATAAATACAAAATACACAGATCTCCCTCCTGACACGCTCGATACGCTATATTTAAATAATTGTACTTAACTGAAGATCTTTCTCTTTAGAAAATAATCATTTTATACAATATGGTCAAGTGCGAGTAGTACTTGCGCAACAAGGGTTTCGTATCTATTTCATGATTGTAGATATTCCGCTGACGAAATTATTTATTTTTTTTATCTTTAGCTACCATGGTTTACGAGATACAGCCTTGTGACAGACAGACAGACAGCGGAGGATTAGTAACAGGGCACCGTGTTTACCTTTTATTTATATATCACCGTTACCGTTTACACATAACTGTTTTTAAAGTTATTTATATAGGTATCTACTGTATGTAACAATAATTTACACAAATATAAAGTAAAAGAAATTATTTTTACCTCGTATTATATTTTTCAAACTAAAATATAGGTATTAATTGCTACCACTTCGTTTCTCTTAAAATATTTAATCACAATAACACAATTTTTTTACTTAATTTAATAAATTTATTATAGGAACCATAATATTCGAGAACAAAATTAATTATATGTAAATATAAACTTAATATAATAACATTTAAGTACCTAATTACATCGAAATAAATGCAAGTAATATGCAAAATTACAAACTTTATAAATATAATGCGCATTGTTATTTATTGGATTAAATCCAATGTAAACTCCCTTAATTATTTTTTTTGTGTTTATCTTGCGTTTCTTCTGTTTTATTATTTTAATATGGAATAGTACTATAATGTGGACATTTGCTTTGTGACTGACTATACAACTAACTAAAATCATGGATATTTCGATTTTTCTCTACAGAATATTTCATCATCTTGTCCTTTTTCCGAATTGAGTTTTGCTTTATTTTTCGCGTGTTTCATGCACATATAAGAGAGGCCCAATGTTACTAAATATATGGCCGCTGCCACCCAACAATTAACCGCTATCTGTAAAATGTTCATATTTTTAAACTATTATTGTCTTTTTGTTTTTTAAACTATTATTGCCTATTTGTCATTTTCACTTCCATAGTATAGAACAACTCGGTGTAGAAGGTGTCCGCTGAAAGGGCGGCATAAGGTAGCGGCATATTGGTAGGATTGTTAAAGCAGCGTCACAAACGATTAGAATAGGATATAAATAAAAATGGAAAGAAACACTTAGGCCTTGTTATTACTACGTAACAAAAACGTATTCAATTTTTCAACTCGACATACTTCTTTAATCATATAATTGTGACTTGCCACACTAGCAACAATAATTTCCTGTTTAAAGGTGGACAGTTTTTCAACGTTTACCTACCGTACCTAGGTTTCACTAACGTTTGCGTTACCTTTACAAGATGGTATGGCACACTAAGCTGAACAAAGACCTTACCTTACCTTGCAGTGTGAGTTATACGACACTCTGTTATCGCCATTTTGCCTATTCATCAATCCCAATGTCACGTTTGAAATAAAAATTTTGAAAATATATAGGCCCCCAATAGAACATTTAATCGTATAACCGTAGCGTGCATAGTTGCAGTTGAATCTGAATTCAAAACCTACGTGCTACAGCTATGTGTTTATAATATTGCCAATACACAGAAAAGTACCTTTTGATAATTGTCTTTTGTCTGTTTCATGAAGTCATCGAAGTCATCATAGCCATGATGATCCGGTTCAGCCTCTTCTATGAAAGCTACCACTTCCATTTTAAAGAATATTCCCATTACAACCTGTTAATAGGGGAGTTCATTGAAACAAACATAAAAATGTATGTACTAAGAAAATGTCTGCGCCATATTAGATAGTATGTTTTTACTTTTCAGTAATATCTAAGAGTATATCTAAAAATTCAATAAAACCATGTCGATCGTGATCGTTACATACATACCAATTGAAGAACTGCCCAAATACTTAAAAGGAAGCAACAAAGTCCGCAGCCAAATAGAAGACTCATGCTTATTATAGGTGAATATTATTAATTATACTTATATATCTTGTATTTTTACGCGATAATAATATTTAAATGATAAAAGATCAACACTTTCTTAATAAGGATTATTGACATTTTATTCGAATTTAAAGTTATGTCACCAGATGTATGAAATAAATACTTTTTTGTCACGTGCACGTTGTAAGAAGTAATATGATCATAATTATATAAGCGTATCTGGTAACTTATGGTCAGCTGATTCTACTGTAATTTGTAAAATCAATACATTTTGTAAATTCCACTTGAAAATTAAAAAACAAATTACATTTTTTATTTAGAAATCCTGTCTGTGTACAGAGGAAGTAATACAAACAAATTATAAAAACAACTAAACAAAATTATAAGACACAATTATGTTTTAAAACTTTCTACCATACCTTTACTCTTAATAACACTGATGCCATCAACATCCAACATCTTTATACCACCTGGAGTGAAAGTTTACAAACTTTCTCGACATCAACTCGACGGAATTCGTAATTGTAATTCAATATTAGTATAACAATCTTTTTTTATAGAAAAAAAGTGGTGTAAAACGAGATATACAATCAATAAACCTATGGAAACCTGGTTATGGATATTAGACGTCTACATCGTCAGAGCAGTTGCAGATGGTTTCCTTACCTTGACATATTCTACACTTGAAGCATCCTGATAATATTCATATTTATCTACATACTGGATTCTAATCTAGTTGATTTTTAATACATTTGTTTGGCAATTGGATTTATCAACTGAATTAAATATTTGCTCTAATATATGCTATTTTGTGTAATGTTTTATTTAATTGATATTTTGTATTTATATTATTGCTAGTTTATTATATCAGATTGTTTTGATTACTAGCAAATTATAAAATATCAATCAAGGAAAAAGAAATAAAGTAAAAATATTAAGTAAGTAGTAAAGTATTATTAATATATTTAAAAACATAGGCATGGGGACATAATGAATAAAGAAATAAAAAAAATATATGTAACATTAATATTTAATTGGAGAAAATCTATAGAACCATTTTACCTACAATTATTAATAGTAATTTTATGTACAATTTATAGCAAACATTCATCATTGATAAATCATCAACATAATACTATTGTGGAATTGAGTTATTTACAATGTAGACCAAATTTTAGCAATATGCAACAAAATACAGTTATGCATCAATTAAAAGTAGAGGTGTTTATGTTTTACATAGGGTAAATATTTATTAAGCTACAGATATTATATTCATTTACTTCATATAATAATATAGTTTTTAAAAACTTTACGAGTTGATATCTTATTTATCAAATTTATAGTTAATCAAACAATGGTACTGAAATAAATACTCTTTTCTTTATAAATCCTATATTATAGTAGCATTTATCTAGAAAAATAAAATGTTTAATTATAGGTCTGTGCAATTCAATAATTATAGATAATTAGTAAAGAGCTCTTGAATAAATATATTATTAGCTTTAATTGTTTTGCATTTTATTTTTCTAGTCAAATTAAATGGAATGGAGCTATAAACAAAACAAATGTACTTAAAAAGTACTTGCTACATTTACATGCTAACTGAGGAACGATTGTTCATCCAGAATTGGTGGCCAGAGACAACTAAGGTTATGACATAGAGCAAAGCAGCAATCCAGCAGTTTTTAGCATTCTGTAAGTAAAAGAAAAAAAAGAAAAGGTAATAATGAATAATATTGTATAAATTATTGAAAAATGGTTCTTTTTCAAGGAGAATTGGTATAAAAATGTGCAATGAAATACTGAAATTATTTCAACAAATTCTGAATTTACATATACCAAACTTTTTTATTTGAAAATAAGCCTATAAGGCTCAAATCAAAGGAGGCCTTGATTTTTACTACATAGCTTGAAATGATGTAAAGTTAATTAGTACTTATTAGGAGTGTACTATTATAATTAATAAAAGCTAACTAATTACTCTTAAAGGATAGAAAACCTTTAACAGTACAGTTATTTCAAGGAACTTAATTTAATTGAAAAACCCACCTGAGAGTATCCAGTCTTAACATCAGCAATAAAGTCATCGATGCTGTGATGATGTTCACCAAGAGGGATATCTTCTAATAGAGCCACTGCCCCAGCATAGTAGAAGACGCCCATTAACGTCTGAAATATAAAATATATCAGAATTTTTAGGTGATTAACTTTGTAACATACACAGGTAAATCATAATTAGTCACCAATTGTATAATTCCCCAGACACTCAGAACGAGTCCACACAGCGAAAGCTTGGGGCCACAGAATTTAAAGGCCATTTTTGATCGCTTATTTAATAAAAGTACGAACAAATATATTATTATATCGACCACTGCTTATCAAGTATTGTCAGAAACCAGAAAAAATATGGACACTCACATGATCATTTACGTCTATGGTATAGAATATAAAATTAGTAATTTACGTTTTGAATTACTTTTAACTATCGGAGAAAACAATATATATTAAACGATCGCAAAATCTCTTTATGTTATTTATATGCTATAAAAAGATAAAAATACTCAAATTTCAAGTTATTTTACTTACAAATTTTTGGGGATTAAAATTTAAATTTAAAATAAAAAATAGATAAAATTAAGTTAATTATAGTACTTAAACTATAGCTTTAATTAATAGTACCGTATCTTGTATTTGTTTAATATATTTAATTTATTTATGTAATGGCAATTGTTAGTATATAAAATAAGATATTTTACTGGCAATTAAACAGCAAGTGGCAGCCCTGGATGACACATATTTCTCATCTTTATCGTGTCTCTGTTCTGTGTAAACTGAATATAATTTTCTAATAATGGTTGACCGTTTAGGTAGGCTAAATTTATTAATTATGTCTAGTGTAATACCTTAGTTAGAGTTACTACTACCACAACCTACTATAAAATTTTCTGTTTATTTAATATTAGTGCATCAGTGTCATTGTTTGCTCGCTTATTACTTTCATTTGACGTCTAATTTTGAAGCTGTACCGTAAACTTACGAGGTGTTTTTCTTTTTCAGTGAATAGTGAGGCCAATGCTCGAAGAATTACTATGGTGGAAAACTGCTTCGGCAGTGCAGGACAGGTGTGTAGTTGTATATATTTAATTAGTATTTTAGTTATAAAGAAACTTTCCAACTTTGAGTTTCTCTTTTTATCAACCGACAAACTGAACAAGATAAACTTATAATAAATATGATTGGTGAACTTGTACAAAGATATCATATTTTTATCAATGCGATATATTTTATAAATTTAACATTATATATGTATGGATATTATTTACATAGGTTTAATAACATTTTTATCAGTTGATAATCATTTATAAAATATACTGTTAGATTATGATTACATACCTAAAAGGGTAAATGTTTGAGTTTCGTTTTATAATAAATGTTAAATATTTTGAGTGACTTAAATCTAATGGGTGATAACCTAAGTAATATAGATAAATAGTAATTCACTGTACTGCTTACACTTATAATTAAGCAGCTTAAAACATGAAACCGGCTCAACATATACTCTGAATCTTTTAATAATTAATTTCAAGGAAATATGTTATGTGTCCTCAAAGCAAACTAACAACGTCATAATATAAATATTTTAATAAAAATTAATTTCTGCCTATTATTTGATAGTAAACTATGCATTTGATCTTATGATGGTCTTTAGCGAAGTTATTATGCATGAGCCTATGAAGGTTTCTGAGTTAGTACAATTGTCAACAGTAATACTTTTTCTTAATTCATGAATACTTGTAATGTCTCTTCTTTAAAATTATTTAAGTTGATTGCGTAGCAACACATGCACAGTAGTAGCAACACTTGAACCTTATTCTAACTTGAAACTTATTCTAACAAATTATCAGTATTGCTTGACTGTAGTAAGATATGTCCATGAATATACTATTTTTCATATATATCATATAATATGATAATAATTATTTGCCTATTTTGTTAACCTAGTCTTAGAAAGTCTCAAGTATATTATATATTTAAAATAATGGTTTAGGTACATATTCAGCATATAATTAAGAAAAGCAATGATATCATAGCAAGTGATGCATAATTTTAAAATTGGTTTTTATTATTTTCAGCCTTTAGCAGAACAAGGAAGGGTACTTGTTGGAGAAGGTGTCCTTACTAAAATGTGCAGAAAGAAACCTAAAGCACGACAATTTTTCCTTTTTAATGATATATTAGTGTATGGAAACATTGTGATAAACAAAAAAAAATATAACAAACAACATGTAATACCACTTGAAGAAGTTAAATTGGAATCATTGAAAGACGAAGGACGTTAGTAATATATTTATTTTAATTTATCCTATATACTACAAAATTTCTTTGTTGCTATTGAAATACACATAAATTTGTATATCAAATATTTATAGCTACATTTTAGATGCTTTAAGGAATCATATATTTAAATTTATTTTAAAACTTACTTTAAAAAAGAAGTGTAGGATATACTTGATGTTGCAAATATGAAACAAATAAGACAAATGACTCATAGTTGTGATGACTAATGGTTAAATAGCATTATCAGTTTTTTATGTATTTCTGATACTGATACAATATGGTTAGTCAGTGAGTCAACTTTGAACTTATAAATGTTTACATAAAATTTGCATACCACATAATATATTTTATTTATATTAAAGTTGACTGACACAACTTATCTAAAAGGTAAATGATGCTTTGAATACAATTTATTTATGTAATGACACAATTTTGCTTGAAACATTTGAAGTTCAATGTGAAGTTTAATTATAGTAGGAAAATTTTGTGTGAAGATACTTAAATTTTCCATTTTCTACCCATTTTCCAAACATTGCAATTACATGTTGTAACTCAGAAGCTGTGCTTTGTATTGCCTGAGCATGGAAATTGAAATATTTTAAATATAATCTTGTGTTGAATTCAAACTCACAACTATTTTGTATACCAATACTGTCTCAACTGCACTATTATGATATAAATCATTTTTATAAATATAAACACACACTATTTGACAAGTATATTTGTATTCCAACATTTGTTTTTACACTCCATGCTCTATCCTGTTTATAACAGGGTAGGCAGAAGGAATGTAGTGCCAAAAATGAAAACATACACATGCTTCTCTCACACGCGAATTCGTGATAAGTGTGTAGTGACGGAACTCTACGCCTAAACGTCTAATTAGTGCAGAGAAATGGAAATATTTAATTCCCCCAAGCATGAGTTGACCATAGTATTATTAGTTGGCTATCTAACACTATACATAATTAGCTAATTATAAATATTTATTATAGAATATCGTAATGGTTGGTTGATTCGCACTGCATCTAAATCTTTTGCTGTGTATGCTGCTACTGCTACAGAGAAGGAGGAATGGATGGCTCATATAGAGAAATGTATAGAAGATTTATTAAGGAAAAGTAAGTTTTCAAAATACTTCATTTTTTATTTGCTTTATTTATTTTTCTGTTATTTTCTTTAAAAAAATATAAACTCTGAATAGTCAAAATGCGCAAAATTTCTGCTTTTTTGAATATTAACAAAATGTGAAAGTTAAAATAAAACTATAATGTGAAATATCATAATATACTTTTAATAGGTGGTAAACAGCCTCCATCAGAACATGCAGCGGTGTGGGTGCCTGACAATGAAGCTGCAATCTGTATGCACTGCAAGAAGACACAATTCACTGTTCTCAATAGGAGAGTGAGTACCTCATTAACAATTTAATTATTTTACGACTTTAATTTCCTTATGTTATGTGTGAATTGTTATTTTAACCTCTATTAATTCAAAACTTGCCTTTATTATAAAATTTATATTATATGAAATGTGCTGATACGTTATGATGTCACATAGTTACTAAGTAGTTTTTTGCATCAGTTGTGACTAGGGGTTTTCGTTATTATGGCTATAACTACTGTGCTGGTTATAAAAAATTCTAACTAACTTAATATGCTTTTACTTATAACGAGTAGCTCGTTATTTTTTTAAAAACACGTTATTCCTAACACGCTTCATTGTGTGTCATATAACGACAGCTAGTGCTTGTTTTGTGAAATGGCTATATTTTTCCCATCGTAAATTTTGTTCTAACTCAATGAAATAAGAAATATAATAGTTATGACTATAAATATTTAAAACATTATATAATTTTTTTTGGAATTAATAAAGTTATATTTGTATGGATTTCTCGCTTCATCTTGAATGACGTATTAATTTGCAAGATATTTTCTTAAATTGTAAATTTAGTAAAATTAATAATTAAACATGGAACAATTTTTTTAACGATTGTTAAAAATTTAATGTATTTTTATTTGAAACTTAAATTAATATTAAACCAATACATTATAGCATAAAAAATAATAGATGTTTTTAAAATAGCGTATCGTTATAGCGTTATATAGCGTTTACTAAATATAGCCGTTGCGAACCCTCCTTGTCAGTCAAGATAGTGAGACGTTGAGTGTTGAATAGTGGAACTCAATAAAAATGACTCATTTCCTTAAGTGGGAATGGAGCTCATGACCGTCGCGCGCATAGTCGGTTACGATTTAATGAATAATAATATAAAGTATTATGAATAACATTGTAAAATGAGCTATTTGTCTGTATGTTCCAGCATCACTGCCGCAAATGCGGCTCCGTGGTGTGCGGGCCGTGCTCCTCCAAGCGCTACGTGCTACGCGGGCAGAGCGACAAGCCGCTACGCGTGTGCCTGCAGTGCTACGACGAGCTCACGAGGGATCGCGCACGCCCCGCCCCCGCCGCCTCTCCCGCCGCCTCGCCTGGTACGCACATGCTGCATGTGTATTTTATAGCCTCCCGCGACTAATTTAACCATCCAATACAACAAATATAAAATATTTTTTTAGCAAATTCTAATTCTAATTTAGCCATGAGTAACTTTGCAATATAAATTTAATTTTATATCCAAGGCATAATGAAAAGTAAATATTATATAATATACATTTATATCATATTTATATCTGGTTTTACTAGTATATCGATAAACAGACCATAGATTATTCTTAACATTACCACATTCCAACATGTCTATATAACGGAGACGTACTTATTTCGCAGTGAAATCAACAGAAAACGCGAACGCGGGCTCCGGCGGCGACTCGTCGGGCGACGACGACAGCGACGACGACGACGAACGTATCTCCGAACAGAAGCATGACGAGGTGAGGACATCGTTGTACTGATGAACAAACATATATATATACATATTTTATAAATTTACACAAAATGTATTGTTGTTTGTTCATTTGATTATTAATATTTTTCCATAATATTGAAATATATATAATTTGAATTATGACACATTCAAAATTTCTATATTTAACGATTTTTTTTATTAGAAAATGATTATATAATGATGAGGGTGAAATGTTGTGAGACATCAATTGACATGAAATGACATGTCATGAAAATATATAACAATGTTATTTTTAGGGTTTTACAAGCTATAACGGTGTGAAAAACGGACTCGGCAATAAAGTCACGACTGTATAGTACATGTTGATTGTGTAAGTCGAGTCAAGTGCTAGTGTTGATTACGTCATGCTTTATGGTTTTTTGGAGTTGTTTTTTAATGTTTTATAGTTATTTTTCTTGTCATGTATGTTTTGTTTCTCTGTGTCGGGTAGATTTTGTCACTTGGCAGTATTTTTTACACCTTTTTAATATCTACCTTTTTTAATGTTTACCTTTAAAGGGATGTCTTTTGTTGGATTGTCATTTTGACACTGTCCATTTCTATTCTATTTTATTTGCATTTAAAGAAGGAAAGGTATTCTAAAATTCAGTGGTAAACTGTTTGTCATTAGATATTTAGAAAGACTACATAATTATGTGTATATAATGTTACGTATAAACTTTTAAATACAATATATTAGATTACACAACTTTGAAACCTTCTTTCAGTTTCTTTTACTAACTGTTTGAAGTTTGATTTATTTGTATATGTTTGGTTTGTTGTGTTATTATTAAAAACATTAGTAATAGATTTTTGTCCAAAGTCCAGCATCTTTCATCACATCTTTTTATTATCATTAGTCAGTCAGCTTTGTGTAATGTATTTTTTACTGTGCTTGCACCTGTCAGTCACGTTTTTAGTTTTATTTATTACACAAATTTTACTATATAGTTTTTTTTATATATGTACATCTATCTTTTTTTTCATTCCACAGCCAAAGTTCTACAGTGACAGTGAAAAGACTGAAGAAACAAACAACCATTCGTCCAAGGAGAGCAAGTAATTTAAAAAAGAAAGCAAACAATTAATATGTAATTAACATAAATTATTTACAATTAAGTTATAACAATGCTTTATTGCTCTTTTGAAAGATGAAATTCCAACAGAAATTATTGAAACTTCAAATACTAATGAAAAATTTATATTTCAAAACTTATAATGTTATTTAATTTCTTTTTCATTTAACTTGTCTATTTATATAAATTATTAATTTTTATAAAAAAAAAATGTTTAACAGTGTAATATTAATTAATGGTAAATTCGAAAAAAAACTTCTTTTTTCTTAATTCAATCTTATTTGCTAAAGACAATTCACAATAAATTTTATAAAATACTCGGATTAACTGATTTTTTATAGGTTTTTTGATCCAGGTGTATTAATTATCATTGAAAATGTTTACATATAATTTTGTAATAATATCATATATTGGATTGGAAAATTGGCTTATTCTCTTTCACTTGATTTTTTTTATAACACAAAAATGACCAATACATATGTTATAAATAGTCTTTCTAAGCATTAGTGGATAGGATTTATAGAACTTTTAACACAATTAACGAATGTAGTGTCTATTAATTTGTGATATCATTCAAAACACCGAGATGGCCTTTACTTTAGATAAATTTCTAAAATGTTTAATCATAATAGCATACTATTATGAAAAGACATACCTTTTATAATCTACCAATTAGTGTTGCCAGTTTAACTTCATCATGTTGCAACATTACATACATTAAACTTATTCCGTGTGCAATTTGTCATTTTCAGATATTCTATAGTGACGTGACAAAATTGTTAATTTATTAACACTACAAATAAAAAAATATTAAAGATCCGGCAACATTAATGAAATCAAATAAATGTGAATAGTAATCTGAAGAAATATTTTTGTTAAGTCAATTTTATCTCTCATGTCAATGTTAGCATAAATATAACAGCTTTAAACACGCTCAAACATGTTCTGAAGGGTGTCGTTCCATTTGACACATTTATTATTTACTTATTTAATTTTATTATACTTGTATATTTCACTCATTTCAATAAGGAATATATTTAACCGATACTTGGTTCACAAGTTTCAGGGTGTAGATCCTTTATTAGCAGTCGGAGGAATGATTATTTTCATTACCCCGCTCTGGCGTAATACATGCAGCATTGAGCATTATCTCGATTTTGAGGGGAAAGAGGAGATCAGAGTGCTCGTGGGATCTATTACAATGTATTTATTGACAAAAATACACAAGTATAATAAATCATCTGTATGTCACACCAACTGTGGTTCTATCATCATAATGTAGGCTTAGTGATGTTACATCTACATATTTAATATTTTACATGAATTAGCGTATAATACATTTTTTAAATATTTCATATTTTGCTATTACAATTGTTGAATTTAAGAACGTATCTGTACAATGTATGAGTCATACGCGTACAGTAACATTCTATATTGTATGTATATTAGGAACATAGTATTTAAGAGGTGCATTGATTTATTATATATTATGAAAAATTCATCAAATTTATAGATATTTAGTTTTTAAGTATGTTTTCGTTAGGCATAGCTTGTTTGCAAATTATATTCGCGAAATCTTTTATTAGGATGGATTAATATTTATACGATAGGCCTAAATGTTAACGTTTCATACTGTTTCTGTTACTTTGGAAGGTAGCTAAGCGAAAATGTCATTTGTTTAATTCAGTTGACAAATATACAATAATATTTTTTATATTTATTCTTTTATTTTATTCCCTGTCCAAAATGCCAGTTCTATTATTTGGATACGTGTACACGATGAAAGCTCTAAACACTAGTTTACTAATATTACACTAAAGAATGGTAAGTTAGTCATCATACTTGTTAAATTGGCTCTAGTTTTTGATATGAATACTTAATTATTTCAGTGCACAAAAATACCATTATTGCGTATACAAAAAATATGAGAACTTTGTCATCTTTTTAATCTTCGTATTCAATTCAGTTTTTTTTTGACAATTTTAATACAATTTTAAACAACACTCCTATATCGATAACTTGTTTGAACAAGAAAAGTTGGATGAAAAATCAAGAAAAGGGGACGTTGAACTTAATATTATTGTACTAGATCATGAGTGTAAAGATACAAGTATCACAGATAGAACCAACTGTAGTAGATACTAAACAAAATTCTTCTTCAATCAATCTTCTATATGTATAGTATACACATGACATACTTCAGACACTCTGAACATCCTCTAGACCGGGAAAGAAGAATAATTTTCTTTGGCAAACATTGAAAGCAGGTGTACATGGAACGTCGTGTAACTAAATTGAACTTGCAATTTGATGTTGATGCTGTAGGAGTAGTTACTATAAATTGTTTTTAAGAACTGTTGCACTGATACAAAAAGCCAATTTGTTAAAAAGCCATTCGTTCCGGATTTTAATATCCGATTTGCCTTAAGTTCAATCAAACAAGGTGCAATTTTGTGTAATTTGCAAGAAATAAAATTTTAAGCATACCTTTTAATAAAGTTGCTTCTGAAAAACTAAATCGATTTCAATATAAAAGTGTTCGGATTATTCTGAATGCAATGAAATCTTCTGCCAATGCTCTACAGATAGAGTGTGTAGATCCTCCAGTTCCTGTCCATCGTCAACACTCTTTGGATAGGTTGGTTAGCAAAATGTTACAGCTAGTAAGTCTATCTATCCTTTGTGGCCTAAGCTATTTGAATTAGCCAAACTCATCCTCCGGGGCGAGCAATTGCCTAACCTGCTTGATAGCTTCCTTAGATTTACCTCTCTCTCATACCTTGTCTTGTTATGATCATCAGTGTTTACAGGTGAGGCTGTTGCTTTGTTAGAAGTAATCCTATTCACACTTTCCCATGACTTAAAACAGACGGTTATATTTACTGAATGACTTAATGACGTTAAAGGGAAGGAAGGGGCTTAAAGATTCGTGAAAATTTGTACTCATGCCATGTAAAGGGCTTTGATGTGGATCTCAGGACATTCTGGAATTAGTGGGAATGAATCTGCAGACTCCTGCGCTTAATTGGCCATCCAGTGTGGCACTTTAGATCACATTTGTAATTCGACCCAGAATCTGTTGTTCTGTTTTGTATCTACTCATCTGGATAGGTCCTGGAGTGAATTTTAGGATTTATCAAAAATCTATAAAGGTGACGTCGACAAGACTAGGCGACCTTGGTTTTATTCTCATTTTACTTGCTGAATGGATAATTATAACAGTAATCTACCGCTTGTGTCTTGGACATGCATGTACACCTGTGAATCTAACTAAGATCAGGGTCAGAGAAATCTTCAGTGTTTATTAATGTTTGTGTTTAGTCCATTATGTAAATATAATATAATTAGATAATGAACTAACCCTTTTGTAAAATATTTTCATAAATATTGTCTAGTTGTAGGTGAAGGTTGCGGTTTTGTTAATGGATCTTTTTTTTAACAAGCAAACTTTGATTGTGTAACTATCTCTTTTTTACCGTACAATCTCCTACGTGTGGTCTTTTCTTTTGTTCTAAAGTTTTCTTCCAATGATAAGCTTAAAAAAAAAGGTACCGGTAAGGTAAGGTTTATTTTTTGTAATGTTATATTCAATATATTTCAAAAGTTTTTTTTATTATTATGAATACCTTTCTTTACGTTTTTTTTTTCTATAATTATGAATTGTTTTACTAGGGGCTTAACATTTGTTGTGAGTGAGTGAAGGAATTAATTAATTGAACCTATTTTCATCCACTGCTGGAGGTTACCAGGTGCGCCAGAGATCCCGGTCTTCCGCCTACCGCACCCAGTAAAGCCAGCAATATTTATAAGTCGTCCGTGCATCGAGCTAGGCGGCACCCTACGCTACGTGTACTAATTCGCTGTCTCCACTCAAGGATAACTCCGTTTCTTTTAATTCAACCTCGTGTCGGATTTTATCCTTTAAAAAGATCCCGGGCATAGCTCGCTCCAAAGCAGGGTGGGCAACTTTAAATTTGTAGACTACACCGACTGTTAGTGTCCACGATTGGGCGCCGGAGGTCTTGACAGGTAGGACGCCTTGGTTGAAGACTATATATCTTTAGATATTACAGTATAGACGACGAGAAGTTTTGGTGCAGCTTGACAGAGGCTGCACAAGCTAGCTGGATTCCTCGATCGGCACCTCTCTCGCAATTGTTCTTACCAACAACTAATATTATTGAGGACCGCCGGACCGCCGTGGCGCAGAGGCACAGCGTCTGCCCGTAAACGCGACTAAGTAAGCTTAGATAATAAAAGACAATAAACGTTTGATACTTATTTATTTTTACTTTTATAATTATAGTTTCACATTATCGTTTCGTTATAACTATTATGTATAGAAAAATATATTTTTTTAATTTATATATTTTGTATAAAGATTTCCTTACATAATAAAAACTTGACAACTATAAGAAAGAGAGAATACTTATTAACTTAACAACCTTTTTTTGACCATAATTATTATTAGACATTAGTTTCTTTAGGAAATAGTGACAATTTCAACTTATTATTAATAATAATAATATGTTCGTTACTTTATAATAAAAGTAAAGATTTAAATTCGACATCGACACACTTAACCTCGAAAAAAATCTTTATGGCTTCACAACATATTAGATGACTCTAAGAATAATATATACATATTACTTCTTCGATTTAGATTTTATACAAAATTTACTACAATTATGTAGTAATTTAAATGACAAATTTAGTTCTATTATTAAATAGAAATAAATTTGTCATTTATTAAGTAGAAACATTGGCAGCTAATTCGAACCATTGTCTCAGAGCATCTCCCAGTACATTCGGTAAAGCGGACATGTCTCGTAATATTAAATAATATGGGAATGGGAAGGTGTCCAAGTAGGGCACGAAGCCCGATAGAGAGTTAGTCGTCGGGTCCAATAGTGGTCTTCTTATGTCCATTATGGAGTCCTGCAACAGAAATACAATGCATTCATTAATTAGATCTTAATATAGATTTTCAAAATGCTACAATTTTTTTAAGCGATTTTTGACTTTATTCAAGCATTTTCAGCGATTTTTTAAATTTGACTTAGATTTTTTTATAGATTCCTATAATATATAGATATCTAATATATATATATATATATATATATATATATATATATATATATATATATATATATATATATATATATATATATATATATATATATATATATATATATTTATTTCAATGATATAATAAAATAAAAAGTTCTTAAATACAAACTTCTGAAGAAGCTGAAGTGATTTAAAGAAACCTTACATATTAGCTTATATATTTTATAATTTTTAAACGAAATTTGTGTATTTTATTAAATTAAAAATATAATGATAAATCATATACTATAATATACTAAAAAATAAAATCATATACTAACCTTATTATCCGGATTATCAATAATGACATACACCAAGAAGATTCCTTGTTGCCTCGCTCGTCTCACAGCTTGTATCACTCTGGTTTCTCCTTCAGAAAATATTCCTCTGCCATCGCTGACTATAACCAACAACTTGGCATTTAAAACATCACTTCTTATCGATTGTTGGTCAAACATAACCGTGCAGAAATCTAATAATTGAGCTATTTTGGTCTTATTCTGTTCAAAACGTAATTGTTCTAGAATCTTCGCTCCGGAATATTCTGAAAATTGTTCTGTGAACGGATGTAGGAGGTTCGGTTTTTCGCCGAAGCTTAGTACTGCCAAGTCGCCGGATTCAAGGAGATTTAATGCCTGAAATATAGATATGTTATTATTTATTATATATTATGGTTTTCACGTTTTATCAAATATATTATTGTTTTTAGCAGGCAGAGAGAGCCTAGTGTCAAGCAAACACTTCGTTCTCTACTTTGCCTGAATATGAGGCAGCATTTTGAGTGGCGGCCAAACTAAAATACATTCTCCGACTGTGAATTGAACCCACAGCCTTTACAGTCGGGCGGTGTTCCACTGTGCCATAATTAATATTAATAAAATAAGTAGAAATTTAAAAATGAAAAGTAATCCGCCCTCCGTATGCTATAAACATTCTCATTAGCTTTAGGTACCTTATCGTTTCGAAATTAAAATAAATTAAAAAAACAGATTATTATTACAACAAAGTATCGTGATTAAATTGCAATATAATTTGATTCTTAGTATAGATGGGATACAAAATTGATGATTTAACTTCTACAATTGAATTCTAACACAATAAAGAGAACAAACCTGCGAAACAAGCGCCAAGCTCTCAAAAGCCAGTTCCTTAGATCTATTATCGGACATGGAGCTGGAATCGTCGATGGCTATGCCTATTTTGTAGTCCCGCTTGGCGGGCTTGGTGCGCCGCAGCCAGATGCGGTCCTTGCGGAAGTGGGACGCGATGTAGGGGATGACCCGGCGCATGTTGATGGCGCGGCCGGTGCGGTAGTCGCCTGGCCACGGAAAGTAGCATTGTGTTATTTAATGGTTATCTAAGTTAAAAGTAACATAACGTTAAGTAGTACTTTTTTCATAAAATACATACAGCGCTAATAGGGCAGGATATTAGATATTTTAGTCTTAACTTAGACTATTCTTCTTATAAGGTCTTAACTTAGATTAATTAACAGGACAATTTTTCATTCAAATGTATTTTTACAGCTTCATGTTTTTTCTATCTCAATTACCTCTCTACCAAAGCGAAGTGGTGAAAATCAAAATAATCACCCCCGTTATTTTGACCGACAACCGGAGGAATTTATTTTTTAACAGTTTAGACTTTATTTTTAATAACTGTTTGACTTATTAACAGCTACAAGTTTATATATTTGTCACATGTTTAATAAAATTCATCAGCGTGATAACTAGCTTTTTAACATGATGATTTGACTATTAATTAATGTCCTCAAAAATAACTGTTTATGCTTACCCGCCCGCCTCGAGCGCGCCGTGGGCTCGAGCACCAGCCGCAGCCGCTCGCACAGCGCGCGTGCGTCCCCCGCGCACTCCCGCCACGCACTGCGCCACGCGGCCGCCGCGCCCCCTCCCCCTCCGGCCGCCGCCACCGCGCCCCCCGCCTTCGTCTCCATCCACTGACGTATGGTGGTGTACTCCTCTATTGTTATGTTCTCCGCATGATGGAGGTCTTCCTGTCTAGATTACCGTTAAATAGTTTATTATAATCTTAACATTATTTGTTTAAATTTAGAAAACTAAAAGACAGAAGATTTAATTCTTATTTATTTATTATCAATTTATTTTATATATATACTCATTGAATGATAATATGTACTTACTTCGTATGATAAGATGTGTCTCGTCCTCTAGGAACGCCGGTAGTTAGAACTGTATCACCCTCAATTTCGATACCGGTTTCACCAGTAGCTTCATCACCACCGTCTTTCTTATTACCCGTCTTATCTTTTTCTTTTTCTGATCCTTCTTTTATCTTTTCAGGTTTTAAATCTTCGGATTTTTCAATCTGTACAAAAATTATAGTTGAATGTCGAATAATAATTTTAAAATATGGTCATCAATTTTCAAGTATCAAATCTTATATAAAATTAGTATATCGTAATATTCTAAATTTTATTTTTGCAAATATTATTCTATTTTACTAAATACCTGTATATCATCATCATCATCCACATCCATAGGTACTTCTTCATCTTCCTTCATTTTTTCCCCTTCTTCATCCTCTTGTTGTAGCGTTGGTTGTTCATCTGCTTGTTCTTTTGTTGCTGAATCGACCACCTATAGTCATTTTAAAACATTTTTATTGTTAATATAATTTTTTATTTATCACATTTGAAAGTAATATGTAGTATGTATAGTAAATATGTGGAATATGATTTGTTAACGGAACAATGAAATATAACGGCTTAATTTGATGTAAATATTAAAATCAAACATATTATACATTTAAATTAAAACATTATAGTTATTATAAAAAAAATATTTGATATTTATTTAAATATTATGGCATGATCTCTCGATGTGGCAAGCAGAGAACGGAGTGTCTTGATACTAAGTGCTCTTTGCCTTTCCAGCTACATGGTAGATACAGCGTGAAGCAAATTTTATATTTTTACATACTTGCATATCATCCTTCCCAGGTTTTTTTATATGTTGATAGGCGTCAGCCTCCTGGTCATCATTTTGTTCCTCGCCTCCATCTTCTGCATCTTCTTTATCCGTATTTAATGTGTGCGCTTTTTTATGTTTCTTTTCGTTGACGTCACCTGTGAAAATATATATATGATTAAATTAATAAATATACAAGTTTAATCGGTAATAACCGTTTATAGCTATATTCTGAAATAACATTTTTCGCGATAGTCACTATCTTGTCCTTAAGTTTTCAAAAAGTATATTTTACCGAAGTATTGTTGATCCAATATTTCGTCACTTGGAAACGAATTGTTTGGAATTAAGACCTTCGACGTTCCGCCACTATCTACCTACCCCTCCTGTGTGAAGCTCCAAGCGTGACGCAGCCCGTCATGATCGATACTAAGTCTGTACTAAAAACGATGTCTCAGGATACGATCTTCTCCCACATGTCCCTATTAAATTAAAGAGTATAAAAAATGAAAGTATCAACATACCAAGCGTTCTTTCCTGATCAGTTTTGCCAGGTTTGTTCTCAAATCGTTGCTGGTCATCTCGGGACCGCTCGGCCCTCGTTGGCTGTTTCTCACCACGATGGCCTTTGTCACTTTTGTCTAGTTCCGACCTGCCTGTCGATTGAATGTCTTCACCTACTTGTTCTTGTAGTTGATCCTACAATATCGAAACAAAATTGTTAACTAATTAAAGTTAGCACTATTAGTTTTAATATACATTATTAATCTCTTTAGACTTCAGGGTCATAAATTAAGTTTGTATAAATATACATATATATATATATATATATATATATATATATATATATATATATATATATATATATATATATATATATATATATATATATATATATATATATATATATATATATATATATATATATATATATATATATATATATATATATATATATATATATATATATATATATATATATATATATATATATATATATATATATATATATATATATATATATATATATATATATATATATATATATATATATATATATATATATATATATATATATATATATATATATATATATATATATATATATATATATATATATATATATATATATACAATTCTTATAAATAATATTGTATGTGTGTATGTACGTATGTGTGTATGTACGTATGTGTGTATGTATGTATGTGTGTATGTATGTATGTGTGTATGTATATGTATGTATATATGTATGTATATAAGTATGTATATTTGTTTATTTACTATGTTAATTATACCATCAATTATTAGATATTTCACCCTAACCCTATCTTATTTTATTTGCTATTTCTTTTGCCCTAAGGTTGCCTGCCAGAGATTGCTATTTGAGCAATAAGGCCGCCTGTTGTACATATATTTTTTCATTTTTTTTATATTTATTTTTGTTTTCTAGGTGTGCAATAAAGAGTCATTATTATTATTAATTCTTCATAATATAAAATTATCATATTACGAGTAATTTACAGTTAACCTAATCAAGTTATTATGTAAAAATAAAATATTACTTACTTGAGGCGCAGCCTCTTCATCTTTAGCCTGTTCCGTGTTCGTTTCAACATTATCATTGGTTCCTCTCTCCATTTCAGCATTTTCCACTTTATCTTCAGCTGATGGATTGTCACTTGAGGGATTTGCTTGTGGATTGGCCTCATGTGGTTTTTCTTCAACTTCTTCATTTTCAATATTATCTTTATTTTTGGGTAAATTTTCATCTTCATTAGATTCATTTTCTTGTTCTTCAGAATCTCGTTCAGTTTCTGGGTTGGTTTCGTTCTGGTCTTTTGTTTGATCTTCTATTTCATTTTCATCATTATTTGTATCTTCTTCATTTTTTTCAGTATTTGATTCATTTGGATCTTTCTTCTCTTCTTCATTTCCATCTTCGCTTTCTTTGTCCTGAATACACAAAAGTAAAATAACAGTATAGTAGTTAGGTGTTCTTAGAATTGAGGTGTGTACTTTAGAAAAATAACATGGCATTTATCAATTTTCATCAATATGTACTCAACTTTGAAGTTCATGCGTCCCCATTATAAATCCGACAATTCCACAAGCTATTTTCCTTTTTGTCAATTTAGGTTTTGCTGATTACAAAACAAGATATGGGCATATTCAAATGAGTATATATTTATATATATTCATTCATATATAACGGCGCATGTGAGTTTTTAATTTTTGTGTTATAGTTAATAGAATTGAAGCGGTTAACACCGAATGGAGTTGTCAGATGTCATGGCGATCGGAATGTCTGTAATTTTTTTTTGGACGAACGTTTGAACGTAATGTGCACTTACAAAAGTATTGGCTCTAAATAAGTGTAGATCATTGTATTTACTGAATATCTTCTTTAATTGAATACGGAATATTTTAATAAAAGTGTATCGATATAATCGTGTTATTATCGTTTCACATTTCCGGTCCGTCACTCCTACAAATATATATAAAAAACACATGTCATTACCTGATCTTTGCCATCTCCTCCATCTTCTTCATCACTTGAAACTTCTAAGCCATCTTTATTGCCTTTTTCTTCTTTTTCTTTAGATTCCTCTTCTTCTGGAATAGATTCTTTCATAGCATCTATTTCAAATGGATTTTCAGTTTCAGTTTCTCCGTCCTAGTAACATCGAAAACAGATTATTAATTAATCAAATAATTTATTAGACACACTAAAAATAGCGAGAAATGCTTTTATATGTTTTTTGTAAAACATGTAAAAGCATTTCTCCTTAAAACCTTAACCTTTTTTGTAAAACCTTGTTTTTTGTAATAAATAACAAACCTTATCATCGTCTTCTTCCCCGTCCATATTCATGTTATCAGGTAATTCGAAGTCCTCTGGTTCTGGCAGCTGCTGTTGGTTACCGTGATAGGGATCAATCTGAAAAAAAAATACGTCACAATCGTATATATAAACATAGTATTAAAGAATCAGTGTAACAACTACTAAATATTATTATTGAAATAAACTAAGTATGAGATCATAAGAAAAGCCTAACATTGTATAATAAGATAACAGTATCTAATATAATAGCATTATTAATATAATCTCTTTTAAATAGTTTTGATACTTTAAAAATACATAATTTAAGACTCACTTGATCATCATCAATCTCAGGCTCTTCCATTTCATTGATATCCTTTTTCTTTTGTTTCTCTTTTCCCTCATTTCCATCATCCGTTCCTTGTTCTTGGTCCTTGGCCGCCATTTCTTTCTCACCTGTACTTTCACCTTTGCCTTTTTCTTCTTTGTCTTTCTTACCATCTTCTTCCACGTCTTCTTCGTCTTCTGAACCCCATATTTGTTGGTCTAGTCTAGTTTCAAATAAAAATTACATTAAGTATAATGTCACAATTTAAATTTAATGTGTAGTCTTTATTTATGCATACTTACTTTTCAGCTGCATTATCAGTTTCGCCCATTTGCTTATCGGCATCATCCTTTTCATTTTCTTCATCTGATTGTTCACCTTCTATATTGTACAAATAAATTTTTTATAATATAATTGTATCTTGTATATTGGCTTATTGGTGTCGACACAATTTTATACAAATAATCATTGATGCACACAGATTTTTTACACATCGATTTGTGCTGCAGTTTGTAAATATTAACTTTATTTACGAAATATGTATATTACAGTATACATCTGCAAATTCAAAAATTATGGAAAGTCATAACTCTAGCAACTTTTCAAAATACGTATGTACAAAACGCAGAAGAAAACTCAGGTACCAGTAGCACCTGAGTTTTCTTCTAAAATTGCACACTGATTGAAAACATTGTTCTTGTTGTGAAAATTAAAGTAATTGAGTGAGTAGTAAGGTAATTAATTAGGCAAGTAGTCGTGAGAGAACTTGGGTCAGTAGGTGGAAGAGTAGTTAAGCAAAAGTCAGAAGAGAGAGTAGTTGGGAGAATAGGTGGTATAAGAGTTTTAAAAGGCAGAGGCTTCCTAGTAAGACTAATGCTTTGAAAATATAGTACTGTTATTGGACCCCAACTCATATGCAAATTCTGAAGGTGCTAGGAAAGTTGTCGAGTGTACTTGGATGAATATTTGCAGGTGTCTTTTGAAGTATTGCCAAATGAGTACAAATCTCATAATGAGGCAGCGTTTAAGGGTTTATCACCATTGTACAGAACTATAAAAATAGAATTTTTTTTCTTTTCTAATATACCTCAATTCTTGAAATAAGCTCATGTCGCCAATGATTAATTATAATATGTTAATTATATCCAAATCTGCATAGATTAGGATGATATAGAGAGAAAATTGTCCATTTCTATTAATAAAATATGTACAACAGACCTTTCTGTTCAACATCTTGCAAGTGTGAGTCAAAGTCATCAGTCATATTAACACCCTTTTCTTCTTCTTTGCAATCACGATCTTCTTGATTTTTCTCATCTCCAGGGTGATGTGCGTCATCCAATTGATCCTTTAGTAGAAATAAGAATACATTGTTTTAAAATATTTAAAAATGATTACATCATGTTGGTAAATGTAAAATTTACAAATTTAAAACTCGTATATATGAAATTAGTTTTTAAAACCTATATATTTTATTTATTCTTAATTTGAAAATAAACTATAATACATATCGTCATGTTTGAAAATAAACTATAATACATATCGTCATGTTTGTAATCACAATATTAATATAACATGTGCAGAAAATACCCTTACATTAACCCTTACCTTAAAAAACCTTAATAAACAATAATATACTAAAACTCGGCTTTTATTATCTTTATATAAAGACTAACAACGATAATTATACAAGCACAAAAAGGTGTCCGGCCTTCCGTGGCTTATTACTCATTTTATGAAACCAATACACACTTGATTCTCTATCCTCTCAGAGACGTCCGTCTGACCCTCTCCCTCACCGAGGCCCGTCCCACTCGACAGCTTTCCTGGACCACCGTCACCTTCACCTTCATCTAGATCCATGTCTGATGGCTTGCAGAATCTGTAATATTATAGTTTGTAGCTTGTGCTTGTACTTGATCTTTCAGAAGTGGAGATCGAACCCACTGACCTATTGGCATATATTTAAAATAGGAAATTATGAAATATATTATATAAAAATATGAATCATATTTTTATATACTATAATTTTATATTTTAATATATATTTTATAAATTTTAATAACAATGGCTGCTGGTACAGACTATAAATTATCCTTTTGTTTTAATAATATACGATAGATTTCTTCTCTTTACATTGTAATCTAATGTTCATAACACTTTTTATGTATTTAAAATTCTTCTCTTTAAAAAAAATTATTATTATTTAATTTTTTAATTTACAATTAAGAAATAGAACCAATTAGTAAAAGTGAAGCCAGTGAAAATATGTATATTTTAATGATTTTAAATCAAAATACAGCATTAAACCATATAAATTATATTTATCTGAGTGAAATAAAAACTAAACTTACCCCTTAGTAGCAAGATCAGAGAATATTTTCAGCAAAACGGAGAGCATTTTACAAGACACTCTGTGCACAGCGACTTTTTGTGACACAAAGTATTGAGCAAACAGCACAACTTGTTCTAATATTGGTATCACTCTCATAACTGCCGACTTAACTTCCTCTATTTCCGACCTGCTTGCTATAAAATCTACATAATCGAATAATAGAGAACGCATTTTTTTAATTAATGTCTCCAATTGCAATAACTTTGAATCCACCATTATTCTCTCCTGTAAAAGTTCCTTCAAATGTTTTTCTTCTAATATTTCTTTAGATTCTTCCTTTTCTTTTTCCCCTTCATCAATTAATTCATCGATTGCATTTAAAACATCGATATTATCCATACTTTTGTCGGCTGGTAAATGATTTTTGTAAAGAGATTGTATCATTAATAGCATTGTAGCTGTAATATCTTCAGCTTCAGCAATTAAAGTGGCAGAAGATTTTTCACTCATTTCTTGATCTGCAGGTGTGTCTAATAGATCCAAATGTTTAATAGTTTCCTTTATATACTGAACTAATTTATCAATACATCGAAGTAATGGATGTTCTGGTACGAAATTGTCAACTATTTTAGTTTTTAATTTAAAACTATAATCTTGTAAAATCGCTTCAGCTTTTTCTATTATTGCATGTAGATTACTTTTAGCATCTCCTGCAATATCTATATGAGCTTGTGATACGATTGGTAAGACACATTCTTCTCCAATTTGCGTAGGATTCGATTTTGTAAGCTTCGTGAGCGCTGCCTTCTGTTTATCCACTTGTGTTATAATTGCTTTTACTTTCTTATACAGTTCCCGCCATTCGTCACTATCTTTGAAACATTTCGCTATGGGGGAATCAGATAATACTATATCGAATTCTGGCTCGGAATTTGGATTCATATTAATTTCTGGAATAGATTTAAGCACAATACTAAATTGATCGAGTAAAATGCTGCTCTGTGCATAACATTCCACTAAAATATCAAGTTTATTCTTCAAGGTTGTTATATTAGTTTTATTTGTGTCTGCGTCGAGAATGTTCGTAAGATTGGTTGTTACTGTGCGCAATTCACATATATATTTTGAGTATTTGAAAATTGATTTCTTTTGGCTATTTGTCAATTTCTGAAAAGAAATAAAGACGTTTATAATTTTGACACAGTCACAACAAATATGCATGTATATTTTCAAGCAAATACTAAAAAACGAAAGTTTTCACACTGTAAATTATAAACGACACTGCTTGCACATAGTAAAAATTTAAAAAATAATCTTACCAATAACTGAGCAGCAAACCCTTTACACCTCTCAATATTCTGCAGCCCGAGGTCGGCGTGAGGTGACTGCAGGGCCGCACTGAATACTCTATGCCTCGCTATGTTCTTTTGGAAGTATTTTTCACACCCCGACCATAACATTAGTAGAGTTGGGTCGCAACGTCTGTTAAGGGAAAAAAAAACAAATTTATAAAGTATAGCAATGTTTTAAGTAAAAATAAATATCTGCCAATAAATACTAAATACCATATATATGGTACATAGCAGAGTAGACAGAGAGAACGGAATATTACGTCACGCCTCTCCTCCTCCTTACTTTTAACTCAATTTCCAAACAAAAATGGCAATTTTTTTGTTTGCCGAAGAGCGGAATTTAACGCCTTTTAAATTTAATCTAACTCATGCACTCCCCCGAGTGAGGATCAAACATGCAACCATCAATATTACAATATAATGTTAATAAAAAAAAAATATACATATATGTATACAATATACATTCTGTTTGCGTAATACATATTTAAAAAAATTAACAGAACATATATTTCACCTGCTCTTCAAATAGCTCATAGCCGCATCCAAATCAACAGGTGGGATGGTGAAGTCATATAATTCTTCAGATGCCGATAATATTACCAAGCCTGTCCTATAGTTCAAGCCCATTTTGGCCAAATATTTAAATAAATCAGCAAGAGCTTTTCGCTTTTGTTGAATTATGTTCTTTGCTTGTGATTTTTGTTTGTCTTTTTCTGCTGAAGCATCCACCTGCCAAAACATATCATTTTAATTATTTTTTTAAGCTACGCGCTTCAATCAATTTCCTGGAGGATCCTAGGTTAGGTACCTTTTTACACATTGTAATATTTTTGAATTGCTTTTTGATTACTCTGTTAGGTAGGTTAATAAAACTTTTTACTAATATGTATTATATAAAGCTGAAGAGTTTTTTGTCTGAGACTAATCTCAAGAAGTATTGATTCAAATAAAAAATATACACTTTTATTGGAACTAACTAACTAACTAAACTGCATACATACATATATCGTGTCGATATAAACTTTTACGGTTAGAGTTACCTGGGACACTTTGAATGTAAATTTCATTCAAATTTCATTTAATTAATATAGAATCATTAGTATAATTTTTTTTTCAAAATAATAATTTACCTCTAAAGATCCCAAATGAGCACTAGTTTCTATAACTGAAGTGATAAAGTCATCTAGCGCCTGTACCAATGTTGGATATCCAGTATTGGCAATAGTGTCTTTGCACAGTATTTTTGCTTTATTGAGTAATGTTGGTACTTTTGATAGTAGAGAACTTTCAGCTATCATGCTGCAAGGTTGGTCACAATGATCTAAGTACTTCTATAATAAAAGAAAATATATTTAAATTAGAAAATAATTAGTACAAGTTAAAATAAGTTGTAAAATGAATGTTTCTGATAAATAGTTTTATTTATAATGATTTTATTTTGAATATGACATGTATTAAATATTTTTTAAAATAAACATTTTAAAAATTATGGTAGTTACTAAATTATTTTAGGTAATTTTTTTGTTGTTGATGATGTTGTAAAAAATACAAAAGTTACCTTAATATTCCTAGCCAAAACAATATAATTCTGCAAATCGATCATATAAGCGCCACCGGTTGCGCTCGCTCCGGTCGCTCTTTTTGGACGATCCCATATCCCCACGTGATCTGAGCCCACCTCGTTTGTATTATCTATTAAGTAACTCGCAACGCTTTCTTTTAGAACTTTCTAGAATAAAAAATAATACTATGTCAGAACATTGACAAAGAACATGGTTGCTCAATTGTAGTTGCACATTGAATTATCTATGTGCAAAGAAATAATAGATATGTAGTTTATTTATACCAATATTAGTTATAATATTTTTACTTATGGTTAGATGTAAAAGATATTGTTTTTAACAAGTCATCACTTAAACAATTTTTTTGAACCTTTCGCTTTTTGCTCCGTATAATAGAATGGGCAAAAAGAAACATGTGTCAAGACACTCCCTCCTCTGGTTTTCGCCCGAATTCAAGACATATCGAGGGGCGAAACTCTACGCCGCGTTTTATCTTACCAGAGCGAGGATATGAAAATAATTGTCTGGAATATAGCTTGGTAGACAGGGAACCAAGTGTGTTACGACACTCCGGGTCCTCAGTTTTCGTAATAATGCCTTCTTCTTACCAGAGCGAGAAAATGAAATAATTCTGTCCTCAAAGGGGAATCGATCCCACAAGCACCGCGTTTACAGTCAGACGCTGTGCAGCTGCAGCTCGGTAACTTTTATAAAACCTTCACAAATATTAGTATTCATTTACTAGCATAACTGCTAAAACTCACCTCGAACTCCTTAGTATGTTTGTGTAACACTTTGTGAACTTTTTCGACAGTGTCTTTTACACTCCAATAGCTAAGATCTCTGTCCCACGAGCATATTTTAACAAAATCTCGTAATTTCTTCTCTATGGGTGCGCGTTTCTCTTTAATGATCGCGGCAATTTGGGAAGAAAATTGTGCATAGTAATTATATGTATTCCAAAGTATTGATAAAAGTTCATCTGTAATAAAAATAATTGTTAGTACAATATCTAGGAATCATTAGAACATAATGTTATAAAAAAAAATGTATATATAAGTACCACCATAAATGGTATTAAAACCTCCCATAGTTTTCAGTTGCACTCATCCCCACCAAGTATGTGGTTCTTTGCTTTAAAATTGAATAATACCATAATACAACTTACCTCGTCTGACACTCTGTTGTAAATGCACCAAGTGACAATGATACGCGTAGACTATATCCAATCTGACCTCGAATTCAGCTAAATTAGATTTATCCATGAAATCTTTTAATACTGATACTACTCTAATGGAGGACACCGACTCATCAGATGCTGGGTCCAAATAGGAATTCACTACTGCATACATGTAGAACCAGTATTTGTGCGCTTCTGACTGTTTCCTGTAAAATAAAAGTATTCATATTAAAATAATGGTGATAGAGTATTCTAGAATTACATCTACATAGGTTACGCAAAGAGAGCAGAATGTAGAATTCGAGATATTTTTTGTAACATAACGCCGCACTTTGCGCCACTTTCACCAAAGCACGGAAATGATATTTGCTAATTTTAAATTAAAATAATAAGTATACAGGTAGTAAACCTACACATTATATGTACTGATAATATATTTACAATATACCTATTATATATGTTATTATGTCATGAGAATTAAATATAAGCATTAAAAGAAATAACTACAAATTTTAAAATTGAAGATAATAGCATAAATTTAATAACTATTACAAACACTGGCCCATCATAAATTTCATTTTAAAGAAATATGTATATATGTACCTTTGATATAAGTTATTGAGGCACTCCTTCCAATGGCTCATTTCCAGTTTCCTCCAATTAATAATTTGCTGTCCCACCGACAACGATATATCTATCATGTTGTTCCCTTTGTGTGCATTCTTGTTCCATTCCTCGATTTTATCTCTGAGCAACTCGAGGCCCGTGAGAAAACGGGAAACAGGACTGGTTATAGGGAAACTGATTATTCTGTCCACTATCACTATAATCTAAAAAAAAAATTTTTTTACATTTACATAACATTTTTTTTAGCTTTCCGCTGTATCAGCAGAGTAGGTAGAGTAAACTTGGCACTAGCTAAGGTACTAAGTTGTCCACATTCCGTCATAATTCAAGACAGTGTATGTTGAGTGGGGGAGATCAACATCGGAAAATTATTCACTTTTCATACATCACGGTTTATCCCTAACGGGGTAGCCAAAGAGAACCTCTTTCGCCTCGTCCACTGTCATTAAGCTCTTTACACATGCCCTACGAGAGTTGAGGCATCGAAACAGTGTTCTCGAAGGTCAATCCAGGTTTCTCTTTTTCTCCCCTTACAGTCAGACGTTTATTTTCCAACAGCGCCACAACGACCTCCAACTACTTTTTTTATTTCAGCTTCACGCTTTATCCCGCATATAGCAGGGTAGGCAGAGAGATGCTAGTGTCAAGACACTTCGTCCTCCCCCCGCCACCAAAATTAGGGACATTTAAGATTGGCCAAGATGCGAGACGTGCTGTCACACTGCGCCACGATGGTTTTTTTTATGATATGGTTATTTTTTATACTTACATCTTTAAGAGTAGGAAAATCAGGCCACTGGTCTAACAATTCGTTGGTATTTTCTCTGACTTTATATAATAATGGCAGACACTCTCTGGTCTCAGATACCCATGCCGAACGGTAAAAATCTACTTTTTGATTAGCCCCAACTAAAAGTAATTATGAGAATGATTAATAATCTTCATTTTCTTTTGATAATAAACATATGGTATTATATATTTAATATCAAATAAATTAATGTATTAAATGTTATCAATATCAACATAGTAAATTAAAAATAATAGTATTTAAAGACCAACTTACCATTTCCATCCACTTTATCTTTAATATGTGACACGAGAACCAACAGGCTAGGCGTAATAGTACCTTCGAAATCAGCATCTAAGGCCTCCCAAGCGTTTTGTATGACTTTGCTAAATGTGGGATACCTTTGTATTAGAGAACTGACAACATCATTGCCGACTAACCTCTTCGGGCTGGTTAGCCATTGCGCGTTGGTCATATTACGTACTAAATTACTATGCCATTTGTATATTAATGAAACATCATCTGAACTTATCAAATGTTTTGGCTTTTCAGCTGTTGGTGTTTTTATTTTTTTCTGTTCCAAAGAAGGTGGTTTGAAATCGCCGAAATCGAATTCCAAATATGACGGGAACATTTCTATTATCTCTTCGTAAGCCATTGCATCTTCGTCTTCGTCTTCGCATTTTGATCTTTTAGTTAAAAATATATTCAATTATTTTAATATACTAGAAATATAAGCAATCTTAAATATACAGAACCTTATGAGTATAGATTAAAGAGTGAACGTAGCATAGATATATTATTTCAGGATTCCTTCCCTTGCCTTTTCCTTCCCTTGCCTTTCTTACGTTTACGTAAAGTATGCAAAGATAATTTGCAATAAATTATCTCATTTAGACACATGATGGGACTAAACTTAAAAACTAAACCAAGAAAAGATACCTTTAGTATATACATACATGTATATGTACACACTCACTATAAAAAAAATTATACAGTACTCACTTAGTAACATATAAAGCTTCGTCGTCTTGTTTCTGTTTTTCTATAGCTTGCCTTTGCTTTTCCCATGTCTTTACTATTGCATTGAGCGTTGACAATATCGATCCTATCGCAACTTTATCTATGTGTTCTAGAGCTTGGCAATTCATACTGAGTTCTGTTAAATTCATTTTTAATACTCTGAAATAATAATAGCATATTTGTAATAAAAATATTTAGCAATTTGGACTAAGTTACTCAGGCTGTACAGGAATATACATGTACATGTAAACTTTAAATGTAAGTTATTGTTTTAATATGTTTGATATAAATCAGAGATATTCCAACTTATAAAATCGTCCAAGTTTTATTAAAATCGGTTTAGACTTAGACTTTATTAGGTCACATATATTTGAAATTAGATTATTGTGTACATTACTCTTTATTAAAATGAGAATCATCACTTACTGCAGGCACTCCAACTCAGCTTGATATACATCTTCATTACTTGCAACTACATTCCGATTTAACACTTGCAAGAAATTGTTTGAAGTGAACCTGTTTAGATGCTTTTCCCTTGCATCCTTACTAGGAATTTCGTTAGGATATAATAAAAATGATTTTAAAACATCACGCAAATATGGACCTTGTTCTATTTTAACTATAAGTTCCCTTACTAAATCACCGAGTTGAGTAACACTATATATCATTTGAGATAAGGAATTTTCCAAAGGTTTTGCTAAATCTGGGAATGCTTCAGTGTACGATACTGAGATTTTCTTACAAAATGCTTTAGCGGAATATAACCATGAAGCAATTTCCTTTAAAGTAGTCTGCGCATTTTGTTTTAATGATTTCTCATATTTATTTGTTTCTATTGCTTCGTACAATTTAGTACAAGTAGATATTAAATTGGTAGACAAATTAGACGTCGTTTTGTCTGATAACACCGATTTAACAAAATGTTGGCAATCCTGGAAGAAATATTATTTATTATTTTAGTTTTAGTTAAGTTTAAATTTATGAAGCTCATATTTGAATAAGAACAACAAAGGGAAAGGAAGCGATAACTTCGCTAACAACTAAATTTCAACATAAAATCAAATAGCTGTCACAGGACAGTGTCTAAATGAAAATCCGATGGTTGTGGGTTCGATTCCCACTCGGAGGAATACATTTTTTTCATATATCTGCTACGTTGCAGACGAATTCAGACGAAACTCGAGGAAAAGTATCTTTTAGGTATTCTAAACATCCATAATGCAAAACAGCTTCTCCCCTTATGCTTCACACGTTTACGTCTTATCCTTTAATACAGGGTACGCAGAGGGATCATAGTGTTAAGGCACTCCGCTTTCGTAATCAAACGCCGCGTTTTATCCTTATCAGATTGGTATCATTGGCCTCTAGATGTTAGATAAATTAAAATAACAATAATGTAATACATACCTTTACAAAATTACCATACGACGGTTCTTTAGGTCTAAAGGTGTTTCCAGACGCGTATTTATGCACTCTCTGTGCAGTTATTTCTTTTAACTCCATCAAAACATTACAGTATGGATGCACCTTTTTCAGTTTTTCATTATTATCTGTGCCTTTTTTGTAACAATCTAAACTAACTTCCGAAGGCTTTTCAATGTTTCGATTCTCACTTATTGTTCCAGATATAACGCCATGCACATAATATACGCTTAGTAATTTATCAAACATAGCTATATCTTCTTCAATATATTGAACTTTAAGACGATATTTTTCTACATGATCTATTGGACTTATTTCCGCCATTATTCGAATAAAAATGAGACTCGTCATAAGAGATAGTTCTGCAATTAAAATCTTTGTTTTCGTTTTAGATGTTTCGAATCTACTTTCAGCATCCAATAACTCATTGTATAATGTTTCAGCTTTAACAAACATGTTTAAAAATTGTTTATCGCCATGGAAATATTTGTGTATATGTTGGTTTTTATCGTCAATAGGTTCTAGAGGATATTTACTGGCATTATACCTATCAGATAATATTTTTTGAATGCAGTTTTGCAAATGTGTGAATCTCTTCAGTTCAAATTCAGCGTCTGATTTTCTGTAAATTAATTAATAAATAGGAATTGTAGTACTGTCGTGGCGCGACTTCATTGAGTCTAACTATAAACGCCACGGTTATAGATTCGATTCCCACTCAGGGAAATTAATTATTTCAAGCTCTACAGCTTTATAATATAATTAATACAATAAGTGTTATTATGCGAAACTTACAATTTCAATGTCGCCGCAGTATCCAAAGTACCAATGTTCTTCCATAATATGTTTAATATTCTTCCCATTTGTATTGAATACTCGACGCGATCTCTTAATGCGACTTTATCATAGGCTAGTACTGGATGCAATGCTGTAAATATTATTTAGTACAACAAAAATTAATTTGTTACATGCAGAATAAGTAATTATAATAAAAGTAATTATATTGTATAATTTACATTATAATTATTTTCTGTATAATTATAATTTATATAAAAGGGAAAATTATTAATATAAATTATATTTATAAATATAATTTATATTAATAATTAATTTTTATTTAATAATTAATATAAATATATATATATATATATATATATATATATATATATATATATATATATATATATATATATATATATATATATATATATATATATATATATATATATATATATATATATATATAATTTAAGCTAGTACAAAAGCTCACTTACTTGATTTATCGACAAATGTAGTCAAATTTTGTATATAAAAAGGCATCAAGGGTAGGTTCATTGATACTCTTGGCGTATTTGTTGGAATCATTTCAACTGTTTCTTCAGAATTAATTAAATTATTTAAGTTTAAGAAAGGTAGTGGATAGTTTACAGGAGAATTAGAAAGTAGGCTGTATAACTCAGTCCAAAAACTTATAGGTAATGACGATAATCTGTGAAAAAAGAAACCTATTAAAAACAAGTCTACTGACACTTTTTTTAAAATTATAGTAAAGCATCAAAAAACTAAGAAAAGCACAAACGCAAGGTATATGTGAATCTATCACCAATATAATCAAATTGGCTACAAATATACAAAATATTGAATAGAATATGTTACCCATAATATAATAGTGTAGTAGAGTGACATATAAATATCTTACCTCTCATTGATAACATCTTCGTTGCCTCCAAGTATTTTGTCGATAACTTGCAGTTGGTTCAACAGAGCTGGTGGAAAACCCTTCATAACACATCCTAGAGAAACCAGACTAGACAGTAGTTCAATAACATCAGCATTAAGCATTTTTTTTTCAAATCCAAATTCATCTGTTAATCTTATTGAAATAGAAAGTAAATGAGGTCGCAATATATTTATTATTCTTTGTATCACATACATGTTTATTGGTAAGACTTTTTGTTCCGACTTCAGCTTATCTATATTAATTTTATTTTCATTAATCTTCATATTAATTTCTTCTATATCTTTAATTACACCATCTTCTGGTACGTCAAAAGCTAGTGTCATATCAGATAGTTCACTGGGACTGACTGAAACTTTAGCCAGCTGTTTGTCGATTGGCTCATTCAGGCCAATCTGCATTTTATTGTATATTTCTTTCTTTGATATACACAGATCATATTCGTTTTTATTTTGATAAAGCTTTGGTTGACCATAATATTTGCGTAATTTCTTACTTAATTTGGCAACTTTCGAATGTGTTTGATCCGCATTTAAATTAAGTCTATCTAAATCAGAAATAAACTTTTCTAAATATTTGTGGTTTGGAGGCATTTTAAATAGTTCTCCAAGTAAGTATTTCTGTATCCATTTGCCGTGAACATTCAATAAAGGTATTGTTTCTTCTTTTAAGATTGGTGTACGTTTATTTTTTGATTTTTCAAAAATCGGCAAAGAACATGTCTTTATAAATCTATCACGCCAATTTAGTAGCTGAAGTAAAGTACACACAATGTTATCATTTAAACTAGTTTCACCCGATTTTATTGCATTTCCAATATAAGCATCAATCATTTGTAAATAAGGATGACAATTTTTCAAAATAGGGTACTCTATAAAATCGTCAGTTAATTTACCATCGGACACTGCGCGAGAATAATTAAACGCAGAGAAACCATTATCAGATAAAAATAACTGTATAACAATATTTTTCAGTTCCATGTAGAGTGTAACAAAATTAGTATTGACTTTGCAAATCCTTTCATCGTCCATTTCAAATGCTTCTCGGAAAAATCTTTTATATGATACCAAAGATTTTTCTCGTTTCAATTTATCATAAGCGGTTTCATTCATTTGGGATACCAATTGTTTTAATATATCATTGTCATTTGGTTTGACGCCCTCTCTTATAACAGAATAAACTATTTCTAATAGTTCCTTAGGACCTTTTTGGTAACATATCAAAATAGAAAATAATGACAATAAGGCTGAATTATCCGACATTCCTTCATTTGCCTGCTTAATTGTAGAATATACGATTTGCTTAGCAACTTCATATGCAGAATTTTTACTTAGTCCTTTAACTGTCAACGTATGACTGACATCTTTAGACACTATTGCATTATAATCTTCTGATCCTAATTCAGATTCTAATTCTTTCAGCATTGTATTTTTCATTTCGGCTAACGACATATTTACGGATGAGGCAAAATCACTGCCAGTTCTAGGTTTGATATAAACATCGGAAAAGCTATTTAATAGCGCAGTATGGCTAGAGATGCCTCGGACTAACTGTTGATAGGTAAGATGAGCGGCTTGCAGTAAATGCGAAACAGTTGGTCGCTCCAAGCCTAAAAAATATTTTATTATTTTAACATATATAATGTATTAGGCACACATCAAATTTATTTTAATATAGGATAAATATGAAAAAAGTGAACATGATATCGTAAAATGTGTTTCAAATCCCAGAAATATTCTTAAAACATGTTTCAGTAGATTCCTATATTCTACCTACAAAATACATATCACATATTTATAAAATAAACAGTATACTCATATTTTATTAATCATATCCTAATATATTACCTTGGATAAATGCAGATAAAGACTCATGACATCGTATACAAATATCATGGAACTGGTTCGGAAGTCCACACGACGACAGTAGTGCAACTAAATCCATGAAATCCATGGTTTCAGATAAACCCAAATCCAAATCATCTGACCTAAGTAAGAATATTTCCACACCCCTATTTCTCATAGCTCTAGAAATTTCTCCGTACTTGGGATCCATAGTGAAAAATACTCTAAAATTAGGATGAGGCTTGATTTCACTAACTTCACCTCTCTCTGGTATACTAAGTACACCATTTGGCTCCAATAATCCGTTTAATCTATCTAACACGGCAGCAGATGTTAAATTCACATTGTCTAACAAAAGCCACGATCCTTCAACCATAGTTTTGACAAGCAACGAATCAACCCACTCAAATTTCCCACCAATATTCACTGTAGACAATTTTGATACTTTGGTCAGTAATTTTTTTAGATTATCCATAACTTTTTCTATATGGTCAGTTTGAATGCTGTACGTCTTAGCGTAAACAAAAAGCTTTTGGCAATGATTCAAATATAGAAATTTTATTTTATCTATGAATTTTTTTACTTCCTCATCGGAAAAGTTTTTTTCGAGGGAATTGGACTGGTAACTTTTGTATTGATATAGATTACTTAGTAATTTATTTGTTTTCCATTCTGTTATTTTCTGTTTGACCCAAACATCCCGTACTACCAGGATAGTCAATGTTTCGATTTCATCGTAAAGATTTTCAAGATTTCTATTATAATCTACTTGTTCGAAACCTCCTAACAAGTCCGACACGTCCATTGCAGAGGTCACCGGTATAACGTGTAACTCATTCCCTGTAATATCTGCAAGTGTCTGAATAATGCTACTTTTGCCAGTCGCAGTTGAACCAACAAGAATTGTAAGCCAATTCATTTTAACATTTTGTGCCAAAGTTTTGAGAGCTGGTATTTGATTTCTAAGTATGAGTAAATTTGTTTCCATTGATCGCCTATTCTTGAATGGCTTTTCTTTATTGCGTTTAATTGCAACATCTCCTATGACTATCTCTTCGTCTTTTACAACCAACTGAGGATTATTTTCACTTCTACGATATTCTGGGTAAAATATATCATCATATGATTGAATCATTTTCGCTTTATCTTCTTCACATCTCATCCGATTTACATACAATATGTCTATATACTTTCCTGGTGCTATTTTTAGCCCATTATTATTATCATTTATTAGCGCCTCACACCATCTTTGTATGTCTCTTAAATTCATTTCCCAAGGACCTCCTTTATGGCCCCATGACTGTACATTAGTAATTTCATGCGCAACTTTACAATTAAATTGTACAATTCTATGTAAAATATCTTTTGGTATTTGTGGATATTGTGCTTCTACAATGAATAAGAGATCATCTTTCGTCAAAGTATCAATATATACTTGCGTGAACCTATTTAAGAAGGACACAGGTAGTCCTCTTCGTGCTCCGCCTTGCTTCAATGGGTTTTGACATGCAAACAATTTTGTTTCTTTCTTCACTTTAAATGTTTTACCCAATTCAGGAATGTATATTTCGCCTCTGTGATCTAAGCAAGCATTTAAACCTTCAAGCACTGGTTGTGGAGCTAAATTAAGTTCGTCTAATAGAATCCAGTCACCATTTTGAAGTGCATTCAAAAACGCTCCTTCTTTAAAGGTGAAAGATCCTTCTTCAGATGGCAAATCAGATCCAAAGAGATCTGTAATGTCCTGTAATAAAATACAAAGAATATTTAATTCTCGTTTCATGTTACGTACATTACTTATTAATAAAACTACATAAAGATATAACTTACTGTTTGATCACTCAAATTTATTCTCACAACTTTATGTCCAGAACATTTAGCTAAAGCAGTTACTAAACTAGTCTTTCCTACTCCTGGATTTCCTTCCAGCAGAATGGCTTTATTTAATTGTAATCCACGCAACAACCTCAAAGTATTGGATCCAACAGTGGGTGCGGTAAATGTAAACTTTTGTCTATCATCGTCATTGTTATGAGGTCCACATTCTAAATAGAATGGCTTGATACCAAATTTAGTATCATCTTTTTCAGCTTGAATTACCTTTTTAGTACTTAATATTTCTTTTAGGTTTTCAGTGCCTCCGTTGTTAAATGTTCGAATTTGATTAAGCAAAAAGGCTATGGCGTTTTTACGTAATAGAATTAGTGTATCAGAATCAATATGACCCGTAAGAGTAGTACCAAAGCAATCTAAGAAGGTCATACAAGCACCGTGTACATATGCTTCCGAAACATCTAGTAAAGATTTTGATACAGATACATTAATGAATTGAACCCATGATAGCAAATCCCGTATACTGAAAGGAAATTTGTTTGTCACTTCTGAATTTTTAAGCCATGCTGTAAAATCCAAAATACAGTTGCCGATACCAGAACTGCCATCTTCTTGATTTCCTAATGCAATTCCTTTAGCCACACTCTTTTCCAGCACTTTTAGTAAATCCTCTCGGGAGCTAACATGATCGCACCATATTTCTGTAAATCGATTGCGAAGTGCAGGCGACAGTTCCTTTTTACCAAAGTCGCCTCCAGGATTCATGGTGCCAATAAAGTGGAAATTTGAAACAGCTGTTATAACAACTATATCTGAGCTATCTTCCATTCCACGCTCGGAGAGAACAAGTTGTCTTTCAGTCTCTAGAAGTGAATTTAATCTTTCCAAAACACTGTCGTCAGCTAAGGAAATTTCATCCGCTAAAAATAAGTGACCTTTTTCCATAGACTCTATTAGAGGACCATCCACCCATTCAAATAATCTGCCGTCGTTCTTATACTGTCGCACAGGGCGAAGCCCGCCCAAGAAATCTGAACTTTCTGTGTGCATATGACAATTAACAGTAAGTAATTGTCTATTACTCAAAGCTGCCAAAACCTGGCATATAGTAGTTTTTCCACAACCCGTCTCTCCAACCAATAAAACAGGTTCATTAAACGTAAAAGCTTTCGCTATTAAAACTGCCAATCTTCTCATGTTGAACGTCCAAACGACGTGGGAGAATTCCACAAGTTGGTTATTCAAAAGCGTTTCGAGTATATGCTTAGTTACAGGGGACGTATTCTGATGTAAACTAAAAAGATTATCAGGAATAACTTTTCTTTTTATATGTTTTTCTATGACCTCTTCTATAATATGTCGTTCGTCCAATTGTCTGACTTTACCAGCCAGAATAAGGTAACCTTCATCTGCAATATGCTGATCCCAATCGTAAAACTTTTCAACAGTTAGCAATTCCTTGGAAGCGTGTTTATATCTCTGTCCCCATCGGAATAGATCTCTTAATGTAATAAAACCATCTTTTCCTTGAACAGCCGCAGATCCACGTCTTCTCACTTGTAATTCTGCCATGATTTCAATCATTTTCTTACTATACGTGGGTGGTATATGACACCTGAGATGTAAAATCGTTTCTAATTCTTTTCTGGGAATTTCGTCAAAATGTAGTTCAACAAAGCGATTTCTAAAAGCTCTAGAGAGCATTTTTCTACCTCCGTACAAACCTGGCGGATTTTGTGTGGCAAAAAGCATGAAGTTAGGATCAGCTTTTACTACTTGTTGAGTTTCTGGGATGAATAATTCGCGATTATCATCCAAAACACGATTTAAAGCTTCCAATACGTCACTTGGCGCCAAATTCAATTCGTCGAGGATAATCCAGTAGCCTTTTCGCATGGCTTCGACGAGAACTCCTTCTTTAAATACTAAGTTTCCACTAGAATCAGTTGCATAGGACCCAATGTACTCTTGCAAGTCTGTATGTTCGTGGTTATTTATTCTCACACAATAATTTCCAGATGCTTTAGCAATATAAGTAATAAGTGAAGTTTTGCCAACAGATGTATCTCCTTGAAGTAAAACCGGCAATCTGCCTAACGAAATAATACGTGCAATATCTCGCAAATTCTTTCTCACTGTTGGAGTTAATATGTATCCTTCAGGAATATCGACGTCTAATTTTCCTTGTGGTATCCAATGCCCTTCGAAAAGCAAGTAGTTTTGTCCGTCAGCTTTTGGTTCAGGAATTAATTGCTTGAGAACTGCGTTTATATTCTTCTTGCCGATTACCGCTCTGTGAACAAAGAGATTTTTATTAGATTACAATAACATCTCGACATAGCGTTCAAAAATACAGTACAAATAATGTATTCGATAAATATGATTTTATCGAATACTATTTTTTTGGTACAGGGAGCGTTCAAGTATTACGTAACGCAATTTTTTAAGATTTTATGAACCCCCTCCCCCCTTGTAACGTAACGTTTTACGAGACCAAACACTCCCCTCCCAATCCCCCCTCCCAAATTTTATTACGAAATACTTGAACGGCCCCACACTAGAAAAAAAATAATCTTTAAAAAATCTTTAAGTTGGTTAACTAATGATTTTTTTAGAATGTACAAAGCATTTTACAATAATAAATTCATTTCTTTGGATTCCACCGTAAATCAAAATATCTCGCACATATTTTGCAATAAATGTAACCAGAAAAGCTTAAGCGGTCATCTTAGTCCCATTTTTTGCATAAGGTTAGCAGTATTGTAATTTATAAAATAATTTTTATTCTAATATATTAAAAATAAATCGATTTAGTATAGACATTTAATTACTTACTTAGCGATCATAGCTTCGACTTTAGGATGAGAAGATCTGTCGAGCTGCGTTAGAAATGATAGGCAAAAAGCTTCGTATAATGATCTAGCTACAGTACCACATTTCGCTTTAGCTGCCGCTGTGAGAGCTCTACAAAGTGTCCTTAAAGAGTAATGCGGTGAATTACCTACAAGTTTAAAATACATTATTACAAAAATATTGTAAAAGATTAAAAAAAAAAAGCTTAAAAAAAGCTAAAGAAAAGTTGGAAATTGCCATATTCTCTGGTAAATACAACGTTTACGAATTGATAGGTTGTTTATTAATTAAAATTGTGTACCTGAACCATCAATCAAATTCAACTTAGCTTCTTTCTTAATAGTAGCATAGAAACTGTATATTGATTCCAAAATCGCGCCACTCAAATTCATGTGATACAAGTAATCACCAATCAGCAACATTAAATCGTTACGTTCTGTCAGTTCATCTATAAAGAATTCCGTAAATCTGTTCCTTAGACCTACAGGAAGATCTTTCTTTCCGACATCTGTGGCTGGATTCATACATGCAAATAGTGTAAAATTGGGATGCCTTTTAATGGGAACTTTGTCTCCTTTTTCTAGTAAGTCTATACTTTCGCTTTTATCTTCTAACAAACCAGCAAGACATTCCAATATTTCTGCTGAAGCTAAGTTAATTTCATCTAATAGCACCCAATAGCCTTGTTGCATTGCTTTAACTAGAGAGCCTTCGATAAACGCAAATGTTAATTTGGATGCTGCTTTCACTTGCTGGTCACATTTAATTAGTTTATGACCAAACGCCAGCCATGTTTTTAATTTATCTTCATTCTTTTCATTTGTAAGGCGCGCAATAGCAGCTTTATGACTTTGTTTCATTAAAGCCAATAAAGCAGTCCAGTTTTCAGTATCGTAACACGTGTCTATATGGTGTATAAACTTTTTATTCTTGTCAACATTATAAAAGCCTTTGAACATTTCAATGTATTCGTTTTTAATTGGTTTTATTACGTATTTCATGTCAACCGGCTTGTAGCCTCCAAGGAGATCAGCGGAATCTGACTGTTGATTCATATTTATCACAACTAATTTATGGCCAGTTTGTTTAGCCATATACTGAATAGACGACGTTTTTCCAGTTCCAGTTTCACCCACAAGAAGAACGGGCTCGTTTGAAGATACGCAACAAGCTATTTTTTCAAGCAAGCAAGCCGATTGCCGAGTAAATGAAAAAACAACTTCTTTGTTATCAAAATCTATCATGTTCAAATTTTTTTGAACTCTAGGCACTTTCGCTCTACCGACTTCTAAAGAATTAAGATGAAGCGATACATTTGGTTTATGATGTTTACAATAAAATTCCGATTTAGTTTCCACAATACCTAGACACGTTCCAATTTGTTTCGCTAACTCTAGTCTGTGTTCTGGAGAAGATATGGAACATGTGAATATATCTAAGGCATCTTGGAGCACTTTCAATGCTGACTCCGGACTTGACACATGAAAGCCAACTACAGATCTCGAACACCATTTAATAAGATCTCTAGTTGAAATAAGTCTTGAGCCTCTCATTAATGTTATATTTGATTCCTTTTCAGTGACTTCAGATTGTAAGGAAGTATCATGGCTTCCTACAGAAAACATCATGAATACTTCAATCATTTTTGGACATATTGTTGTAAGACTTGGATATTTACTTTGTATGATTTCAGCTAATTCTAATCTAGAGAGTGGTTCAACATTTATTTGAGTCAAATGTTTTTGGAGTAATGTACTAGAATTGGAAATTTTCTTTTGGAATCCATAATTTGTTACAATTGTTCTGAAATTAAAACCCATTTTATCTTAGTATAAAAACAAATGTATATCAAAAATAATACAGATATATCTGAATATTTTCATAATTTTACCTTTGAGTAACAAATAACTGAAAACCTGGTGTAACAGGTAAAGCATCTCTATATCCAGGTACACAAAGTGTATTTCTTTCTAATAAGGAACTAAGTGTTGACGCTACATCTAAAGCTGCACAGTCTATGTCTTCTAATAAAAGCCAGTGGCCGTTTTGTACTGCCTGCAAAATAATATATTGTAATCATCTAACTTGAGTTTACTCAAATAATTAATAATGTTCAGTCTCAAATAATTGCCACAATTTTTTTATGTCACCACCACCATTTTCTAAGCATTGCTGTAATGTGCCACTGTACTTTAATAATATGTGGATATGACAAAGCAGAATCTTTTTGTTACAAATAAGAAAATATGGTCACAACTTTTTTACCAATAAACTTTGCAAATGTGAGAACAGTTGTTCCTTAGTCAGCTGTTACTGTACTTCTAAACATAACACAATATCTATCAATTACCTCAGTAAGAACACCAGGCGTCCATAGAAATTCACCTGGCACATCTGTACACTGATGTGATCCTAGTAACATTCTGGAATCTGTCTGATCTCCAAGCTGGACCTTCTTGAAGGCAGTCCCTTTACGCCCAGTTATAGCTGCTAGATGTTCAACTAGCGAGGTTTTGCCAGAACCCACTGGACCCATTAATGACAGAGCTTGTCCTGTGAAATAGAAGATGAAAACTATAGAATTCTATGGGAAACAATTATAGAAGCCCTTATGAAATTTGTATTCTCTGATTAAGATTCTCTCTCTATCTTGCTAGTTTTGGAATAATTCTACTAATGTCAACCTTGATATAAATTTCAAAGAAGTTCTGAATACTGATAGCCAGTTTTAGATTGGTAAGGTAAAGTTATTAGACTGAGAAGTCTTTTTGTTATGTCTCACACTCCTATTTTTATCACATACAAATTAATTCTTAACTCGAACCTCGTTATATCATTGCTAAGTTCAAAGTACTAGTTTACTTTAAAATTTTAAGCTTTAGAGTCATAATAAATGTACCCACAATACATAAAGTTTTATAAAATAACAATTTAACTCATAATATCATAAACACAAACATATTAAAATAGATAATCTACCTGATGCTACAGCAAGAGCAAGGCTTCTTAAGTTATTAATAGTTGACTTTACTGGCACTAGATGTCCTGGTTGGCTATTATCTTTATCATGTATTGGAAGCAGTATTCCGTCAATATTAACGACATTGCTATTATTCAAATTTAATTCAATCACATTTCCGTCAATGATGTACATTTCTTTTGTTGAAGGAATATGTTTGATTTCATCTTGCTGTGACAGATTTAAATTTGCTGATAAGATTTTTGTTTGACCCTCCGTCATATTTGTTATTATTGCCATACATTCTTTGACCATCCTGTAAAATTTATATAAATATTATAATTATATTAATATATATAATACGAAGATTTATAAATGGCAAGATATAAATTATCCCATATGAAATTTATAAAAATGTAATATATTTACCATCTTATTTCAGCATTTTGGTGGTTACTAAAGTTAATTATAAATGTTGTCCAATCCCATTTTAATGACAGTTCATTAGGTAATTTCATAAGTAAAGAATAACAGCATGAAACTATATGATAATCAGTAATTTTTTGCCGACAATCTAACAATCTACGCTTTTTTGGTGCCACATTATAGGAGTCTTCATGATGTATAAATATTTCATATGGAGGTATCGCATTTATTTGAAAGTATTTAAGGGCATATCTGAAATATAAAACCATAACATTTATTTTTAAAGAGTAAGTAATTCTATTATTACCACACTTTCTTAGTACATGTTAACATATATGATTACTTATGTAAAGGATTACTATACATACTGTAAAATATCCGGATGTTCACTCAATAATGCTAAAACTATTGAGTATTCCAAATGATGTGTCTTTTCTAAATCAGTGCATTGATCATAATTAATACTAGAAAATACGGGTTTTAAAGGAATCTTTGATGACACTAATCCCAAGAGAATATTTGACAAATATTTCTTAAAGAGCACCACATCATCAAAATTTAATATAAAGTCAGCTAATTTATCTATTACATCTGCAATTTCATTATCATTGCTCCTCAAGGAAGTCTGAAAAATAGAATATAATGTATTAACGTTGCATTTAATATATTTTATGGTTACAATGGAATAAATCATACATTAATAATATAGTAAAATTATTATATACTAACCACAACATGTTGGCATGTTGCTACTAAATCAGGATTTGTTGATTCTAATTCAATATTTTTTAGCGCCGCAATGATTTTCTCGTACATTATAAAAAAATTGTTTTAGTTTTATATTATTTAATTAGTAAAATAATGATTTAAAGAAAACAACAACATTGCAGCCGGCAAAATAACGTGTTTTTCACGTGCTTGTCTAAATTGACAATGACACATACAATAACAGAGCATTTGCTATTGTCACATTGAAGTTTGACAACAGTACTACCAAAAACTCTTTCCTATATAAGATTCATAAAATTTAATAGTTTTATAGCATAATGATTATTTTTAATAATAATATTAAATATTTATGTCTGACCATTAGATATATATAAATTTTATAGTAAAATAAAACAAAAAAAACAACAAACATATTCGACACTCTACAGAAACTCAGGAACTTCTTCGTGCGGTACACGTCGTTGTACTGCACTCTGATTTTAATATATGCTCTTTAAGTATAATTATACCATACTTAATACAACTAACTGAATACGTTTAAAATACTACATTGCAACCAGAGCATCTACACGCAATCATGTTCCCTCTTACTGCAAGAACACGGCATTTTTCTCTTGTATGTCACTGTCATGAATGGATCTGCTCACGGTACATACTCGCCGCAGGTTCGGCGCATTACCAGTTTTAATAAATCAGTCCGTGGTGTATAGCATATTTTTCACAAATATCTAACAAATTGTTTAATGGAGGTATTAAGTATCGCCATATCATCTGCGTAACTAAAAATATTTATGCACACACCCTCAATATAGTAACCTATCTATATATTCCTTAATTCCTCTATCAGCTCATTTACATTTCACCCAGGTACAAATTGCTTATTTAGCTGGTAAAATATAATTTTTATTAGCAATCTTCAATGTGCAAGGGCTTAATATTTAAATGGTTTGCAAGCAAATTCGCTATCCACCACTAATGAAACTCACTTTGGGTGCTACCAAATATATAAAGCTTTAAACTTGAGTGAAATATTTTTATCTCATTTCACTCACATAAGTTAGACAACTTCATATCACAGTTCAGATTTAAGATTGTTTCACGGATATACACATTAAGTTGAAAGTGTAATCAATGAAGAACGGAGTGCTTAGATTATTACGCAGTTAACTCTGGCCTACTCTGGCTACTCTGCTATATACGTATATATAATACATAGTAAACCTACTATTTAATTTTTGAAAATATTATTTATTGAACCGGATGGAATGGGATAGGATAAACACATAGTTATTATGTTTCAACGTTAACATAGTTAAATGTAAGAAATAATATGTAACTATTTTATTTCTTATTTTATTGAGACCTTAGATTTTCAAATAACTTTGCCTTTCTTGACTTGATCAATAGATTAATCCATTGTTATTGATATATTAATAATTCCTTTTCGTTCTACGTTAAATTGACATTATACTAAACTGGCACGCCTAAGAGCCATAAAGTAAAAACAGAACAGAAATGTCAAATGTAAATATCAGCACTTCGGTATTTCAAAAAAATTTAAAAGAGCGCGAAATAGTTTGTTGTATAACAAACATTTCATGAAGAATGAGCGCAAAAATCTTATTACTTTACTATTAACAGTGTTTCTATTATTATATACTTTCATCTAATATGGATGATTCTCAAAGTTCAGATTTTTTTTCAGAAACAGGGACGAGCTTGTATAATGTATTAACAGTATCCTTTAACTCTTATACTTTCATTCGTAGATTTAATACAAAAAGTAAAAAATGTGTTTTGTTATAACGTGCTATAAACAGGTTTTGCTTTTTCAATGTAATGAACTGCTTAATTTTATCGATACTAACGAATTAATAATAAATAACCGTTATACTTACGGCTAATTGTTACTAGTTTAACGAGTAAGTAAAGCTATTTTACGACAAAAAATTAAGCTCTAATGATAACCAAACTAATTTTTGGCTTATTATCTGTAAATTTGCTTAAGTAATCTATATTGAATATTGTTATTGTATATAAATATTTAAATTAATTCCTCAATATATTAATTATCAACTAAAAGATTGATGAAGAATCATATCAAACACTTTTCAATAAAATAAAAAAATCCATGCTAACAAAACATACAATTAACAATGTAAGATCTGAGGACAAATGTAAAATTCTTTTGAAAGATTGTAGAAATTGTGCTGATCAGGTAAAAATTTACTTTTAACTAAATCTGTTGTAATGCTAATCATGTTAGCACTTGTTTAGATAATTGTATCTAAATGCCTATTGTTTTAGAGCTTCAACATTATTCTATCCATATTAGAAGATTCTAACACTGATATAGATAAAGTGTGCAGTTACATAGAAAATGTGGTGGAAATCCTACAAATACTGTCCAATTTCATAAAAAATATAATTGAAACTGTTCCACTTACTTGTTTTACTGTTAGATCATTTCCTACTTGTACAGGAACAATCATAGAATTAGTTTTTTCTCATTGTAAAAATAGGTAAGGCATTATAATTTCATCCTGCCTCTAAAATAATGTGTTAGTATTTTAATATAAAACATATATAAATATCATGTACTCACATCTTTCAATTTCAGTGAATTTATATATGAAAGCCATCTAACCTTAGTGGAAAAACAATTAAAGGATTTATTTCGTAATTGCCATGAATTGCAATTGATTTATTTGATGACTCTGCAAAAACATTTTTTGTTTGATTTAACTATAAAAGAAGAACAAGAAACTCTTTTAGAAGGTTAGATATTACGTCTATATTGATAATATATCTATTTTAATATTAATACATAATTTCCCCAGCTTTAGATATTAATTTGAAAATTGATGAAATTGTACAGTCTTTGGATGTAAAAACTATGGCAGAACAGTGGAAAGCTTATACTGTACTTTGTGAGAAATATTCAGCGTTTTTATTGGATAAAAATATATATAACAATTGCATAAAATTATTGGCATCTACTATATATAAAAATATTACAACTGTGATTGAGGTAATATACTAATTTCTTAATATTAAATATTATTGTTAAAGCCCTTCTGGGCTGAAGCATTGTTGGGTGGTATTTACTCACAATATTTGAATATGATTCCAATTTGATGGTATATTGAATTTTTTTTAATTAACATGTTTTGATATTGTAAAATGCAGCATTAAGGTACCACCAACCAAGTCTTGAAATTTGGTGAAAAATTACTATTAAGTAATAATACTCTTCTTTACTTTATTTTTTTTTAATATTGTATACAAAATTTCACTTTAAAATTGCACCAATAATTAAAAAATCATCTTTATAATTTCAGGCTAAAGAAAAAGATAAAATTATTGTGAGATCATTAAAAGTGGCAAGCTTTTCTTTGAAACTATTGATAAAAATATCTATCATATTTAAGGGAGCTACAAATATTGATTATGACTACATCATCCAGCTGCTCTGTACTATAAAGTTGTAAGTTGGATTACTAATATTGCATTTTTGCAAAACATTTTATATTAAAAATAGATATTTTAAATAAAAACATTCCTCTTGTTAGGAATCATACTCATTCACACCCACACATTCCATCCATTCTTCAGAATGGTATATTGAATTAGTTAAAACAAAAAAACCCTGCCTTCTGCGTTCAGTTCTTAATCCAAAAGTTAAACAAAGTTAAAATGTGATTTTTCTCAAATCATTATGTGATTAAGACATTATATAAAACTACTGCCAGTACATAGATATATCAATATGGCAGTGATTTTGGGGATTTAGTTAAATAGAAAACTTGGTAATTAAAAGTTTTTTTTCTTTTCTGACTCAGAAATTTTTGGCTACTGACAAAAAAAATATTTTAAATCCAAATTATTCAATGAATATTTCCTTTCAGATGTGACAGTAATTATCATGAATTAATATCAAATAAATCCTCTCAACTTTCAAGTCTCATGCATGGACATCTGTCTCCGCCATTTGAAGCTTTCATATTGCACCTTGTACATGAAGAACAATTTATAAAAGTAAGAAACAACTACATAATATGTAATACAATTTGTTTGTCTTCTGTAAAATTTTAACTCTCGAATTTAATGCAATTAGTGAACTGTCTGCAATTAAGACATTTTTTAAGTTTATATTTCATTTGAATCTTTTTTTTACAATAGAGTAATAAATCAACATAATAAAACTCCTCCGCTACTGAGATACTTATGGACGTACAACGTACAACGCGCAACTACTGAAAGTAAAATGCTGAAATTTGTCATTCAAGTTGGTGTTGTAGAGGGTACTATGAGACAATTTCTTGATATAAATTCTACGAAAACGAAATTTAATATAGTTTTTTTGACTAGAGCGTACATGTCATGTAAAGGGACATCAATTAAAATCCTGCTACACTGAAATTTTTTATATGGGCACCCGTTCGCATTTTAATAATGATGTTTTTTTTTATTCCAGAATATTCTTTCCATGAATATAAGCGATTATAAGGATAGTAAATTTTTGGGATATCTTTTGATTTTAATATCAATAATGCAGGCGATGATACAGTCACAAAAGAATGCTACTGGAGTTAAGAATAAACTAATAGATAGGCTTTACTCTGTTATACAAAAATGTATGTATCTATATGGTTAAATTTTTTAGTTGACAAAGCCCGAAAAGTAAAGCCTTTTTTATATTCCTAAATGTTACATCTTAAATTTAATTAAATAATTTAATTAAATAAATTAATAAATTGTCATTTCATCAAACATGGTGGTTGTGTACAGTGGGTTTGATTATGGTTGAGAAAAATATTTAAACTCACATTTATGATCTCATATATATCAATGTAGTAAAGTAAAGTAATACTTGAACTTGAAAAACATTTTTTACATTATTTTCAGATCACATTTGGCTTAATATTGGATTAAAATTCACTTGTTCCGCAAATTCTGGAACATTTTATGGATTGTATGAATATTTACTACTTCATACTACAGCTTTTATATCGACAATGGTGTCTGAAGAATACTTTAAAGTTGAAAAATTATTAATTGAATCAATTTTAACTTCTGATATTTATAGTTCGATATTTTCTGCTAACTTATGGTTGTTATTATGCAGGTAATTTTAATTATACACTTATGAAAAATCATAAATTAATTTTCTATAAATTTGTGTTTGTAAATTTTTATAAACTTTCTTACATACTTTTAACTACTTACATTTATACTTTCTTTTTGACAGTAAATACTGGCTCACTAGTGTATCAAGTGTTTTTAACATATAACAACATATATTTAATAGATATAAACTAAATATTTAATTTCGTTTTAGGATGGGATCTAATCAGTTACATATAGATACTTTGCATAGCTTAATAAAAACATATCAAGTATTAGAAGTTCATACTGCATTTCAGTTGTCACCTCAAAAAATTAATTTAAAATATACAATAGAAAAACTATTTCGAGCTCTTAAATATAACGAAAAAATTGCAATATATAAAAAGTATAATTTACAAGAAGATAAAAATATAGGTGTTTGGTGTTCATTGAAGATAAATAATTTACCAGAGAATCTGGAAGTCGTCACTGAAAAGATGGTGATAGAAAAATTATTAGAAAAGTTTAGACATATGTCTGAAAATGAGCGAAACATCAGTATATTGGTATGTTACATAGACATAGAGAGAGCGAAATTAACTATTTATTTTTTTTATAAAACTATTTTTTTAGGTTAAATATATGGAATTAGCAGCAACTTGTAGATTTGTTGAACACTATCCAGAGTTAGAAGATTTCCTGACGACAGTCTGGAGTAAATTTTGCATTTCTTGTAAAGAACACGCATCACAAAAATGTCCGTATTTGAGTTCAGCTGGACACTTAGTGTTATTAAAGAATCTAACTTTCTTAACTAATCAATATAAAAATAGGTTTAACAAAAGTATAAATGTCTTAAAGGTGAGATTTTTTCATTTCCTTTTCCCTCAATATGCTGAGGAGGCAAAAATAACCTAGTTTATATTTTAGAGTAAATTAATAATTTTAGTAAGTATTTTTGTTTTCACGGACGAATTTGATATCATGGTTCAAATACATTATATTACATGATTGGGAATTTCTTAACTCTGCCTTGGGATATACCTTTGTTCCATCACACTGTGACTTAAAGACCTGGAATATAACTTTTAACTTAATCTTTTTACAGATCTTAAATGTGATGTCTAAAATCTTACAGTTAAAAAATACAGAATTGACAACAATTATATTTGAAACATTCTGTGAGTTGATATATCACAGCGAATATGATGACAATTTAGAAGCTCTTTTAATAAACACTATTAGAATTATCACAAATGAATGTGACATTCAACGACAAATATTCACAACTTTAAGAAGAAATAAAGAAATGTACGACTTCCTTTTACCTATTTTGCATAAAAGTCCCTCTTTAGATGAAATTAAAGACCAATTTGAGGCTTATAAAGAGGAACATCAGGATATTGCAAAGTGGCAAGAACAATTAGAATTGGCCTCAGATTACGTTTTTAGACACAAATGTATGGAAAATAAAATATCAGAATTAGAACCTAATTGCAATATTGATATGGATTTTGAATGTTTATTTGAAGACGAAGAGCCTGCTAGTAAAAAAGCTAAGATTGATACTAATGTTGAAAATATAATAAATGCCTTAGAACAAAATACAATTCAACTCAATGAAATAAAAGAAATGGTTCTTTGTGATGAATATAAGGATAGACTACGAAATGTGTGCGAAAAAATACGAAATATAGTTTCTTAATGTGTATTTTTGTTTTATTACATACTGAGCTTCACGGTTTATCCCTAACGGATTAGCCAAAGAGATCGGAGCGGTAACCGCTACGGTCTCTACGTATCTCTTCCGCCTCGTCCACTCGCACTAACCTCTAATCATTATATATGCCTCTTTCCCCCTTTCCTAGACCCCCCGTCTTTATTTTTTATACGAGACTTCCATACAGTCGCATCGATACTGCCTTTTGACACTCAACCGAGGTCCCCTTATCTCTCTGGTCACTGATTTTGGCATCATATATCTTTCAACATGTTTCACCACTCATCATTCTCTCGACGTGCCCAAACCACCTGAGCACGTCCGAGTACCTGCCATTCTGTGTACCTCTTCATTACGGATTCGGTCAGTTGAGCTGACTCCGCATATCCTACGAAGGCCCCCTTGTGCGCCCACAACTATAATGTCCACGTTGCTGTAATACGACTTCATTCAATTCAGAACAGATCCGAGATTTACCGTTTCATTTATCTGCTCTAATATATTTATATCAACAATGAATTTGCATTCAATATTTTCTTCATAATTTTAAAATACTCCAACTTTTAGAACTAGAACCAAATAAGTACAATAAAACAAAAAAATATTTCACATTTATATTTATTGTTGTGTTAAAAATTTTTTTTACAAATAAGTGTAATACAATAATCATAACCATACATCGTTGGTATTACACTGCCAAGTTATGTACGATAGGTGACAGACGCGCGACGTGTCCACGTGAAGACTGCATTTGGCCGTGTAATACCAGACGTTACTATAACTTAAAATATTTAATTGATATTCGGAGGTAATAAGAGCTAACTCGCGTCGCAGTATCAACCGCCGAACGGCAAACAACAATATATAAATACATATTATATATACGATAATGTACCTTACACTCGTCGGAACTATCCTAATTCATTTTCGTACTTGTGATGTCGCCTTTAATACGTTACTTAAAATTGGCTAACTAAATATAAAATACAAATAGATTATTGCTCGAACTCGCTCGAAAGTTCGGGAGCGAAATGAAACGACTTAGCTGTCTAAATAAATTAACGACATACAAACTTGTTACGGTTAAAATTTAATTTTATTACGAATATAAAAGTTGTATACATATGTACGTACGTTCACATTTTCACATTACCATTCAGACGACGGGACCACGTGAGCGAGCCGATTAAAAAAATATTTCTATGATTAGGCTAATAATAAATTTTTCAATAGTTTTAAATATTTAAAAAAGATAGGTATATTCATAAATAATACTTAGAAGAGTAATAAAGTTATATTTTTTTGTCTTGAAACAAGGTCGCCTCGCGCACGTGGTGAATGCAAACGTGTCGCCTACAAAGTACATAATATCCGAGGCACCTTATTTTATATATGAAATTGGAAATCTACGTATTTGTGCGCCATCCGTGACTTACTATAAACGCGTTTAGAATTTTAATTGTATATAATTTAAATGTAATATGTTGCGGTTGGAATGGTTGGAAGAGTGAACTACTTGGCAGTAATTAGTTTCATAAGACGTACTAACATCACTTACAACTTTAACAAGCAAAACTACGATCTGTACTATTTACACGTGTAAGTTAATGTGCTAGAAAAAATACCACAAACCGATCGGCAACTCGTCTACTTGCGGTGATAACGTCCAATTGGAAGTATCATCGATCGTTACAATAAAGCTTACATCGACACTAATAATTGCGTTAAGTGTTCTGAGGTGAACGAGCGCCATGCATACATATTGCACATTGATTACGACGTGCACTTCACGTGAGGATACCAATATCTATACGAATACTATTACGAATACAAAACTTACATACAAAATATTAATTTCTTAGGCCAATGGTATATATAAATAAAGAACACCTGTGACGACACTACTGCTTAAACTAAAAGTCTTGGCACAAACTAAACGTCAATCGTCAGATGGCGTGGCGTCCTGCGAGCGCCTTCGGGAGCCGTCGGGAGCTGACGGAATAAATGACATAAATAAATCTAACTCTAGATACCCTCAGAACAGTTAATAACGTATTTATATAAAATTCAGTTCTTTATAGCATTATTTGGCATCTATCACCAATATCGTTACACTACATTACACACGGTACGGTAAACGAAGGTGAGAATACCTAATCCGTTGCATCTCCGAACATAAATCGTTACGACCAGTGCGAAACGCACGAGTAATAATAAAATCCCTGCCGAACCTAAATTTCCTCCGGATCACACTGCGGTCGCGTCCCGCCTGTCCGCGCCGTCCTGCATCACTCGCTCCCATCCCGCGCTCTAACCGAAACTAAGTGGGCCGAACTAATTTGAAGCTATACACAAAACGGTGTAACTCTCAATTAAGGGTGAACATGTTTTGCGTTTAAACGTCGTTCGTGTGTTGCGAGCCTATACGTTATTGTAAAAGCCCGGATTGAGACTAATAGTAGCTTTCTGAAAGCACGAATGCGTTATTATCCTAAGGATGTTCTTATATCAGCGAACGTCCGTAGACGACTTATTCACGAACTGTCAGTTAACCTATCGTACGCTAAATATATTTAGAAAAATTGTAGGCAGTCTAACTAAACTTATCGTCGAGGTGTAATAAAATTGTACTCACACGCAAATGAAGCAATCCGAAAAAACATGAATTTCAAGTTTGTTTATATATTTTTTATTTTGAAGCACAAAATTTTTAAGCTCATTTTTCAATTTTAGGCTTTCACATACATACGTCTAGTACATTTTCATTACCCTCGTACGGAGTACCGTCACTTATCGGCTACATTATAATGGGTGTCAAGTCCGCGCTCTTAAATAGTATATTATTTAAGTTGTATATAATGCGAGCGTCGCACACGCAATCTTTACAATATCATATACAACTCTGTATATGATTTATGAGGAATCTTGATAAAGATTAATATTTTAGATTGAAGAGAGATTACGTGGACTTGTTCGATAGGAAACGCCATTGCCGTACGTTACAATGTGAGGCTCTTTTGTCTCTTTAAAAATTTACAATAAGTTGAATGGTTTGATAGTTAATGTGAATGCGTGGAATGAGTGGAGACATGATCGCAGTCACACAACTGTTGACGTTATACACTACAATTTCTACAATGGGAATGCTTCGTTTCTGATGACAACTACCAATTAGATTAACGTATACACGAATTGGTAATAGTTAATTGTACATTAACATTAAAACGAAGCTACTGCGAATACAATCTTAACATAGTACAAACATGAGTATGGTGTGGCGCGGGGTGAGGGGCGTGGCGTGGCGCGGCGTCTATGGCGCGCGGTATAGCGCGTTGTGGCGGTGGCACAGCGGCAGGCGCGCGCCGTGCGCCACGGGGGCGTGGGCGTGCCCCAGCGTGGCGTGCGCCATGGGAGCATGGGCGTGCCCCAGCGTGGCGTGCGCGTGCCCCAGCGTGGCGTGCGCCATGGAAGCGTGCGCGTGCCCCAGCGTGGCGTGCGCCATGGGGGCGTGGGCGTGCCCCAGTGTGGCGTGGCCGAGCGAGCCGTGCGTGGCGTGCGGGTGCGAGTGCATCTGTAGATGTTGCATCGATGCGCTCGTGTGCAGCATTTGCATCTCAGGCGGCATGTGATATAGACCGGGGGTCTGTAAAGCAATTATAAAAAATATATATAGATATGGTTTAAAATAAAAATGTTGACATGACTTGTAATTTTGATAAATATTACGAAATCATAATATATATAATCATAATAGCTAAATTAAATGCATTTAAGTAAACGTACGTGATGGGCGTGCGCGTGCGGGTGCGGGTGCGCGTGCCGGTGGGGCGGCAGGGAGGGCCGGGCTCAGTACGCGGACGCCTCCTTGTACTCGGAGTTGTCCATGGTGAAGAAGTCCTCGAGCTTCCACTGCAGCGTCTCGAAGGTGGGCCGTTTGAGCGCGTCCTTGTTCCAGCACTCCGTCATGATGTCGTAGAGCGCGGCGGGGCAGTTGGGCGGGCACGGCATGCGGTAGCCGTGCTCCACCTGGTGCAGCACCTCTGCATTCGACATGCCTGCAAGCAACACGGATGAAAATTATGTTACTGTTGTAATAATTATAACTTATTATATAATTATAACTTATATTATTACTATTATCGAGTATGGATTAAACCCGCGACTATCGGATTTATAATTAAACTCGGTCCCGCTCCACCACCATGGCCTTTAGTTTTAAAGTTAATATTTTAAATTGCTTGATTAAGTAACACTTTACCTGGATAAGGTGTCCGTCCGTACGTCACGAGTTCAGTTAACAGAATACCGAAGGACCATACGTCAGATTTTATAGAGAATTTGCTGTAATTCGCCGCCTCGGGGGCCGTCCACTTAATGGGGAATCTGGCACCAACGCGGGCTTCATATTCATCCTCCTAAATAAATGAAACAATAATTATGTAGGATAGGTAGGTAAAATAATATGCACATTATTAATACTATTTAAATGTTATATCATACAAATTGTCCATGCTACATATTATTTAACAAATGTAAATGTAAAACATTCAGCAAAACAAATCTCATGTTAAGTAAAAAATAATAAAATATAGATCGTTGGAGGAGTATTGTTGGTTATATGGATCGACAACTGGAATAATAACTCACGTAATTAATGTACAGTTAATAAGTAAAATATGTATAAAAATACATTTTATGGTAATAAATCGAAGAAATAATGTCAAAGAAATCACAATGAATGCAGTTGTCATCTCTGGTAATTATAGAATAACATTTAAAACAAGATTTATTGTCATTTGAGATAGTTAAGAGTTTATATTTTAAAATGCAAGCAAGCAATAGCAATAAATAAAGGTTTTTTTACCTTGTAATCTAAGTAAAGTCTTGTAATAAAGCTTCATTTTACATACTTAGGCGCTCCCAAGATATATTAAAAATCCTACGCTAGAGCTCACTCACGCTATACAAAATACATATAAACAAAATTTCGAACTATCATAGAATCTCAAGTCTACCAAAAAAATTCTAGGTTTATGCGGGGCTGATCTGCGGTGATCTCAAATCTGTTAGTCAACATGGGCAAAGCAAAAAGAGTAGTTATTAGTTAAACACTTTCTATTCATCCAAGAATTATAATAAATATATGTAATTTTAAAAAATAAAGTTACTTAATCTCAGTATATAGGTATTCGACTAAAAAAGGTATTACTGTTAAGTGTTCATTAAAATTTATTTGTCCTTCATCTTGATGGCTTATCTAGGCCTATAGGCAATACTACTGAGACAAAAATCTATATTTATTTTTCTAAATATGTACATAATATACAGACACAGTTTAAAATAGCTAATTACAGTGTTATGAAATAGCTGAGAATCATTTGACTGTACACAGCTGAGTTGTGGACAACTTTGTAGAAAACTTGTGGTATCTATTAACGGCACTAAATACATTGCGGTATGGGTTTTGCCACCCAGTGTGATTAACCTCAAAGTGAAATGAAGTGAGCTAGAATGTTGTAGACAAACGGCTTTTGCTTGGTTTTCTTTGCCTTGTTAAGAATTATGACGTCTGCACTGATCTTACCGCGATTGTTTTGGCCTTGTGCTCAGGAATTATTCATTAAAAAGGCAAGTAAACTGGCAAATAAAATATTGAATGAATAAAGTTATTTTTGTTTATTCTTATTGTATTAAATGATGTTTTATCTATTTTATAATATTATAAAATATAATACATTTCGCCAGTATTAAGATATACTGCATAAGTAGATAATTAAAAAACTTAATGATTTCTTTTATATATGTGGTAACTGCTTTATAGTTAATATCAGTATAATTATCATAATGAAATCTTAATTACTAGTTTGATAGCGAGGCCAATCAAAATGTATAAAATGGTTTGTGGACAGCTGAAGTGTCGTGAGAATATAGTCATGATATTGGATTCCAGACGAACCTATATGCAGATAATGAAAACCTTATCTTCTTTTTAAAAATCTATTAAGTAGGTAATTATGTTCCGAACTTAACATATATCTAATAATAAAATAAAAATAATGATAAATCTATCATTATTACCTTAATAAGTCTCGCGAGACCGAAGTCGGCTATCTTCACGATGTTAGCTTCAGCCACAAGTACGTTCCTCGCGGCCAAGTCGCGATGTATATAGTTCTGGGATTCCAGATACGCCATACCGGCCGCGATTTGGGCCGCCATGTCGATAAGCGTTTGTAGTTTAAGACCACGACCCTTGCCTAGTGATTGTAAAATAGTCAATAAATATTTTCATTTGTAACTATATTAAAAACAACATTAGTAACAAAATATACTGGTAATTAGTTTATAAAATGTTCTCGAACTTCCTTATCGAAAGGGATAATAAGTAATTGAGTTTCATTGCACATTGAAATTCATCTTAATTTAATTACATTTTCCCATAAAAAAAAAGAATGTTTGGTTTTTCATACTTACGAAGAGCGGTTTATTATACACCTATATTTTTTAAAAGGAAATTTAAGTAAAATAAAATCTGTTTCCTTTTCCTGCCACTGGTAAAATGTTTTTATGTATTTTTATTTTTGTCATAATCACAGACGAAGCTGTTCGAAGTTTATACCGTATTGTCTTTCTATTATCTTTTAGACCATTTATGAAGTTTTTTATAAATTATACTATAGCTAATATTAATTTAGTAACATTTACAGTAATTACCGCGACAAATGTTAGACAAGGCTAGAAATTAAGGAAATAAATAAATTACCTTGTAAATATTCCGAAAGGGAGCCATTCTTCATTAATTCTGTGATAATATATATCGGTTCTTCGAGAGTACACACAGCGTATAATTGAATGAGCTTGCTATGCCGCAGTTTCTTCATAATTTGAGCCTCTGCCAAAAAGTCTTTCGGGTCCATTGTACCTGACTTAAGCGTTTTAATTGCGACTGGTGTCGTATTGTTCCACAATCCTTCCCATACTTCGCCAAATTGTCCATGGCCAAGCTTCCGAACGAATTTCAAAGATAAACGGTCTATCTCCCACTGGTCGCGTGTTCTATGCGAAAGTCCTTCTGTAACAGGTTTCTCCACCTGTAAATTAAATATGACAAAATAAAATAGCGAATTACTTCAAACAGTTTTGTTCTATTGTTATGGATGAAATAACTAGTGACAATAGACTGTAAAATTATAATTTCCATGGTTCTGTAAGTCAACACTTCCAGCAAATTGGCACGTTATATATACAGACGTAGGAAAGTTTTACTCAATCGATGATGTATTCAGAGCTCATCATGTACTGAATTATTAGGAAGTTTCGTATTATTGCCTGTGTGTGTATCAAGTAATTAGTTATATCAAGAGTTCAAACAGCCAGTTCGACGGTCACAAAAGGACAATCTACGGCTTGATACTGACACTACAGGTTGGTGTAGACAGACAGGCGTCTTATAAATACTGTAATTTGATATGTATGTGTAATTTTTAATTCACAACGCGTTGTAAGTTGAAACCGGCGGTCGGCGGCGACGGTGGCAGGCGACCACGACCACTCGTCTACGTATGTTATGGCGTTATTCTATTGTAAGTCATCATTTTAAAACTATCAATAAAGATAACATATATCCTGAAACGGAGGATATTTAATAAATAAGGTATAAGCTAGGCACTCAGCCAGGTATTTTTAAACTTATTTTATTCCACAGATTTACTATTGACATGTAAGTTATCCTTATTATCGTATATGCTATCCTATATTCGTTTTATTAATAACACGTAAAAACATGTATCGCTATATTTGGGCTGTTATCCATATATAGTAGAAATATCTTATTTAAAGTCAACGTAAGGATGCTCCAGTATGCAAAATGGTATCGTAAATAGCGTAGTTGATGTAATCGCGCTTGGAGCTTGGCAACTGGAGTCGATGCGAAATGTGCAAATCGTTATACAATATGTCACATTGACGAACCGTGGCATAGACAGTCATTTGCATACACACACATTTGGAGACACTTTGGTTTAGCAGGAAAGAAAGGAAAATTTGGTTCATGCATATTACTTTTAATCAATTTACCAATAATGTATATATCTTTAGCAATTAAGGTAAAAAATAATTTACATTTGCCTTGCTTTGTTAAATAAATGATAATTTAATAATTTAAATTATCATTTATTTAACAAAGCAAGGCAAGCAAGCAAAGCAAAGCTTTTTAAAAAATAAAAAAAATATATATATGTTTTTTGTATGATTAAAATGAATGTAACTATTCTTTAAAAGGTAACGGGTTAACTGGTCCAAAGGTACACGGAATCACAAATTTCTTGGAAGTCAAATATTGACTTTCCTCGAGCAAGTGGAAGTGAGCGGTTAAACCAGTTAATGCATGAACGTATGTGGAGTACCACACCTGTCATCTGATTGATCGCTCGGCTATCTAATTCATTAGATTAATTACTAAAGATCCATCAAGTAAGAAAGTGATTTAGCCATATATTTTTAATGTGGTGATTATTTTTACATTTCAAATCTTGCTTATTCTCAATACGTAGAAATTATGTAAGGTTTTATGAAACAGATAGTAATGTAAAAGTATATATACGTCTCTTTTCTGAATTTATAAAAAATATGATGATAACAAGGTTTATGTCTCAATTTAAATATTTTTTAAGATATGGTTAAATAATATGAACCGTAATAATTAGCAACGTTCTTCTATATTCTTATGACTGATGATTTTAAAGGGCAAAGAAATACGATATTTTGCATTATTTTATTTGAATAATTCGCAGTGCATTACTAAACACTAGGTGCTGCAATCGTGATTGGCGTCGAAACCGCATAGTGGTTGAGAAATGTGAATCTAAATATACACAGGCAACTATGTAATTTCATTATCCTATAGACGTATCTGTAGTCTTCTGATAGATATACACTGAGTTCATGTGACTTATAGTTTTCAAACGGAATCTTTGGGTGGTTTTTTTTAAATAGTCATAGCAGGGGCATGCAAAAAATATATTTAATAATTATACTGCTAATTTATATTTACTTAAATCTTTTATTTCATTTAGATTTTTGTGTCAACAATGAGAAATTTCGCCATATATATAAGTTAAATAAAATTATAACTTCGATAAGGTATGTTTCAATGTCGTGTTGGTTCCACGGACTTAGGGACTCTATATTACAATTTAATCAAATCATAATATTCTGCGTCATACTGTGATACGTGACATGGTATAGCCTAAGTACGTCAATATTTACATATTTGATTCATCTACAGCTTGAACTGCTCCTTGAAGTTTTAATTTTAACAAAAAGCTAAGGACGGAAAAAGGACGAAATACCTAATACATAACAAATAAGTAATACTTATTAATTCTTTTATTAAATATACAAAAGAATTCTAAATACTATTATATTTATTCATTTCATACTGAGTTTAGACAGTAAATATAATCAAAAAAATCGTTGGCCTTTAATCTATAAACTATTCATGTTTAGAAATCAGTTATGAATTAAAATGAAAGGAAAAATTGTTATTTTAACATTGACTATTAATATTTCCTCCTAATGGGATAAAAGTATTCTTTTTATTAAAGTGTAAACTAAATGTGCAAACGCGGGTTCAGCCGATATTGCTTAATAAGCTTCTAAATATCAAAACTTACAAAACTTTCACATATATAATATTGGTAAGATTTGATGTACCTACTTGTTATATGAACTAGAATCATCAAGAAATCGCAAAGTTTTAGTCCAAGAACAAACAAGGTTGGCACGGAAAGATTTTACGAGACAATAGAGTTCATTAAACAAGTGCGTCATTCGTTTGTTTCATTACATGACAATAATGAATTAATATTATATTCTTAATGCTGTTTTATTTTATAGTTATATTATATTAAAATTGCTTGTATGTAAATAGAATATTTTACCAAAAGAAACTACAGGTCGTTGATAGTTTCAACAATTAAATCATGCAAAGCATCACCACTGTCTCATGATATTGATGGGATCGTTCGTCTGCGACTTCTGAAGATTTTTTTAGATACATAAACCCGATTTGAAATTAAAAAACATCTATGCTTATTCATTCGTCATTGCCACCTTAACAATATTATATATATAATTAAAAAAATTAAGTCGTTATGTATGTAATTAAGTCGTATTATGATAAAATTAATAATTATTATAAGATGCGAAAACTATAAAGATTAAAAAAAGTCGAGTCGTGTTGTCGAGTTTTCGATGCTTCTAATATTCAGATGATGGTAGTTTACTTGTCTGACAAATCTTTATCAAGACCTTTCTGCGTTAACTGACTATTTAAATGATCTTGTAGAGACCTGATTGAATAAACATTATTATCAATTTGAATTAATATATGAGAATAAAACCCAATTACATAATAGGTTACACAATTCCGTGTTGAAATATATGAATTGACCTTTACAGTTTTGTTGTTGTTTTCACTTAATTAATACTTACCTGCCTTACCTTCTGTAAGTATTATTATGTTAAAAAGGCTTGTATATATATATATATATATATATATATATATATATATATATATATATATATATATATATATATATATATATATATATATATATATATATATATATATATATATATATATATATATATATATTTAATTCAGAATTTATACATTTTATACAAAGACTATAAGAAAACAATTAATCAGACTTCCTATAAAAGTAAGTTACAATTAAATCACAGATATAATTTTTACTGAGAATGCGATATTTATTATTCATTATCATGTATTGTTAATTCCAGCAAGTCATGAATTACGATATATATACGACTCTGCACTTTGTCTTCATTATAACGGGAAATTAAAAATAATTATTTCTTCGAATGGAATCGAACCACACTCATAACGATTGCACTTAGGGCAGATGCAGCCCCACTGTGCCACGACGGTCTCTATTTTTAATAGTTATATTGTTATATAAAAAAAATATCTTGTCGAGCTACAATTTACATAAATTATTACAAAAATAATAGAGTACTAGAGAAATGGGTGGCTACGACAGTACAGGCGAGTTAACGCCAATTTTAAAAGGTACCCTTAATATAAACTTGGGTCGCTCTCTATAGAACAGTGTCTGGGACGCAAGTCGCAAGCAATATATATATATATATATATATCATATATATACTATATATATATTATATATATCTATATATATATATATATATATAGTATATATGATATATATATTAAACCTTTTCATGACTATAACACTGACAACACAACGCACAGCCCAAAATAAATTACATTGCGTAGAGACCCGACATTCTGTATATACTGAGTCCTGGGGAAGAGTAGAGGAAGTACTAAGAGAGGATCTCCCGAAATTTCAACCGGAACGGGAAAAAACGGGATTTACATTTCATAGTCCACGCAAATGAAACTGCGGGCTACAGCTGTTATATTAGAGAAAAACTAATGCAATATTTTACATTATTTAAAGCATTTCTCATTATGTTAGTTAAAAATATTAAATATGATCAAATACTTTTTGTAGCTAACTGGCTAAAGCTATTAATTTTATTTCAAAATACATTTTGAAGCGTGAGTTCGACGCTAGTTATTAACTTTTTGCAAAAATCTCCACATGCACGAAGTTATTATTAGGTTTCCGGTTCTCCAGCAGTACAAAACGTTAAAGAAAAATTATGAATATTACTCTCCTGCGGTTAAGTGAACATTATTTTTACATTTACAGTAATAAAAACAATCGATTCCCTGCTTATTTCGCAACTGGTTAATCGTATAGGTATTACGTAGAAACGTTTTAAAATATAAACAGTGTACCAAGTATGAAAATATTGGATGGAGTCGCATAAGTACATATATAATTAATTCATAAGTGAGTGTCATTTATCATTTCCAAGTAATTGTATGTATCGTTGCATTAATAAGTATTTGTGTATGTACAATGCACATAGCTTACTAAGAAAATAGTGTAAATAAATATTTATATAATAGACATTATATATACCTAATAAAAGATATTTTAGAGATTTTGATTTAACTTAAAAAATATAATATCAGGTTCATATTTTTTTATGAAAAAATGTATATTATAGTATTTATTAATATAGTAACATTAAATATGTATATATATGTATGTTTATACGTCTCAGATGACCTATGTATAGAAGTGTATGCCTATTACGTTATGCCACAATTTTATCAGATGTCTGAGTGGCAGGAAAATCATTAATATCAATTACGTCACTTGATACCTTCTCGAAAGAAACCGTTCTAGACTGTCTCGGCCATGTGGTCACCGTTCCTTTTTTACGGGATTGTTCATTTTAAAGTACTATTACTAACCTAACAATATTGTATTAGATTAGTTATTTATAGATAATATAACGTAAAAAATTCTACATTACACGGTTCAGCCTACGCCACTGCCACCATTGGAAATGAATATATAGTATAAGACAATAATCTAAATGTTTTGTAATAATTATTGCGATTCTATCAAAAATTATAAACACAAAAATCCCGAGTGCCCAAGTTCAATAGTTGACAAATTTTTTATCAATGTTATGTTGCAAAAATAATGTTGCAAATAATGCATGCTTAATGTTGCAAAATAGAAGTCAGGTCAGTCAGTCACAATCAGGAGACTGTTAATCCTTCTATTTTGCAAAAAACATATTTTTTGTTTATGTGTACATCGATTATAAAAGTATTTCAATGGTGACACCATATTAAGTATTAATTTTCACTTATAATTAATTGAGTTTTATTCAATTTTAATTGGGCTTGTCACATTCTCTTTGGGGTTATTCAGTAAGGTTTTCTATTTATTTTTGATAATTATATTTTGTATTTTTAGTCAGAGGTCATTTATTTGCTTTGTTTTTTTATTGTTATCTCTTTAGTGAGACTCGCAAGGTTAAGACGAATCGATTGACGTAAGAATAGCTAAAATCGGTCAACCCGGTTGTCTCTAAAACACTACGTAGGAGCAAATATACATACGTAATACATATATATGTAAATACATAAAGTGACAAAAACATAATCCTCTTTTGGTGTCACACAGTCGGGCAAAAATAACATGCATATTGGCATAATAATGTAAAATATCAAAACACGCTTAAGTGAAAATATTTTATGATTGTGAAACATAAATTGAGTACTCAAGTCAAAATTTTATTATTAAGTGCCGGTACTTGCTTCGGCGAACGAACGAGAAAGTGATAATAAGTAAGTAGAGCTTTATCGAAAAAGTAAAAGTTTGCAATAAATGGACTTACAGACACCATGATTAATGTTTCATACTTTTATAATATGTAATGTTTTATGTGTGAATAAATGGAGTAAATGAAATGATTACGTATACTATATATAGTCATTAGGTAAGAATTTGTTAAGAAAATACATAATTGCTACGTGATGAAGTACAAGCGTATCCGCGGCTTATTTATGGGTTAGGAATTTACACGTGCGTTATCAGAAATGTGAATGATACTATTTGCAAATAAACGCATTTGTATGTAAGCGCAGAAAAGGTACATCATACCATGTTAGATTTTTTGATATATATATATATATATATATATATATATATATATATATATATATATATATATATATATATATATATATATATATATATATATATATATATATATGGCCTATTCAAATTTGTAAGCAGCAACTAATGCAATAAACAAAAAGTGCATTGGTATACCTACACATGTGCTTAAGAACACATATGAACTATGAAGTATTCTTTACACGTAAGTCCCTAAAAGTTTTTGTATTGACGCAAAACATTTCTTTGTTAACTTAACAAAACATAAGAAATTTATTAATTACTAGGCACTCCTTTTAAATTTTAAAATTTTATAGCATCGACACAAAAATTATATTAATTTTAAAGCATATCAATAATTTCCAAGAATAAAATTAGGCACGTACAAAATAACAGGACCGACACAGAACCATATGGTCGCGTCCAGGAAAGAGTTTGCCTTTCGGTGAATTTAAAGCAGACCCGACCCGTTCAATGCCTCGTGAAATAATTCTCACGGCGAACAAAGGTGTCCATCGCCAACCGTATATTTTATGACCGTCCCGATATTGAATTTTGCAATTTATGCACATTCATCACTTTTATTATGGACAATATTTTATTATGTTCGCATTACACTGAAATGTATATATTCACTCTATTAGAATTAAATATCTATGAACAAGTACGAAGATATAGAGTTAAGCAAGATTTGCAATTGTTAATTGTTTAAAAATTCATATTCACATCCAAAAATTATAATTTAGAAGGTTAAATAGTTTTATAAAGAAAGCCCTACATTTAAGAAAATGCGTGTAGAATTACTGCGGCGTAATATTTTTTAGTCTTTCCATTTAAAGATATAATCTTATAATACAAGCTAATTCTCTAGAGTCATTATCATTGTGTGGATATTATTTTGCTTTAAAAAAAGTTTAAACGTAGTTCAAATAAAAGGATCTTAATAACCAACTTCGCACAAGTAGGGTTAAAATAACATTCCAGGCACGCATCGCATCCGAGGAATGTATTGCTCAAGAGTTAGGTATTACTAATCGTCACTTTGCTTGTTCGCTTGGATCGAAACAAAAAGCTTTTCAATCGCCAACAACTTCTAGTTCGTTAAAATAAGGTTTGTCTAGTTATTATTAATTCAATTATACGGTATATTTTATAAAAATATCATTATTACTAAAAAGGAAATTGAGTGTTAATTTCTCTTGCATCTTTCATGTATGTCTCGTATTTCGTATGGTAGACAAAGAGAATGTAGCACACCATTTTATCGTACACTCTATGTACCTACAACTTTGAAGTTGGAGTAAAACTAAAGCTCTCATTATTTATAATGCAGCAGGCGAGGAAAATGTGTGTCTATGATTCTATTTCATAGTGTAATTTTATGATTTCGATAGAACCTGACCCAATAATAATTTTGCAGTACAAATTATTTGACGATGAACTGACATCTTGATTTCAATATTATAAAAGTCGTATTATTACAATATGATATAAATCTTCTAGTATTGTTAATAGCTCACAATTGAGATACACTTGTCATTGTGTTTGTATAATATTAATGTCGATATAAAGACTTAATTCTATTGTGGAAACTATCTAAAGAGGTCGTAGCCTAGAAACCAAACATATTTGCAATTTCGTTTTATTAATCTGCATTGCTGTTCCGGCTTCAATGCAATTCATTATAGCATCCATATGCATTCAGGCTTACTACCGCTTTTTAAATACTTATTCATACCAAGTAAATAGTGGTTTATATGTTTCGTTATCGTTTGATACGTACTTCTAATTACGTACTTACTATTTAATATAAATAGTTATGTTCAGTACATTTATTTCAATAAAGGGTAAATATATACATATATATTGACCCTTTACTATATTTATATTATTTATATTACCTTTTTAAATCAATATATTTCTTATATTAAATGATGAAAATAAGTGAAATAAAAATAATAATGATATCATACCTGAACACAAGGTTTGCTAAGCGAGACGCAAAGACCATCAGCATCTTTGCTGTAGTGTTCTACGAGCTCTTGCAAAGTCCTAAAAGTGGTGCGACGCGCAATGAAGAAGCCTCCTTCGTCTAGTTGTCGGATGCGATAGTGCTTAACAGTGTCACCGTCTCGAACTGTGAAACAAAATAATTTTTGTAAACATTTTGTTTCAAATAAAACTTGACATTCATGAATTTAAGGAAAACATATTCTGTCGTTGAACTTGTGAAATATTTGATATTTTATTGCAAAATAGCATTGCATTGATCTATCTATCTACATTTTATATATTGCTTTATAAAAAATTGTAAATTTTTTATAAAGCAATATATTTCTATGAATTTAAATTCGACTGTGGGAAACTTTTGATAAAAATAAAATTATTCCAACCAACAAAATTTTCACACCGTTGAAGCGAATAAAAAATAAATTTATTCAATTCGACTTCGGATTCGTAAGAGTAAAAATATTAGGAATTACTTATCTTCGATTCCAAAAACACCTTAAGCTTAAAGGCACATTTGGAATACTAAGTAATTTGTCGTCGTATTTCCTGTCTAAGTAAAGTTCATGTCAATGACTCAATACAACCAAGGAATTCGCCGAATATTTTGGTCTTAATGATAATAATGGATAGTTACGTCGATATTTAATAAAAAATAGCCTATACTTAATTGACGATATGTGATATTTCCTTGAATAATGTTATGTAAACTTCTAAGAAAATATTTTATTGTGCAAATAGAAATAAAAATTATTGACATAGACAGTCAACAGCATGTGTGGTATAAAATTACAGGGTATATCAATTGTGGTTACGTATCATACAATAACAAAATGCAAATTAAAATTAATCACAAAGGAATTAATTAAGTATACAAGGTATTAAAATATTTCACATACGTAGAGAATATTATAATAAATATACATATATTATAACAAATAAACATTAAAATATATTGTCTTTTGGTCCCTATATCAGAGTGTACTTTCAGAATTTTTTTTTCAGTTTCACCCCGTACCTCGCATATATTTACTAGGTTCAAGACACTCAGTCCCCACTTTCCGCCCAAATTCAAGAATCAAGACATTCAACAACGCCTCATTTTGTGTTATGAGAATAGACAAATAAAAATAATTGTCCCGAGTGGATAGCAATCCAACGGTTATTGAGTATATGGTGAAACGTCATAAGTTAGAATTACTTTAACAGCTACTAGCTAGTAATTGTAAGTCAAGCAAAGCAAGTTACGTTGATAATATCTAAATCGAATGGATATTAAGTTTTAATATAACACTATACATGGATTGAAAAAACTACTTGTTCTTTTAAAAAATGTAAACATGAATTTATGACATTTTAATAAATATATTTATTTATTTTATTATCATATCACAATTTCATAAATAAAACTAAATATGTTCTACATCTAATGAACAAAAAAGGTCTGTGCCCAAGTTATAATTATTATACTCTATTTTCGCTCGTTATTTTTACATCAATACATGTTTTGGTCATCGCTGACATGCACATATTTTATTGTATATTTTCAAAATGAGAAACATTTGTGATGCAACATAAATATTGGTACGTTATAAAAGAAAACCTTTTTTTTTTCGAAGCTGATATTAGATACCCTGAAATATTTTCTGCAATTGGCAATATTTGCAAATATCATTATGATAAGTCATAACCTTACTAAGATAAGTAAGTAAGTATTAATTATTTTAATATTTAATGTAGAAAAAATCCCGTATAAAATAACAATTATTCTATGACGACAATAATTGAGAATGTCGAAAAAGGTAATAAATACTTAAGTCATCCATATTAATAGAATAGCATAGCATTTTTCCAATAAATATGAATTATTTTTTATAGAATATTACTTATTGCTTGTATCGGCTACGCAGTCTGCAAATAAATTGTATATAACACAATATAATTACTTGATTCACTCATGGTTCTGATTGCGAATCGCTATTGCAAATAAAGTAAGAGCCACTGAACTAAATGTAGGATTTCGTTAATATTCACAGGCGGTTTCGCAGAAGATGTAACCCCGATTGGTGGCTATTTAACTTTTGCTTTAATATTCAGCTTTAAAAGCAGAGCAATTTACTTAGTCGTACGCCTTCTGTTACCTGATTTTTGCTACGAGATGAAGAGTAATGGCTGGAAGCAGTAAGTATATTATACGATTATGTTCACATGAATTTTCATTCTTATTCTATATAAACATTTAAAAATAATCTTGAAACATATGCTTATGTTTTACACGATATTTATTTTAACAGTAAAAAGTTTGAAAGAATAAATATGAAGAATTTTAAAAAGGCTGTTACAACATTTGACTCTAACATAATTTCAGTCACATTTTATAAAATTATCAACACATTAAGGTCATCGTATTTATTATTGAATTTCATGTTCATTCATCCACCATATACCAATATACGAGGGACACTAATTAAAATAATTTTACAATTTATGAAAAAACTTTATTCTATCTCATTTTAACACGAAGAGATAGTAAATATAAGAATAAATCAATATAAATAATTAATTACAAAACAGATCCAACATAATGGTATTCAACGTTATTCTCACGATTAACGACCATAGACTTTGACCGGTTTACCAGAGAGTTGATCCGTCAAGAAGACGTATTATATATGTATATGTTAATAAGTGAAGCGAAATCTTCGGTGGACATTTTACGAAAATTGCGCAGACGGAAGAGTCAAGTGCAGAACGCTAATATTTTTCAATAATAATGCATATAAAGTGCATTAAGTAAATAAATAAAACTTAACACACACTACCAATGTTTATCAATATAACTTTTGTATAAAGTACATACACGTTGCTATGGCAACGTATTTCCTCTAATATACATAAAATCATGATCATAAATCTCTTATCTTTAATGTCAATTATTGGCCATAATTAGTGTAGTCTATAGTAGTCAGTATGTAGTCTAAAGCACTTTGTAGTCAGTCAACAAGACATTTTTTTTAACCAAAAATAATTTTTAATTAACCAAAAATATTAAAATCGGTGGTACCTTAGAGCAAAACTTCGAAGCAATTTTTTGCACTTTGTATGAAAACGGCCGCGTATTAAAATGTACCGGGTACTACTCCCCGAAATAAACGTAGGATCCGACCAATTTCTGATCACGACTGACAAGAATATAGAAAGAAACTATTACGACTTTATATCGTTAGTTTAATACATACAATATCAGTGGATACGACCGCAAATATAGGTTTGTCAATTTTTATAAGTGCGAGTGTGTGAGTGCTACTCTTACTTGACCGGCATTTTTTTGTATCTAAACAAAATTAAACACACAAAAGATTATGAAATTGAAGAGGAGGCCGTGGCGCAGCGGCACAGCGTCAGACTTAAAGCGCGACGGTTGTGGATTATTTTCATTGTCCTCGTTCCAGTAACAAGACAAATCGCGGGAAGGCGGAAAGAGGGCGGAATAGGGTCCCTTCGCCTACTCTGTTGTATGCGGGAGGCTTTTTAATTATTTAATTTTTTACAAGAGATTGTAAGTCCTCTCATTTTATCATTTGTCATTGATCTTGCGGTAGATTCAAAAGTTTCTTATTCCAAATGCTGCTCACATATGGCAGCAGGGTAGGCACAGAGAGAATCTGTTTTATGGTCATTCTGTTCTTTGCGTTTGCGTCTGAATATCTTTAAGACAGAAATTATTAAATGAATATTAATTAAATATAATCATTAAATTAAATCGGTCAAAACATATTTAAGTAAATAATAAACGCTATGCTTATAAAATTTAATTTTAAAAGGAAACGTGATAAGTACTCAGTACAAATTGTATAGAGATTTATAAACGTAACTATTCTTAAGATACCTCTCGTTTTAGCACCCGTGAAGGTTGTTTGGTAATTCATTTTTTGATAGTGAAATGTACAACTGTGACCAATGAAAATAGTATTGCAGAGTGTTTTAGTACCAGGACACTCTGTTCTCCGCTTTTTTTAGACATCACATAACTATTTAAGTGATTTTTAAAAAAATAAATTTAAAAGTGATAGGGTTTAAATTTAAGCAATACAGATTAAAAAAAGACATCAGACATACCTGATAATGAAAAATCATTATGGCGACTCTCAGAATCTCTAATAAGGAAAGCACCATGTTCATTTTCTGGCAGCAGCAATTTCTTCTCAGCTTCGATTCGTTTTATTTTTCGGAAGTACCATCTGAAATAAAAAACAATATATAAAATATACATTATAATTGTTGGTAATAAAAATATGCCACAGTATTGATAATGCGTAATCGGAAAGCGGGGCGACAGTGAGTCAACGAGAAGTATAATTTTGCATTCAATTGACGTGTGCACAGCGCGGGGAGAGCAAAATATATTGTACTAATGTCCTTAAGACATAGTTATAAACATTTTTATTTAATGTAAATTTTTTACCGACTAAGGCTTAGGTAAGTAAATGTAGCATTTTAATCCATAAAAAAATTCAAGTAATAAAATTAAAATTATTTTATAATATAAATTTTAATATATCAATAGTCTGGAGTTCGTGTATCTTTAATGAGTTTCCAAAATTGTTACACAATTTATATTTTGCAAGATATGGTGAGTTGAAGACAAGGTCGCCTCGTTTGGAATGAGTTAATTGTTTAAAATACCTGGAATATTTCGAGTTATTTCTTATCCTATAGCATTATAAAATATTTTAGTAATGTATTATTGTGTAGATGACCACTGTTATACCCAAGGTTTTATTAATACTTAAGTAGCTTTTAGTTCCTGCCCAGCAACTTGGTTTGTGTGAACTTTATGAATCTGTCTATATCTGATACTACTTATATTCTAGATTTTTTCACTTTAGTATGTTATGTTATTAAAAATGATTAGGGTAAATACTTTGTTAAGCTAATTTTTTTATATCTTAAACTACCACATCATGTAATTTATAGTGAGGATACATGGATTTAGATAATTTAAAACTTCATATATCAAAAATAAATAATAATTCAAATAAAATAAATGGGGGAACACAATTTTAGAGTGGTAGCACATATATAATTACTAGTTTTGTTTGAGCATAATAAGGTGCTGTGTAAAATATTCTTATTGAGATGTTTTATTTATTAAGACGATTCGAACCGGGATTTGAAACCGTCCAAGGGTACTGACAACTACGCCATACGTTTTGATTAAACTACGTCGATATTTTTATAGGCTTGAACCAACTTATTCGTTTTGTTGGCATTTAGGTAGAAATGTACGTGGAAGTTCTTACAAATTTCTGCTTATTGCTATGAGTCATCATTTGACAAGAGAAATATAGAAATATAATAGATATTTAGATATATTCGTAATAAATCATATCTCACTTTAACTAAATTAGGAAAACAAAAAAAATAATAATAAGGTAAATCACTTTGCGGCGATTTCAATCAGGACATAATAAATGTAAATATCCTAAAATGTCACATTAAATTAACTCTTAAATATAATTTAATGTGTTAAAACTAATAGCGGAAAGTCTGATACATATCATTAAAGAGGCAATTAGATGTTACATAATAAAAAAGAAAGAAACCTGTCCAACATTCCAGCTCATTTGTTAATAACCTTTTGAATGATATTATAATACAACTCATTTATAAAGATTTTAGGATTTAAAATAAAATCAAAAGCTCGCATTGTCAAAATGTGTATTAAAATTCTTTTAGGTATTTCAATTTATAGTTTATTAAGGAAAATGAATATCTCAAGTAGAGGACGTTATATATGTTTCAAAGACACATTTAAATAAATCATAGAAGAGGATAACTAACATTATGACCACTATAGCAATAATAATAAAAGTAAAAGGGCGTCTCATTTTATTACTTGCGACGAGGACCTTGTTACATGTTAAGGGCGTACTTAGGGTCATAGATTGATTACCAAGCAGCAGGATGCAGACCTTAAAGTGGAGAACGTATACAGAATTGATTGATTTTAATCTTGTGCAGGCATCATCCTTATCGCTAAGCAAGACCAATTATTTATAAGGTTTTTCGTTTACACAGAGTAGGTACAGCTACAGTTCATTTAAGTTTAGTAATCTTAGCCACTAGATTAATAAATTTTGTATTCACATTTTATTGATTGTATAAAGTGAGATAAAAACAAGTGGTGTTTAGGATGAAATATCATTCATATGTATTTAATAAGCATTTCTCGATGAATGACAAATGAAATTTAACAGTAAGCTAGCGAGATAAGTTGCTAGACGTTGGACGGCCTTGACCTGCTTACAGTAGGAGAAATCGTTATGTGAATCACTTTGCGTATTTAGTTTCAAAAAATAGTGACAATTACACAGAAAATAATTATATTGTGTCACATATACCATAAAAACTAATATTAGATTTTTATTAGATGAAGAGACGATTTTATCTCGTGCTAGACGGTCGACTAGTCTAACAGAGCAAGACTGAGTCATTGTCAATATAACATTTACCGAGAACTGGTCTGTAGTTTTGTTTTATTACTTATGCCATACAGGAGTACGACATTCTTTAAAAAAGAAACTTGTTATTTATACAAATCTGATGAATTTATATTTTCATATTACAACACTAAGCAAGCTATCCATCGAAGTGCTCATACAATTAAAATAATTACTTTTGTTATATTTGTTTAAAAATAAAAAAAAAACAATAAATAAAAAATGATATAATTGTAATGATTAAAAAAAGGCCGAAAACATCATAGAAAAATAATTTAAAGTTAAAAAGTAAGTGAAAGACAATAAGTGTTTTAACAAGTTTCTTATTCTTTCTTATTCGCAGACTCTATTTAAACAGGCTCAATCACGCCTCACATATTTATTTTACTTGTTTCAATTGGAGAGATTTGAAAGTTCAAACAACAAACTGCAAATATGAACAGTTTCATTTGTTATCTAGATTTACATTTGAAAAATAATGTTATGAACGTATTTCTATATTTCGCTAGAGGAATTAAAATACTTAATACACTCGTTTCTCTTTTATACAAGATTAAAAAAAGGCTTATTGTTTCAATATTACAAATAGATAATGAACTTTTTCTTAATAAGACAAATTAGAAGTTTACAATGGAGTATGGGCGGGTTGCCGATCATTGAACTTGTGCGAGCCGATGTAACCACGTTTTTTTGCTAAGCCCGTCCTACCTGACTTCAGGTTGTGCGCTAGATGGGTAATCTAATTATAGGGTTCCCTATCCCTATGGGCATACATGTCTTAGGCTTCGATACAAGTTTTTAGAGAGAGCTTGTTTAGTGTTTAGTTAGACACAGTAATCTTTAAAAAAAAATAAGACGGTGATTATTTTTACATTTGTATCTTAACACAATTTTATTCACATAAAACTACATGATTAGGGAAAATTGCAGAGATAGTAAAAAGCTTCACTTTTATTAACAACCATTAATTGTGTTAAATTAAAAGTAAGTAAGTGTCGTAAGTAAGTGTCGTAAGTAAGTAAGCGTCCTAAGTAAAACCTTATTGTCACATGTCGCAAATCTTTTAAAATTATATAAAATACAGGAAAAATACGTGTACGTACACGTGTAAATTGATTAACAATGTACATATCTATTGTAACTAAATGTCTATCAAGTATTTATATCAATGGTAGTTAAGATGGAAGAAAATTATCGTTTAATTATAATTCATCAGACCGTCATTGCCTATTGTTTTGATGAGAATTGTGCCAGTTTTTATTAAGAAGTTTTATTGCTTAGAACTCGTTATAGCTCTATAATTACTTCTTCTTCTTGGCATTAGTCCCGGCTTTTGCCAGGGTCTGCCTTCCGACTGAGCCTACTCCACTTTGCACGGTCTTTAATATCCTCAGTGGATAATTTATTGGCTCTCATGTCTTGTGTCACGACATCCAGCCATCGCTTCCTTGGGCGTCCGGGTGGTCTAACTCCAGGGACAGACATGTCAAGGCACTTCCTTCCGACATAGTTCTCAGATCGGCGCATAACATGGCCATACCATCTCAGGCGACGCTCTTGGAGCTTATCCACTACGTCACGGACCCCAAGACTACCTCTAATGAATGTGTTGCGTATGCGGTCGGACCGCGTCACGCCACACATCCATCTCAGCATCTTCATCTCCGTGACGTGAAGCTCCTGAGTGTGCCGAGATAATGTTGGCCAACATTCGCTGCCGTATATAAAAACAGGTCGGATAATGCTCTTGTATATCAGTCCCTTGAGCTTGGGCGGTATTCTGCTATCGCAGACCACACCAGTGACCTCCCGCCATTTGGCCCAGGCAGCGTTTATACGGGCATGGATGTCGTGGTCGATGCTCTATAATTACATAACTATGTAACTAAAACGATATTTTATTTCATTTAAAATTTATAAGTTTCACAAAGATCAGTAGTAGGTAGATTCTAATAGCGTGCATAAATTCATGTCATCCATTGTCATTTAGAACCAATTTTCAGGTGAAACGTCGAGGCATGTTCTACAAACCCCATTAAATATAACTAAATCAACGGTAGTTTCGCAAGTAAAATATTTTCCTCCGTTACTTATTCACATATACAGAGAAGAGACGGATAAGGATAATAATTATACATGTCAAGACATTTTATGAATTTAAGATAAGGACTTTCATACAAGTACAAAGCTTATTGAATATACATAAGGACAAAGGGTTTTAGAGCTTGTGACAGGAAGCTGGTAATAAAAAATAAGAGTATCAGCAGCAAGGATACCAGTACCTACCGACAGCTACTATATTTCCTAATATATTTGTGGTGAGTGTCAGAAACGTTGTGCTTTGTAATAATTGCAATTAAAAGGTTTGTGTATTCTCAGTTTGATTAGAAAAGATCTACACAGTTTACAGAAAACGCGAAATCGTCATAGCGAGTTGTATGAGAATATCGTGTAGGTTTTAATCAAAGTTTAGGACATATGAACGGACGAGGTAGGTTGTTTAAAAAGGATTGTTTATCACTTTAATATTGCAATGGAAACACTTAGCGAATTTTACAATGAGTCGTTAACTCTTAGTGCCATTTGTTGACTACAAATAGACATGAGGGTACTACGCACAAAAGCGCTATCGGTAGTGCGAATTATTTAATATATAATATATTAATTATAAATTGACTAGGTCTTAGCATAAATATCTCGTAATTAAGTATATAATGTGAATATAGATTGTATAAACTATATGAAAACATCCGTCCGCGATTACAATCGAGCAATGTTCAATGCACGGTCGGCCGCAGTACACATAAAAAGCAAAAACAATACATAAAACCTGTTGCATTGTTCTTTCGTAAGAGATCTCCACCGTCGTGATAAGAGGAAATCATTTTCTAACACGTGCACCTCAAATAATATATTAAATACTAGTGTTATATGCTAATAAAATTAAATTTTACTTATTGTTATATACAATAAGAGGTGCTGGTAATATTGATTATTTTTAACACAAATAAGTATGGTATTAATAAAAAAATATTTATTTTAATTTGTAATAACGTAAAAGTTTAAGAAGAAAACTACCTAAGTGTAAGTAAAATAGAATTGTTCATCAATTTATATGTAATTATAAATATGAGAGTGAGGCATTTATAAACTAAAATAATGAAAACAATAAATATTTAATTGGAACTAAAGTAACCAACTATCATATTCTTACAAGTTTAAATTATGACATTGCGCCCATGAACCACTACAGCCTTGATGAAATAATAATAATAATATTTTATTATATAAATTATATAAATTTAGACAAGCGAAAAAGAAAAATTCAATAATATGCTTTAAATAACGTATTATGTGCCATGATGGCATTATCAATACAAATGATTTCTTACAAGCAACCATTATATTCCCGGATTTAATATTGAGAGCACATTAGAGAGCAAAAAGTATAACATCAAATATTAAATGCTCAGTGATAATACACAAGTATAAAATTTGTAATCAAGCTTAATTTTTTTTATTAGCACATAAATTAAGTCAAATATCGTTATACAAAAAGTATTGTATTATAAAGGTTTTCATATGAGATATTAAGAAGTAAAGATTATGTTTTTACCTATATTAGTATCTTTATAAAAACAATTAAGAAAGATATTTATCTAAATTAATTGTTAGCTGCTAGTCTAGGGCTAAAGTGGCTGGGAGACTGATGAAAAGACACTACAGCTGGGTATTTAAGACGGATTATCAGAAGTAAAAAGAATTGTGACCGCTCATAATGCCAATATAACAACTAAACGCTTCTTTCGAAGCATTAATACCATTCAAAGTATATCTAATACTTAAAGTATATCTAATAAATATACAGAGAGTCAATCGTTTGAATTTCACGTAAAATAATTACAGGATGATGAGGATGGATATTTACTTTTTATTCCAGACTTAGGTTTTCTTATATTTTCAAGTTACAATTTCGTAGGCATGATTTGCGGTCTTAATTACTTTTGTAAGACTTGTTGCATTTAGCTATTTCTCCTCTATTAATAATATAGTATTTAAAATTGAAAAAAACTTTTTTGCTGATTTGAAATTTCCCAATTGGTAAATCGATTAGCAAAATATTTAGTAATGCTAATGAGTTAGTAAACTATAAACATTGTTAAAAATATTTTTTTATAACTTAATTCTAGTGTCGTTCTCCGCTTTCCGCCTGAATTACAAACTTTTAGATTGGAGAGGCGGGAATCAACGCTGCACTTTGTCTTACCGGAGCGAGGATAATAATTAATTCCCCCGAGTATATAGTCGGGTTTACAGTATACTCGTATAGCTTCTAACCAACAATGAGGTTTCTTAAATAAATGTTAAATGTAGTGACTTAGACTTAGGTTCTACTAGCCTACCCATGAATGACCTACATACTGAAATTATGAACGTATCGTATTTACAATAACATAGTAATTGATATTAATGTTGAAAAAATATTCAAATCAGTTATAAAACAAGCAATATTTCGAAGTAAAGGCATTTGTTTGTTTCAAAATTACATACGTCTCTTTACAATGGTCGTGTTGTTATTCGTAATGCAAAATATAGTTTGCAATATTGTTCGAATAATCCTTATATTTCTCGTGAAAAACATCGAAACATAATTTATTATAATGTATTTATGGGTAAAAGTTTATATGTGTACCTCTTTATTATTTTCATAAAAATACCACATGAAAAGATGTGATTAAATGTTTATATATATTCGTAATAGCATTGTGTATTTGCATGTAAATAATTAATGCTATTGAGAACTGTGACCGTGACCTGAACTTAAAATAGGCTTAAAGGTTCATATTAGCTAAGGAGCATGTTTGTGCGGTGCGTCAATAGAAAAATAAAAGATTTTCATGGTGTGCGCATTATTTGTTAAAATTAAGTCATAATCCTTATTGGTATTTGCTATAGGAACTGGAGTTAGCAGTTGTGCAACAAGAGTAACCCTCAAGGCTGATCAGTGAAACCGACACCGGCACGTCCGTGTATCTTGCCTCATTATCCGATGCTTTCCGTGCTATCCAACGGCTGGGTTTAAGATATTTATAAAGTCTTTTTTTATTTTCCGTTTTTTTTTTTTGTTTTTAGACAATTATTTGTCAATTATACTATTTATAAATAACGTACAACAAAAATCGGGTGTAATAATATTCTGTAGATGATTAAGGAAGTGTATAAAATAGAATCACGAAACAAAGATGCGTACAACATTCGAATAACTTCCGATCGGATGGTTACATTTTTGAGTGAGCGTCACCTTCATAGGATGCTTCCTGGGTGGACTTCCAATTGCCAAACTATCGAGAGGAAGATCGTTGTCGGTGCAGCGACCGACCACGGTAGCGTAGCCTTGGACGCGAGCTCCCTGCATTCTAATCGGGTGGCCTTGCGGAAGCGCGTGCTCAGGACAGCTCTCGTAACACGCACTGCTTCGTCGGCATCTTATCAAAAGTCCCTACTGGTCATCTTTTGTAGAGTATTTCTTCATTGGACTACATAATCTTTAGTCTTCACTAACAGTATGCTCGCCATATTTATAACAGTGATATATTAAATTTATATGAATATTCAAATAAAGAACAAGATAGCTTTTACTACTTAATATATTCAAAACACTGTGATAAATTGTATAACAATATAGGTCGCCATTTGTTATTGAATGATTAGCACGAAATTGCCGCAAGCTAAAGGTAAGCTGTTTTGTCTGTGGATGTTGAATGTCGAACTTGTTCATCAAGTTAAGTTCGATTAAATAGACCGTCATGGCCAGTTTCATGGACATGCGTGAGCGCATCTATAATGCATTCATACTGGGTTAGTTATTGTTTAAAAGTAAGTGGAGTATAACAAAATATACTTACGGCATAGTGTTTAACTTCATGTAGGTATCCAAAGGTAAAGATTCTAAATTTTGATTAATGTCGTTTGCTCCTGAGAGCCGTCTCGCTGTTTTTATCCAACTGCCTCTTTGTCTTCGAAATGCCTTATCATTTTTTAATAGCTGTAAATGCCTTTTAACAATATCGTGCCATTTCCATTTGACAGTAGCCGGTGAATCACTCGCTGCATCTTCTTTACAAATCTGAAGACCATCACTAAACCTTCTCATGTTTTGCAAATATATTTCATTTGATTTTGGAGGAAGGCTTCTCCGTCTTTCTTCGGGAATAATTCCCGAATCCTGTGAATTTTGCTCTGCTATCCATTTAGATATAAAATCATTTTTATCACAGACATGCGCAATCACTGGCTCTTCTTTGGGTGGCGGTGGTATCCAATCCAAGCTAACCCAGTGACTAGATTTTGGTTTTGATTTAAAAATTACATCTATCTCATCATCACAGTCCGATGAGCCTATCGAACATACGGATGTTTTTTTTCTGCGGAAGCGTGAGCGTACCAACGGCTTAAACGGCGGCAACAGCTCATTATTCACGTTCAAATCTGTCAAATCATCTCTTCTTACATCCTGTAAACTCTTAATAGTCTCTATATTAGCATAAGAGTTTTCGGAGCATGAAGAATCTACACTTAATCTACTTCGTTGTAATGGTTTAGCTAACCTAATACATTCGATATTTTCATTTACAGCGCACCCAATTTCACGTTCACAAGTTAGAGATAATCTCCTTTCATTGGATTTTTCATTTTCCATTTCTATTATTTTAGCCATACTTAAAAAATTATCTTTTGAATTTTCTACTATTCTGGTTGGTTTTTGAGATTCCTTTTCGTTATCTTCACCATTGTTTGTAATTGATGAAAACGAGTTTCTATCGTTGAATTCTATAATTCTTGTAATTTTTTGTGGTACTTCGTTTTCTTCATCTATTGACACTGGGGATGGTAAATTGTCATTTTCAAATTCAATTATCCTAGTTATCCTTTGTAAAGGTTCCTTTTCCTTTTTCATTTCATCGCCATGGAAATCGTCCAATTCGATTATTCTTGTTATTCTTTGGGGATACATTTCTTTTTCGGAAACATGTCGATCTTCTGTGCTAAGATTTCTTGTTATACTCGTATTAAATTGATTGTCTATTAAACTATCGTGATACTTAGCTGTAGATGTACCAAAGTTCTCAAATATGTTTTTTTCTTCTAGGGAATTGTTTCGGCTTTTTGCTTTCTGTAAAGCGCTTTCAGATAGGAAAACACAAGGCACTTCTACTTGCATGGACATCTTTCTTCGCCTGGACATTGTGTTTTCTTTCTCTTTGTTGATATCATTGTTTATGCTATCGGACACAGCCGTATGGGGTAAAATAATAGGCGTACCGGCCACCATGCGCAAAAAATCTGTAACAGCAGCTATGTGGGCACCTGTAACAGCACCTTGTAATTTAACACCTGATACTTGGTGAGGCACAAGTTGATTATCGCGCATACACCATACAACGGGCAAAGCCCCTTCCGACACCATCGTCGTGTCTCAAGAGTTTAAATAATTTAATCACTCTATTATTTAAATGAAACGTTTTAAAAGTTTTTTATACTACACACAATTGTAAGTAATAAGATCACTGGAGGTTTTCCGGGCTACAACCTTTCATGAAACTAAAAAAATACAAATATTCGAACAAATAAGTGTGACGTGTATGGGGCGACATAGCGCGATCGCAGCGCGGGTGCAAGCGACACGGCACAGCGGGTATGCACGTGCGAACGCGGCGGAGGTCGCGAGAGATAAGGCGGTGAGAGCCGCACGCGCAGCGCCGCCGCCCGCACCCGCGTCTTCCCCGCCACCTCGGCGAGCCATCTCCGATCATACATCAAATTTTATCCATTGCACTTCGAATTATATAACGGTATTGGTGGCCTATTAATGATTAAACTACTGGCAGTATATATCTTGACATTCGTAGCTCTGAATTAAGTAAAGGAATATACTTAATGCATTTACTTAATATTATTGTCCATTTATAAAAGTTTAAACTAAAATTTTATTAAAAGAAAAATTGTCAATATTATTGGCCAATATATTTTATGGTTTTTTTAAATTTAAAAATTACATGAACATATTTTCAACATTCTTAATTTATAATTTGCATAATATATGCAGTCAATTCACATCAATTCCAGATTCGCATTACTGACGCAACAACAGCAAACTAAAATTAGTAAACCATTCGGCTACCGCGGACATCGTTTATTGTAACTGAACGATTAACAACCATTTAGATTCATCGTTAGGCATCGCTCATTAACATTTACTGCTTTATATCTATAAAATATAATAAAAAGAATTCAAGAGCCAATGTTCATTAAATATGACCTATTTATTGGACTGTGGGTCATAAATTATTTAATAATATATTGTGTAGTAGGTACGGCCATCTTGTCAGGTACAGTTACGCTGCATTGTATTGCCACTATTGCAGCCATGATGGTCTTGACCATCGACATTGACGAACAAAATTGCTATCTTTGTCTACACACGGTTATAGACTAGCCGTTAACTAAGTTAACAACTTTAGAACTTAGCGTATCTGCAATATTCGTTTACAATATTTCTTGCATACTTACAGTGAACCGTAATATAAATAAATCCAGGCATTTTGTAATATGTTTTTTTTATTATTGTCAACCGAAAGACGTTTCTATCAAACACCTTGAGCATGGTTTATGAATGGATGTAACTTTGTAACTCTAAATTGTTATTGGCAAAGTAATAACTTTAAGGCTTCAATGTACAAGCAATGCAATTATATGCGCAAATGCCAATCAACAGTTACAATTGGCGCCGGCGCAGCTTGTGATGCGTGGCCCGTATGTGGGACAGACAAATCAGGTATTAATTATCCATACAACGCCTAATCAACCTTTGTATGGGTCAACATCAAGGAATGTCATCTTGATGAGTTCGAAATAGAGAGTGAGAACTAATATGACATAAACAAAAAAATAGCAATTAGTAGCACAATTTTAATGTAAACGTGATCTCTATAGGGTCAAGCCTAATATCGGTGATATTTTCCCAAGCTTTATCCCAACATGTGGCTGTTATATTACGAAACTTATGTCTAGAATAAAGTCAAATTTTTAAATGTGCTGAAAGAGTAAAGTTCCATCTCTCCTATATAATGTGATAGTTTTAAAATGCTTTTTCAATGTTAGAAATAGACTTAGTAGATTTATTTATGATGATTGTTAAACAAACGTCAGCACATTCGTGATAATTTGCTTAAGAGCGACTTCACAGAAGAACTTTCTGTTTATCGGAAATCTGGCAAGACCAACAAGCAGGAAAATAATTTTTAAATTATATTCAACAACCTTCAGTACAAAACCCGATATAGATTCGTCTCTTACGTCAAATAGATCTCCATCGTTGACGCCGAAGTTCATAAATTAGTGGCATTGCACTGGACTATTTATACTATCCACTTTTTATCCATTGTACGTAATTATTTTTTAACAGTTCAATAACATAAATTAAATTTATTTCTACACTAGCGGCACGCTCGCCGCTTAAGTGAACTGAATTGCGTTCGTTGCGATATATTATTGAAAATCGTAAATAAAATGTTTTTGTTTTTATATATATATATATAATTATTATCATATATATATTTTCTGAAATATATATAGCCTAAGTTACATCAGGTAACTTAGGCTATATATTTCAGCAGCACATTCGTGATAATTTGCTGTTTCAGAGATTAGCCGGAACAAACAGATAGACGAGACAAAAACTGTAAAAGAAATATTTTAGTATATATGTTCATATGCATGCAGTAAGAAGCCGTTATTTTATTGTTACAAACAGACAACTTTATTTATTAGTATGGATATATAATGTTACTTCGAAGAAAATGATGCTTTAATTAAGTACAAAATCAAAAATAATATGATAAGTAGACATCCAAAAACAAGAGTTTGTAGGTCATTTTGATTAAACTTTACAGACGTGTGACAGCTTGATGGAGATACATCGGAAGCAATTACGTTGATCCTTATCAAATTCAAATCTTGAGAATAAGTATTAAATGAACACATTTGTAATGCAGTTGAAAATATATTAACCACTTGCACTTTATTTTTGTTTACAGTAAAAGATTACTATAAGCAAGAGTAATTGGACAACATAAAGAGAATTCTTTATTTTAGTAATAATAAAGCATGATAAAAAATAATATAAATCCTCCTCTATAATAATAAAAAGACCCAAAAACATAATTTTTCAATATTTAAAAACTAGCCTAAAATCAGAACGCCGCGCCGTAACTATTGGATATTACTTGCTTAAAGGTAAATTATGACGCATTGTATTTTGTTGAAGAGAAAATAATTTTCCTTGAAAATTGTTTAACGTAGCTTTGAACATCCTTCAGTGCATATTCGTGTCGACCAGTGTGCTAGCACAGTAATTTCGTGGAAGCGTGGCTCGTCGCGACATTGGCGCCAGGAGGCGGCGCCTAACCGAGTAATTCGCGACGCTCGCTTTTTCTTCGGCACATATTGTGGCACTTTCAATTAAAACAGCTTCATTTGAAAGGATATATTCTTATTACTCATATTCATGCATTTATTAATTACCTTATAAACATTTTTGTTTTAATTATTCAAGTTTAAACAGGACCGCGTTTTTTACCTAAAGAATGTAATTAAAAAGCGTTACGTTAACATAAGTACGAGTGAAAGGTATTTATAATTACTAAGAGTAGTCCTAGAGCCCTAGAGTATTGGCTAATATTTTGCGAATGACTATCATACAAGTATGTTACGTAATTAAAGTGTTGTTTAGCTACATTTATAACAGACCATCAACGAGTTTTATGTTCATTCATAATATTCAAAATCAATGAAGTCCAAATCCGCTAGAGCGTTAGAGTTGTGTTATGGACGGTAAAGTTACTAGAAGAAAATATTACGTAAGCGCTTATATGATCACTTCTCCGTAAACCATAGCCACTTTGTCTTCTAGCAAATATTTTAATAAGGAAAATATAACATATCTTAGCTACAATATATACTGTATGATATAATTATATTATAATTTTAAAATGTATCTTGTGACGCTCGTGAGCGCCACATTTTTTTGAAAACATCGATTTATAATATACTTATTAATATATTAATACATGCTTTCAAATATTATATATCTAAATATATATTGAGGCCATAGTGTAATCAGAGCGCCATCGTATTCTTATACTAACAAACAAACATAATAAGCTATGCTGGAAGCTGCAATGGATACTGGCTTAGTTGATTAAATGTAAGGATTATTTCAGTTTGAAGAAGAGAAAGACATGGCTTGTGGAAATAGCCCAAGTGGTGTGGGCCTAGAGTGAACGGAGTGTCTCGACACTAGTTTCTCTCTGCCTATACCGTTATGCGGGTTACTATTTTAAGCATGACAAAATATTTCGAAGTCAACATCTAAATGTAGTGGTATGATGGTTGGCTATGTTGTAAATTATTGGCAAAGCTTTTATATTTACCAAAACGTATGACACCAGAAAAAATTGCTATAAGTTTTTATTTTGCTTTTTTACTAACGATGGACTTTGTCTCTTCAGCGGGAAACCAAAATATTATTTACGCTGTCTGCAGATTCGTAACTATACCGACCTAATAATTGTCAATGCATATTTCGGTCATGTATGTTTATTTTGTTCCTTAAACCCTAACTTTTTATTTTTAAATATGAACAATTTCCGGAGCTCACATCGAACATATAGAGCTGTTGCAAGTATGGTGGCGACTTTATATTTAAAGGCTTAAGACTTATTTGATTTCAGTAAAACCTATAATTAAATCTTTTATATAGAAACACACCGCCCAGAACCGGGGTGCTACACGGGTTTTAAGTTTACATTTTTCTCATCATAACATTTACGTTATTCATTATAGTTATCGCATCGCAATGACGAGGAAATGATTAATGTTAACAAATACTTATATTTCTAAACCTGTCTATTTATGGAATAAATATTTGAAGTTTAATTTTTTATGTCTAAAATCTTACTTAAACTTCTTTGTCTATAAACTTGAAGATAAAGCTTAAAATTTTAACAACGTAATAACTTTGTATATAATACTGGTATTTTAAATTTTAATTTTTTTCTCACGAATAATAGGAAAAAATATTGTATTATTACACAAAAACCTAATTAAAGAAGCATTTTCAAACCAAAGTTTCTAGTTGGTAACGATGCAAACAAATTTTAACACAAGCTATAAGATATACCATACCTATATTAGTACACGGATTAACCGCCTAGATAGTGCAAATGGGGAAAAACTAGAAATTAGAATATTGATTTGCAGTAGCATTTATTAAAGTCAGTAAGTACAGATATGGTGTATTCTACATATACTATGATGAGTAGAAAATACCTAAATTATGTCTCTGTATAAAAATATTATACATAAATTCATGAAGAGACATTATGAGTATCACTGTATAATAATAACATTGTTGAATGTATTTTATAACTGTGTGTCACTTACACCTATTTCTAAATTTATTTGTGCTATAGGTATTATCTTCCAATTTAATAATGTTTCAAATACCATTGTTAAGGACAAGTGTTGTTTTTCAGTACATTCTAATCAATTGTGAAATGGAAGTGATTAGTAATGTGGAGTTTAATTAGCTTGTCGTTACGTTCTCGAAGTACGTCAATCTGCAGATTACGGTTTAAGAGCGATCTAGACGCGAACGTAGAAAGTTGCGGCGCGACTGAACGGCGCCTACGTATGTCCTGCGCTCCGCATTCTCCCGCCCGAGCTTTAAAACAAGACTAAAAAGCACAAAATGTCTCTGATAAACTAAACAAAGTATAACTTGGAGCTAGAGCCTTTAGACGATAGAGAAAATAGACAATTATTGAACACATCCAAGGCTATCTGTTCTAAGAATAAAACACTAATGAATAGTTTGTTGCTCCCAATAGCTGATGCTTCATAAAATGTACTGTAGAGTAGGGAATGCGCTCGCCGTCTATTTTAGTTTTTTATCGATTGAGCGGAGCCCTTAAGCGTTATTCTTGTTACAATTTATTGATATTAGCAATTTTGATATTATAGAATGCGTTCATATTTCTATCTCGATAAGGCCAGAGCTTCAATATATAATTTAATTAAGTATGCCCTTAAAATTATATTTTGGGTAAAAGTAATATTATGTTGGCAAGTATTTATAAATGAATTTAAATAAATCATAGTTAAATAATAATTAATTAATTAAATATTAGAGATTGATACGATTTCGAAATATATAATATTATAAAATTATTTGAAAATATCGCGGTGAAATCGTAGCGGTCATTATTCTAAGTATGTAGCATCATTAAGGATTAGTTTCCATGTTATCTATTGATGTTAAGAGGTCAATGATGATAAATTTCACTAATTACAGTGAATGTCAAATATTTATTTAAATTAAAAATAAATTTACGTGTATACATACATACATAATACATTTACGTAGTAGAGAGAATTGTACAAGTGTCAAAAAATAAGAATGATTATTTTTTGGTCTTTTTATACCGTAACTATGAAGTGTCATAAAACTCCGGTTTGCGTCTTGCCAGGGTGAAATGAGTACAATACAATTCTGAGCGAGATCAAACCGACAACTATGGCGTTTACAGTCAGACGTTGTCCCACTGCACTACAAAGGCCTCATTTTAGTATTTTCTAAATTGTAACTATAGTTATACATTATATTGAAACGTGATTATTATAAACTAGATTATTATTATACATATTAAGATATTAGGTAGGCAAGATAACTTACGAGTCAGACGCCTTATGCGACCAAGGAAATGAAAATTTTTTTGTCCCCAGGTTGGGTTCTAGTCTACAACCACGATGGCCTCAAGATCACATATTAAGGTTGGTAACAGGTGATATATCAATCCAATTGTAAGCCTAAAGAAACCACTAAACCCTAAGACACCCAAAGCTAGTTATTTCACAAAAATAATCAATTAATTTATTAATAATTCATTATTAAAGCACACAAAGATGATATTTTGTCTTCAAAAATTTTTACAGCTCATCTGTTGCCCTGTGGCCCAGGACAAGAAAAAGCAATATGCAGAGCGAACAATACATTCAAAAAGATTTCATGAAAGACGAGCCTTAACCTACATTTCAAAATGATTACAAAGGAATGTCACGAAGTAGCAAAACATTGTTTGGATAATAGAGGTGTATAAACAATCGCTAGCCGCGGAGCCCGGGTCGATGAACGACCTAGCTCGCACAAGGCGTTTCCTCTGTGCTGTAGAAACATATTGCAAATGCGCGCGATTAGAGATGAGCGCGATTTTTTAATAATTTATATGTTAATTATGTTTCATGGATAATAGCAAATTTTTCAATGCAACTAACTACATACTATCAACGTATTATTTGACGATAGAGCAGTAAATGGAAATGATTATATTAATTATGAAGGATTTTTGATATGTATAATATTTTGTAATACATTTCTTTTAATCTATATAGCCTTTTAATCGTAATTTGGGAAAAAATAAAGTTAACATTTTAATAAACAACAAATATATCTAAAAGCGACACCGGAAGTATTAATATCTAAGAAAAAATTAATTATACGCGACTGATTCGCGATATACATTCCAGTTTGGGTATTGCAAAACTCTCACTTATGATTGTCGCATTTGCATCTCGTGTAAGCAACGCTTCATTGCCGATAAAATTGGCAGGCAGCAAAAAACATCATTTTGACTGGTCGCTGAAGTTTCTAATCAAATCTGGGTCAACGGAAACTTACAACGCATTTGATATACTGAAAGTTTTACATCATTCTTCATTGATAGGCAACAGTCGGTACCAGGATCGGATCAGTACGAGAAACGAGGGGAATTTCTTGTTGAGTTTTATAATATAGCTGCCAACAAAAATCAAACGACCGCTATTAATTTAAATTACAACGTCAGAGTTTATTTGACTTTATAATTAGGATTAGGTATCTCCATATTTTGATTAGTGACAAATAAATAGACAGCGAAAATGTGTAGGTTGACAACTGCATTTGTAATTGAAAAATTTATTCATGTGAGACAAATAAATGGGAAAAAGAGAAAGCTCTTTTTAAAAGCAATTGTGAACATGTTGAATCTTTCCAATAAACAATACTAATTTCGTTAGAATGCATATATATGTGCAGTGGTAATTGTAAGTGTCACCACTTACATGTATTTAATGCAGTGAGTATATACTAAGCAGTATGTGTGTCATGATGCTTTCGCGGTCTTGATCTTTGACTTCACAAAATTAACCATGACACGGGTGTGTGTCACTTCAGTTCAGGTAGCCTCGATTAACATCTATCAATTTAATATCTTACATATTGTCATATCGTAACATATAAAAAGTGTAATGTGTTTTTTTTCCTAATAATGCTCATAAAATAACTTAATAAATTAATCTAACATTTGCATAAGCACATGAATATTAAATGTTTAAAGTAGTATTTACATTTTCAATCTACGTTATATTATTATAACTATGAGGTATTAACCTAATTTCGTTGTTTGCAAAGCGCTGCGTATTGAATGCTATCGGGAGTTACCTACGGCACGCACGAGACATTACAAAGTCGTCAATGTAAGGGAAATTGCTCTCCGGTCATTCTGTAAACAACTCAACATGCTGTTTCAGTTTCGTCACATCTGGACACTTTCTAAAGAAACTGCAACAACTAATAACTGTGGCAAGAAGCTGCCTACCTTCCACTGGAAACATGTGATAATAAGGTATAATTGCACACCACCTCTGTGACTATATTTAGCGCCAACACTCAGGATCTAGCTGCGTATGCGACTTGTTCAATTACGTAAAGCGGTTGAGCCCATTTCTAATCTAAAAATAATCGTAGGTTGTACAGACATTGGCGCCACTAGGATCGTACGTGAAAGTAAAAACAATTATATTAAATATCACCGATAATGTCATTTAATAAAATACATTTTAAGAATATAGTGCTTCGTGAACTCGGACATATTAAAACCCCCAAGGAAGAACTTTAATTAATAATTAAAGCAAATAATTCTTTGATTATAAAATTTTACTAAACAATTAATATTTAATTACAAGATTTACATATAATTTAGACGTAAAATAACATAAAATAGCAATAACAAAGAGTATAGAAAGGTAAAATAAAATAAGTTATATATATTATAGAATAATTGTTAGTAAATCTCTACAGAGCAAGGAGCCACAGCACGTGACGATACAATTAGTTAAATGGCACTTATAGGTTATTAATAGTGGCTTATTGTTTTCTTGTCACGTTTCATCTAACTTATAAATTACCTTAATAATTTAAACAAATCCATTGTTTTAAATAGTCATTGTGTTATAGTCTGAAGCAAACATTAATTGACAATTTACGAGGCTTTAAAATATCGATAAAAGATTTAATAATCTCATAAGAAAGGAACATTTGGTTATTCCAGAAATATAATTAATTGAACTGCATATATAAAAAAAATGTATTGACTACAACAGAATAACCATTATAAAGTACCATTTAATGTTTAGTTTTATTATAAAAATTATCAATTTTTTTTAAAATGCAAACGTTACGGAGATTGATAACATAATTCTATGAATAGTATATCCGCGACTGAAGCAGGGTAATACATCAGTGGCGCCAGTGGTACTTAATCGTTCGTCTGCGCGTTCTTTGCGAATTTTCCCCTGCACTTAGTTACTACAACATTAGCAAAGGGAAGCTATCATTTACGTGGCGACGGGGCGGATCCACGGGCCAACCGGATTATTACTTGTAAGACTTCAAGCACTAATTAAAGTCTTAAGTAATTGGAATTCGATACTTTTGTATGTTCACAACTGGATAATCTACTACGTTACATTAGCAAATTCAAAATATTTTATATACAGACAATTCAATTATTAACATTTCTATGTTCATTTCTATCTATATTCATTTTTATTTTTTGTACTATTTCAGGTAATATTTTATAATAAGGTAACAGAACTTACACCAAAGTAAATAAAAATTATCACAGTCATCCTAAAGATGCAGTTTGACTAGTTAAACACGTGAAAAGGGGCAATGTTCGTACGCGACACATCGTCTGCAGTGACCTTAATTGCATGCGATCTCGGACGCTGCTCTCTCTTAAATCAAACTTGAGGGCCCTAGAACCCCACTTATCACTAGACGTGTAGATCATCCTCCCTAGCATGTAAAGGTGTGCCTTATGCAATAAGCCAATGACCGCGTCAACTCGTGTGTGCTACCTGTCTACACTTTTGATAGAACAGAAAATTCAACTTCTTCATAAAAATCTGAACTGATCGATCGTATTGTGAAAGGCGCCAATATTAAAATTCATATTTGTAGTTATTATTATATAAGACTATGCTGACGCCAAAAAAATATCCTATTCGAATTCCACTTCCATGTTTGGTGAGAGACAGGTTCGTTAAAAATGTCTCAATCAAAGAATATGAATATTAAACAAATTTAAATTCTCAATATATTACAAGAAATTAAGGATTTATATATATTGTATTACTTTTTGTGTTAGTTCCGTTTATTGTACAAAGATTAAAAAAAAGTTAACTAGCGCTAGGGCCGGAGCGGTGAACTCGGGCATCCTGTCTCCTAAGACGACAGACGTCGATGGCAAGCCATCTTTCTAGGAAATGTGGGTTTTCAGAAGCCGTTAGTAACACAGAAGCCATAACTTTTGGGTCAATTGATTGACTTACCTTATAGGAATTGAATTCTTGCGGATATACTTTTTTGTGTAAAAAAATTACGATTTATTTACTGGTAGGTTAATATTTTTATTTTAGCTATAAGCAAAGACAATAAAATGTACAAATTAGCATATTCCACGGGTTATAATGTATAATCATTCCCGCATGTACAATATTTGGAGGCCATGTTTTAAGAACCTTTTATATGCACATACTAATTAGCTTTTGCATTTTAGGAATATTTTAAAAGAAATTAATCGTATTAGAGTTTACATATTCCTATATAAATCTTATACTTTTCAATTTTATTATCATTTAGGCTATATAATAGAAAAACAATTACACCAATACAATACGTAATCATTTATAATGTAAACATATTTGAAAGTTTAATTTAACCATATAGTAGCTGCAACTCATGCAAATAGTTTATAGCTAATGGTTGATCAGAATGCGTTGGTAAGTGTTGTATGTCGGTTTGACGCGGTTTGCGATTCAGCGAAGCGGCTGACAGGAAGCCACTCCGGGATCGCACTTACATGCCATGCATAATCACATTCTACGTCTAAATGATCATGATATATGTAGAAAAAACATGAATTGCGAGGAAAAGACCAAAATGGTTTTTGTTAATTGTACAATGAGCAGATATTTGCTATTTATAATAAGTAATATAAAATATTTATTACTTGACAGGCCCGTCTTAATTGACTATTCAAGTGACCAATCTATGTGAATCTCTAAATGAATACGTACATAATATTAATAAATCGGTCCAGTGCGAGTCAAACGCGCAATTATTTATATAATAAGAACACACTCCTTGCCATTTATTTTGATTATAGATCTACGGGATGTACCTTATAGATTTTATTAGGCGACGAATTTCATACAATATGTGAATATAAAACAGAAGCGCTTATTTCCTTTGTTTATTTTCTGTGTTTTAAGAGACTAGGTAAGATATTGACATGCTCAGCACAAGAGCGAATAGTAAGGTTAGGAAATAACTTTTGATACCAATATTTTTTTAATTCAATTAAATGTAACTGCCGTTTAATATTATAGACCGAGTTAGAAGTTAAAGAACAAGTTAAAAAAACCGTCAAAGCTCATAGATGATGAATTTATGCATATACATTCCTAACACGACTAGCTATAAAATGTTTGCAGTGGCGTCGATCGTTTCATTCACTCATCAACGCACCGTTAAGTAAGCTGCAAGAATAGCTATTAGCTAAGCATCCAGTCGGCACAAATGCTACAAGTAATGTATAAGAACTTCAACATTTCATATTTGTCTTACAATTTACCTGTTTGATCAGGAAATGTTTCCTTATGAGCATATTAATTTTACTGATGGCAGCCAGTGTTAGTTTCCTAGCTAATATTTGGCACAAAATAATTTCAAGCTATAGTATTAAATTTATTATTTTTTAGTTAATGTACCAGCACGTTATCTCTTTCCTTTATTTACAAGATTGCTAGGCTACTGACATAACTAACTAATGTGTTGACCTCTAAACTATTTTCTCTATGTAAAGTGACATTGGCGAAATGATTAGTGCTCATCTAATCGTATTTGGACAACGTGAGTTATTCTTACTTACTTCTAAAGGAATTTTGGAAAATACAACCCTAAGTAAATTTTAAGCTGAACGTTTGTATGAAATATGATAGTTTTGAAAGAAAGGTGAAATTTTTAATTTCAATTCACTGTTAGAGAAAAAATTAAAACCCTTATTGGTATTTGGTGCTTGTAAGTTAGTTTTTAATGCAAGAAAATGTCTCATGGGAAAATCGGAAACCACGTAGGCAAGGACGCGAGCGGAAAGTTAGTAGTTTATATTTTAATGATTATTAATAATTAACAAATCGTTATGTAGTAAATTTATTCTAACAATTCTTTGCTACCTATTTCTATTTTGTTAAGGAGCAAAAACCAAATGAAATAAAGCCGCTCGCTTGTATTTACGTCGACGGTTAAAACTTAAGTAAAAAATATTGGCGTCAAAATAAAAGATCAGAGTTCTTAGTCATACTAATTGTACTAAAAAAGTTGTAAAAAAAATCAAATCACTTAATAAAAAATGATTAAAGATCTTATACGTCACAAGGAAGTTTCTAAATAAAGATACGTAAAGGGCAAGCTACAAAACGCCATCGCCACTTGTAACAAGAATTTGTAAATGTGAGCAAAATAAATATTTAATATTCAATTAATGTGCACATATACATACAGAAAAAAATTAAGTCAGTTCTAAGCTTTAGGTAAATTATTCAAATATTTATTTAAGTAGGATTTTTTTAGTTTTAGTCATTTAATCGTACCTAAGAACTATTATAATTAATATAATCGAAGGCAATCTAGACAATTTTCTATTTTTATTTTCGTAAAACGCCAATTAAAATCTCCCCGCATTCTTGTGTAAATTGTTATATTTATTAAGTTTATAGTACGTAAAAAAGGTTACAAGTAAAGCTTATGACGTCATAAAATTCGCGTACGAGTTACCTGTGGTGGCGGAAATTCATAAGGACGCTTTTGTTTGCATTGAATGTGAAACTTAAATGTTAGATCGTGCCTTTAGTAATTTTAACAGCAAAATGATGACACATTAATATTAGTAAACATTAAATATGCACGTTGTTTGATAACTACTATGCAAAAACTAAATACGTCAATGCTTGACTCATAGTAATATGAAGCTTTAAGTAACTACAAAAACCTTTTAAAAGATTTTTAAAGCGAAAATTTCATGACCTGAATTCATACCTGAATTCATCTTCGAATTATTAGTTTTACGTTTTGATGGTAGAATTTAATTTAATTTATGAAAAATAAAGTGAATCGATACTAGGTTTGAAGCGTAAATATACTTACAAGATAGCAAAAAGATGGTATTTTTTTAAAAATACACCTTCATATAATTGGTAAAACAAATAATGTAACAAATAATTTTTTTCAAAATTCAAATCTATTTCCTGTCAATTAGACACAACCAAATATTTCGATTCATTAAATATATCTATCTACTTGAAAGATATGAATTAAAAATCAGCTTACGTATGCACCAGAGAGCAGATAATATATAACTTTATACTGCCTGTTAAATTTGTAAAGAATTTAATTTATCATAATCGATGTTTCGGTACTAACGACCCTTATATTGCTGTGACCGTATTACCTAAATACCTTCGAGCAATTTTAATTTAGAATACATTCAATGTTTATTATTATCGTTCGTTTAAAATTAACTTGAATGATGATTGAAAATCCAAATCCAGGAAACGGACGAGAAAGTTAAAGGTATTTTTAAGACTGTAAAAAAATAAATTAAAAATGTATAAGCAGCTATGAAAATGTTACTTCCTTGTATATAGTATATTTGATAGTTTTGAGCTTATTAAAGTGATGTCTTCTGATTATGTGCAATACATTAGCATATAAATTATTAATAGAATGACAGAATTATCCTCCTGAATGAAAATCATATTAACATAACACGTTTGAAATATCTAAAGAATGTCATTAAATTCATGAGAATCTAAATACGTATGGCGCCAGGTAAATTATGAAATGGACTGGTGTATTTTTGCATTTAATCGTTTACGCATTTAGAAAATAGACTTGATGTGATAAGGAATTATTTCTAGAAATTATAATTATAGTTTATTCAATTTCTATTTTTAGTTTTAGAGAGCGCTACATTTGTCTAGGGAGTACTTTCTTTGTCTAGGGAGAAGGCTTTTACTCTTGTTATTGTCAAATATTCTGCTATCAAGCAGAAGCGTAGAAATATTACTTTGGCTTTAAACTATTAAAAGGCAATGATGTCAGTTACAAATCGAGATTAAATTTATATATTTACGGACTTATATGTCATAACGTGGCTTGCATCATAAAGCTGAGAATGGAACTGCACTTGTATTGGCAGGCGCAGGTCGCGATTTTCATAAATCAAATGTCCTGCCTATTGTGTCAGTTATACTTTATACAAGTATGTATAAAAGCAATTAATTTCTCATCCAAAACTCACGAAATTACTAAGAAAATTTAGTGTAAATCATATCTGTCATACTAACAATCATTTTATGTGTCGTACGTAGTATATAATATCTAAAACATTTCAGTATTATATTTTTCTAACTGTCTATTATTAGTAATAGTGCTACCAAAATGTCTTTGTTATAATAAATATTAACATTTTAAACCAGAATAAAAATAAAAAGTAGGCTTCGTGAAAGTCTCCGTATGTCAATAATAATTGTAAGTCACATGACTGATCTTATACGGCTAATTCGTTACATAGGTACCGTATATAGATTATTTTTAATCAGCTCGAGTGTTTTTAATAACAATCTGTCAGCTGTCTGCACAGTGTCAGGCATCTACTTTCGCTTGCAGTTTTTCTAACATACAAACTGTGACAAGGATTGGTCGCGCTGTTACGCAATCTCAAGTTTGCAATTATTATTGTAATAGCGTTAAATCTAAACGAGGCATAACCCGCCCGACGGTGGCGGGGTGAAAGTTGATATTTTAAAGTAAATATACACATATTACAAAACCTTTTAAATAAGTTTGGTTTTCACGAATACTAGTTAGTAATAATAATAATAATATTACATAAAGATTCTATTTTCCTTACTTTTTAAAATTGGATATAATTAAGCTTAAATAAATTTAGAATTCCACCTTTATAACACCAATAATTTCTTTATCTGTCTGTCAGTTAATATTTGTTAGATACAGAAGCATACTGTCTGAATGGGAGTTTTTTATTGATTCAAGAACAGACATGATAACTAGACATAAAATTAGATTACGAGAGATAAGATAATTAAAAATCAGCCATTTATCAATCAATTAATCATGATTATTTGGTTTTTTAAGTTAGATTTTTCTATACTGTATGTATGTATTACTCTGTCTATCAAATCGATAGAAAACAAATAATAGGCAGGACAGTCAAGAACAAAATGAATTGGCAATAAATATATTTGTAAACATTAGTAAAAATAAACAAGTTAACTAAGTTAACAAAGTTATGAAACTTATGAAATTGAATGCTGTCATAGTTTTGTCTATTCAGATACAAAAACAACTATATTATTGTCATCAATCTCATTTATATTTAGATGAGTTTGCTGCCTAAAAAAATTCAAATAAAGAAGCATATGGAGAAGCGTATGAAATTATAAAACAAACAATAGAAAGCTATATTAGTAAGTTGAAATTAAAATTGAATAGTTAAAATATCATAACAATTGCAGTATTCATGATCCATAAAAAACAGCCCGTGGAAATAATTTTTTTGTATATTATGTATTGGCTAACGATTAACTAATGAATGAAAATTTATTTATGAAATCAGACTTTGGCAGACACAAATAACCTACTACTAAGAGACCTTTATGATAGTTTTTGTAATTATATCTTGCCACATGTGCAATAAAATGCTAAAACTTAGGAATATACATACATATAATTACATTTGCACCAACATATTTTTGACCACAATGTTCAGTACTTTTTAATCACTATTTAAAAGGCTTAATATTATTCCATAATTAATTGTGGTCAAATTGATATATATTTGTTTGTGCCTTAAATTTTTACATTTCACATTAAATAATGTAACTAGAAAAAGTATATATAGAGTGTTCAAAACACTCAATGCTTGTATTACAATCAATTTATGATTTCCACATTAGCACATCAATAGGAAGCAGTTAGTGAACAACATCCTCATTTATTATATTTAATTTGTTACTAAATCATCACACAAGGTATATATGAATGTAGATAAAAAAACTTAAACATAACTTTCACATTTCATTGAATTAATACTAATATATCTTACATCACAATTATTAGAATTCCAATCACAAAATGGAAATGCTAATGATTCTTAACCATGTAATGAATATTATCAGGTTTTATGTTTAGGGGAATGTTGTGTTTATATTATGATTTAAAAAGAAATGAATTACAATACAGAATAATGTATGCTTAAAATTCAATATTATATGATGAATTAAACAATTGTTTTAATAACATTATAACTGCCTACAAAGTGGTAAACAGCAAAATTAAAATAATTTATTATTTTATGTATTAGAATAAAACATTCTATTCTACAATATATTAATATAATATTCTAATTTTTTACTATTACTTTTTTGAGGCATATAGAATATTTTGTTAATAGATAATATAATATTTTTTTAATAGATATTGTGATTTGCAGAACTTAAAGTAGGAAATATGTTCTATATTTATAATATTTAATGTTTGGTAGTAAAAAAATCATTATCATATTCAATCATGGGGTAATTACATAAGTGTAATTGTAGTTTATTAATAAGGTAATTAATACAATTACTTAAATTTGATTATTAAAGTAAATGTAAACTTTTTAAATGAACCAACAATACCAAAATAACATATTTTTTGTGATATCAAGATCACCTTTCTATTTATGTTCACACTATCACTTGGTGTATTGTAATGTGTACATACCATGCTTTCACTTCAAACTCAATGATTCATACTTCCTATTTAAATATTGATACATAGAAAAAAGAAATTAATATTTTTTTAAGCTTTAGTCATTTGTTATTGTGTTAAAAATGTTCGAAACAAATACTTAACATACTTGGTTATTATAATATTATTTAGTATTATCATTGTTATTGTCCCTCTTATTAAAAGTAAACAAGTGTAAAGATAGAACTACATGCTTGAATACGCAAGCAGGTAAACCATAAAATAAACAATTAAATATTTAAATAAATAAAGTATAAACAGTAGCGTATAGTACCAAATATAATTAACGTAAATGAAATCGCACAGGATCCGTTCACTATTGTAATGATTGCATAAAACTGATTTGACTACTTACGGCTCGGCCTCTATAGATTGCAAGCGGGCGACATAGTTCGATGGAATGTAACCTTCTTGTTTAGTTTTCTTGCTTCTAGCTAACCACCAATCTCCCTGTGTATCATTGAGGATCTCTAAATGTTCTCCCTTTCTAAAACTAAGGTCCTCATCTGTTCTAGCATCATAATCGTACAGGGCAACAAATATTCGGGTGGGAGGGACCTCGTTTGTATCTGGGCCTTGGTTTACTGTAGATCTTATTGGATCAGGAGGCGGTGTTGGCACAGGAGTTTGGAACTGTCTTTCATGATCTTCTTCATGAGGGTTTACCCTTTCATTTTTATTTTTCGACTCCTTTTCCCCCGTGCTACTAAAACAGTTCCCCATTTTCTCTTTACAAGGTGAGACTAGTATCACTTGTTTTACATCAAATCACACACTTGTATAAATCCAAACAACTGTTTAAGTCTTTATTGTCCATTAACATTTTATTATGTCACATAAAAGTCAGAAAAAATCAACAGGAAACATAATTTTAAAGTAAACAAAGAATATAAAACTCCGTTCGGTCATGACTGTAGGCTGCCATTTTGATGAGTCATAGACAAGATATAAATTACAATTGAAATTAATTGTCTATGGGTAAATTTTTAAACTATTATACTATTAAGAATAAAAATGAACCTTGTATTAAATTTTAATAGGGAAATAGTTTATTTTTATAATATAGTAAAGATTTTTTCATATCATAACAATTATAAATAATAAATTGATCTAAGCGCCATCTAGTGCAAATTTATAACATTTGAATGAATAAAAGTTAGTAGCTGACATTACTTAGCGCTAGATGCCAGAAGTTAACAATTATAAATTATTTTTTAAAATGAAATCAAATATAAAAATAATGATTTGTTATTTATATTAATTTATTTGTTAAGCTTCACGCTGTGAATTTATAATTCCCTTATTTAGCAGGGTAGACTAGCTAGACTAGACTCAAGGAACCTAGTGTTGAGACACTACGTTGTTCCCTACTTTTCACCTTTCGTGTTGAGCGGCGGAACTAAACGCCGTGCTATTGCCTGAGCGAGGAAATTGAAATTAATTCATTCTCCCCGAGTTGGAATCGAACCCACAAACGATCGAGTTTACAAGCAGACGCTGAGTCTCTGCGCCACGACGGTCCTCATTTATATATTTTCCTTATTTATATATTTATTCATATTTAATTATTTTATTCATTTTGAAAAAAAACCTGTGGGATGTATGATTGAAAAAAACATAGGGCTGTATGTATTTTTATTTTAATGCGAGTCAAATATGCCACTACGTATACTTTTAAATGTTTTTTTTATAAGTAAATAAAGCTTGTAACAACATGTTTTAATAATGAAAATGTTCGTACTAATATTATATTACACAACAACTTATCAGTAGGTCACACACACCCGTAGTTTAATTTGTGCACGCCACCTGCGTAGCCATTTCGCGATAATAATAAACTTTTATGACATAAACTAGAGACCTTAAATAATACATTTTCCATCATTTTCAATGTTATAGAACATGTGTTACAGATTAATAATTTACATTATTTTATATGATAATAATTATATTTAAATTATATTTTCATTCCCCCGTCTTTTATGGAGTGTAGCGTTCAGTTTCGCCACTTAATAAAATGTTATTAACACTAGGTAAACTGTTCAGATTACTTTAAAATACTCTCCATTTCTATCCTTGCGTCCGTTAATTACTGCAAACGGACCGTACGTCTAAAAGTTGTAATGAGTCTATCAAATGGAGGCGTACTTGGAGAGTTTTCAGTTCAGGAGGAAAATGCTTGTGAAGAATCTAGAGTTTGAAAGAAATGAGATAAGAATTTCATTGATCTGTTTAGCAAAGTTTAATATGAATATAAATTATTTGTAATGTTTTCTCTGATGTAGATTGTTTAACGATTTGAAACTAAAATAGACTATGATATAAAATTTATGTGTTATATATTTTAATTATTGAATATTTTTAATTTAAAGAATATTTTGATGAAAGATCTAAATTTAAAGGGATTTGGTATAAAACTATTCAAAGCCAACTTTCTCGTATTCCTTGGTTTGGTGAAAAAAAGTTAACGCGTCAAAGTGTTGTTATGGCCCTTAGGCTTCGGTCTGGACATATTCCGCTAAGAAAATTTGGTTTTCTAATGAAAAAAGTAAATTCTCCAAAATGTGAGTTGTGTGGAATAGTTGATGACATTCAACATTTCATAGTGGAATGCGTCCACAATGACGGAGCACGCCGAGAATTATGTCGTCGTTTTAATATAAATTTAATGGATGTGGGTTAATTGGGTGGGATTTAATTGTTGTATAAGTTTAAGTTTAAATAGTGCATAGACTTTAGAATATTGTTTATTGTAAGTTTTTGTATATTGCTTACTTAAAAAGTCCCTAAATAAAAACAGATTAAAAAAAAAGCATTCACATTAAGTTCGCTCTGCCTACTTTGCTAGTTTTATCTTAAGTACACTGTTTCAAAGTACGGGTATACATTTGTACATTAGTATTATAACTCTAATATCTATATATATAAGTTTTTACTGTATTTTTTATTATTATTACAAAATCCTTATTGAAACTGAACGGAAATTTAGTTAGTAAAATGTGAAGCTCAGGTATTTCAAGTCCACTTGACCAACAACAATCTGCTTGAAACTAGAGAATTACATTTAAAGGCTTTAAATTAGGCCCAAGAGAGTCCCATTAGTCAATGGTTTAACTAAATGGACGTTTTAGTTGTGGTTAAACTGAATTAGTTGACATGAATCCTGAGATCTGACTGATTTAAAATGCTATAGGCATAATAAAATGAGACTGTGTGCAAAAACATTTTTCATTATGCATATTTACTACCTAAGTGGGTGGACTTAGTCTGGCCATCACCACTTTTATAATTTAAAAAGCAAAATAATACATTTTAATTTGGAATCTGTCATTCATAGATTATTATTTTGATTATATTTCTAATTTTGTAATTTTTGTGCCAATTGGTGCTTCGTACATATAAGTGAATTTGAAATTCACGCTAGTGAATTTCATGATCATTTTATACCTACATATCAATACGAACGTGGAACAACTTTTGTTAAGGTTTTTCATGAGATGTTCCAGATTTTAGATTTTCAAATTTCATTAAAAAATACTCATTATGCACAACAACTTTTATTTAAAACTCATTTTCATATTTTTTATAGTTTATCTGATCTGTTTGGGTTCGACATCAGGTGTAATGTAAATCTTAGATTTTTTTATAATGGAAAATGCTTGTATCATTTTTATTATAGCAGCATTCCATTATTCCTTATAGTTGAATGACTATGGTTCTGCATCAGGTGTGCCAGTCTTCAAAATTTACTATAGCCAAGACCTGCCCAGACCTAGCAGCTATACAAAAAAATATACAAAAAATTGAATTCAAATCTGTTCAGTAAGATACAAACTATGCTACGCAAAAATAAGTCCGTGTACAAATAGACAAACAGAGACAAGAATTTCAAAATTCATAGATCCACATTTTATTAGTGTTTTAACATCGTCCTACATTATTTTATCCTAATTCTTTTTATTGTTTATTTATAGCATAGATAAAGAATCGGATTACTGTAATTCTAATTACACTAAGTAGATAGTTTTGAATAAACTTCATTACATATTTATTGTTATATTATATTTACTAACGCACATTACGGTTATAAATATTGTAGATAAAAAATAGTTTATATGTATTATGTCCTCTGTTTATGACAGAAAAAGATCTGGCCAACCTAGTACTGTCCATACAAAAAAGGCGATTAAAGCAGTAAGGGAAACAATCCGAAGAAATCCTGTCCAAAAGCAAACTATTTTATTTCGGTAGATGAAGACAAGACAAGACAGACCAATTTTGTTCGCGTATGAGAAAATTTTTACAACTGAGTTATTTTTTAAAAAACAAAATTAATGTATTTATGATGAAAGCTCTCAAAAACCTTCCCAATTGGTTAACAGTTTAAAACGAGAGCAATGTTCGACTTCAATGATAGTTTGGTGGAGTGTTACCTGTGAAAGAATGAATGAGCCATATTTTTGTGAAACAGGTATAAAAACATCGGCACATGTATACACTTGTGCCGATCTACATACGTAAATACCGTTCTTAAGAAGGCAGTTAAGCCCCTTAACAACACCGTGTTCAATAATCAAGCATGGTCCTTTCAGCAAGACTCAGCGCCGGGTCTTAAAACTCGATTAACTCAGTATTGGTTAGAAACAAACGTTCCGGACTTCATCAGAGCTTAAGACTGGCCGTCATCTAATCCTGATCTTAATCCACTGGATTATGATTTATAGTCAGTTTTGGAGTTGATCTGAATGCCATGGTAATTTGGTGCCGATGGAACAGTCCGTATGGACCGTCCGTATGAACCGTCCGTATGAATTGGCAGTGAAGATTTCTAATAGAAAGAGTGCGTGCTGATATTGATAAATGACCTCAACGTTTAAAGGACACTTCGATTAAGTTTTACAATTTTAATTGTTGTATATTAGTGTATCAAAATAATACACTATAATAGTAAATAATATGTGGAATATACAATTAAAAAAAATGGTGTTTCTTTGTAACAACATGTATGTCAAGACTAAATATATATTTTTGAGTGTAAACGTGCTAACAGCATAGCAGCATATGAGCATATTGTATCTCATACTCTAAGCCGACTATATATGTTAATGAACCTCTATTTTGCTTGATCAGTAATAATTTTTTTGTTGTATTAATTTATCAGGAAAAGGTTCTTAGAAAATATAAAAAGATCGGTTAAGTACGAGTAGTACTCGCACATCGAAGGCTCCGTACCTATTTCATGATTCTAGGTATTCCGCTGAGGAAAATATTGTTTTAAAATTGACATTGTTTGCGGTCGTATCCACTCACTTTTTATGAAATGAACTACAGATACTAACTAACGAATTATAAGATTGTAATAGTATCTTTCTGTGTTGATCTCATAAAGTATACATTTTGAGATTTTCCTCTTTATATGTACGGTAAATTCGCGCTTCTTGTCAAGTTTCATAAGTTATTAGCTGAATAGTTCAATGAAGTACAACTAAAAACAGTCGAGAAACTTTCATTTGCGCTCGAAGTTTGTTATGGTTTTTTTTCTGGGATATATCTATAAATTTCCAATTTCAGGATTTTCGCTTTTGGTTTTATAAGTTCTAACTTATTGCCAAATTTCACACGGAAAGTATTTTGTAGGTTTTCATAACGCAGCGATTTTCATACATAATGGAAAAAAATAAGAATAAACGGTTATATCTTTTGATTGCGTTGACTTAAAAAAATATTTTTTGCTGTGCTTCAAGAGGTAATCAACTTGGATACTTGATATTAATTTCAGCTTGATTCATCCACGTGACTTCAGGAAAATGGTCTTGACAGACGGAAAGACAGACAAACACACAGACAGACAACAAATTGATCCTATAAGGGTTACGCTTTTTTCCTTTTTAGTTACGGCACCCTAAAAAGTTAAGCTGTGGACATTTCTTAGGGATAATATATAAAAAATATCTAATGTTGTTTAATATATAGGTACATTCAATTTCAATAAGTATTACAATTCAAAAGAATAAGATGTTGCATATTAAATTATAATTTTCATTTACATATATAATATTCATATGTATAAATATAAATATAATGTTTCATGTATAAAGTGAATCGAAAGACAGAAATAGAACATTTATATGTACATAACAAGGTATTACATATTATATTACCTATCTTAGAGTAAATCTGAGATCAAGCGGACGAAACCGCGAACTGGTCCGCTAGTAATCATATAATAATCAAAATTTAGACGAACTTTGACTATAAAAATAATATATTATATATTATTATTAATATATTATTATATATAGTCAATGTTTTACATTTGTAAGGTTTCCAAGTTCTAATTTAATCTAGTGCAGATTTCTTAAGATAAAAATGTTTTTCAGTGGCGACGTTGCGAAAAAAAGCTGAGCCTTTTATTGAAAAGTGTCCAATACTCTTATCTACAGTTCGATGATTTTGATGCCATTATCTGAATTGTTTGTAAGTTGCTTTCGTATAAAAATTTGAAAGGACTTGTACCAAACCAATATTTGATATATGAAATATTACTGTATTATAATTCCAAATTGAAAGCCAAGCATTTCAATCCAGCATATGTAAACAAATGAATTTGTTTATTTATTTAATTTATTTATTTAGGTATGCTGGAGGTCATTATACGCTAGACATTAGTTAAAATAACAAGCACAAAATTTTATCATTTATGTATGTATAAACATTTGAAAGCAAACACTGGATGCGTATGTTGTGTCCAGCTGCGTTATAAATGTGAGTGATATCCCGGGTAGCATTTGAATAACAATTGCAAGACGAGTTATAATAATTTATTGAAAGAAGATTGATATGATATGACGTCGAATTCAAGTAAGAGATTCTTGTTTGAAAGTATGTATACTATTGGATTGTAATCCTTTGTAGGGTTCCGTGCCTCAAAAGGAAAAACCGGAAAACTTATAAGATCGTTTTATTATCACTTTGTCAAGACGCGTGAAGGTAAGAAGGTGAAATTAACGTCAAATATCCAGGTCTATATTGCTTTGAAGCAAAGAAATTTCAAGTATATGTTTTTGTATGTATAATGATGTGTTAAGGAATGGTTAAGAAGTAATAAAAATTGTATGCTATTTGGTTTAGCATTTTTTGAGTAAATGAACCAAAACTAAAAAAGATATATAAATTTATGCTAGTCATTATTGCTCTTATGTAGGCGCACTCAATGTGTCGGTAGTTTTACTAAATTATAAGTGTTATAAAATTAACTACCTTCTTTTTGTATAATTTTTTTTGTTAAATATTTATTTAGTGCACTTATTGGCAGAACCGTGACAAGACAATCATTTTAAAGTCTTAGAGTTATGAAGGCTGCTTTTGGAAAGGTTGAAATCAATATGAATATTACTTAGAATTGTTTTAATTAACATTTTATATTATAACTTATCCTAACTAATACTAACTAAACCTATTTCTTATGGATACGATGTTTTAACCGAAAGTGAACCAAGTCCGTCGCCTTCAATCCGATCTTTAGCAACTCAGCGTTTTATCGCGCCCGGCCGCCTACCAGACCCACACCATTTTTTATAATAATTGTTTCGCTTTGGATAAACCAATCAGTTTGATCAATTTCAAGACTATATGTCCAACTTTAAACATAAGTTAAAAAGCCTAAAATAATATTAAAATATTATTTTACCTACCGAACAAAAAGTAATAAAAATTCAAAGCGACATAAATAGTAAACAGATGAAGTAAAGTATCAATAATATTTTATCTAATTGTTTTTCAATTTCTAAATCTTTACTGTTTAGTTTTTGCTTGAGTGTGTACACATAGGTTGAAGTCGGCTTATGGTTTTTGTTTTAAATTACTTTGTTATTATTAATAGTATTAATATATATTTATTATAGAGTTAATAAGATTATAAATTAAATTTATAAACATTATGTTTTTAAATTTATAAACTTTTAGCGTCGAGGGCAAAGTGTAAAATTGTGAATAGCATTATATCCGTAATTCATGATCTTAATTTTCGGTACAATACCAGAATTTAGTCTATATATAATACAAATGTAACATGCATATACAAATGACATGATGAAACAAACACCGGATTCATAATTTTAATCTCATCCTGAGAGCATGTTTACACTAACTTGTCTAGTCAAAAGCGACGCGGAGGCTTAATACGTGTTCGCGCACTTTAAAGACTTAATTTAACTATTTCAATTCTATTCAGAATATTAAATATATCAAAGTCTGATATAATTTTGAAATTCTTTAATTTAATTAAGCATTCTTACTGTAATATCCTCGACGGAAAATTGGATGTGAATTATCTTACGAACTATTCAATATGAGGCTGAAAGTTTCTAATTAAGAATGCAGACTGCAAACTGCAAGGTATTTTTATTACAGCACCTAATTTTTTTTAAATCATATATGTATAATTCGTATTTAAATGTTCTGTCTACAATTAAACGATATATCCTATATTCGGAGGAACGTTTAAACTTTTTAATAATAAATATTTATATAATTTCACTCTTATAACTATATTTTTTCTCAGCTTTACAAAAATGTGGATCCAGCTTAGTTGGGTAGGCAGAGAGAATTTCCATTCTTGACACTCCATTCTCCACTTTCCAGCCGGATTTGAGACGTATAGGCAAGTTTAAGGTATAACTTGCGGGGGAGAAATGAATTTAATTATGTGATTGATGTAATATAGACCGAGTGATTATCAAGCAAATTAATCTTGTTCCTCAGACGGTGTACAACAGCGCAACGATAGCCCAAAATATACATATAAATAAATTTAAAAATCTATCTAATATTTTTCACTCTCTCTCTGAAGAAATCGCTCGTAAGATCGGCACTATTCCTATTGTAAGTTAAAATCTACAAGTATATATAACCAAAATATGTACTCGGCTCAAGGAGGAAAGAGCGAAATGACACTATAATGTATTTTTTTTTTGTTGTGAGTTTAATGTTGTTAGCCCTATTGGCCTTCATAGCGACACCGGTTGGGGAGGGAAGAGGGTACTCTGTCCATGAGAAGTAGCAAGCACTATCGTGTCTGCTTGAGAAAAAAGAATATAATAATGTACAAAAACATCTCGACCCTTGAAGAGTCTTGTACTATCATTAGTTCATTTGTAAAACGTATTTTAAATGCATAAGTTATAGGCTTAAGATAAGGTAAAAAGATGAGCACGGACAAAGAAGCCCCTGCAACCTACGTTTGGATCCCAGTCCCAGGCACTACTGAAACGCGATTGTCTCGGCGGCATCCCCACGGTAAATCCGTGGAATGTTAAGTGGTCTTTTCTCTTCTCTCTCTAAAATAGATTACTGATTTCTCTTACAAGGTCGTATTTTTTATTATCTAAGGTCATATCAATTAATATAATAAAACGATATTCTAATATTAAATATTTGATTTGAACAAAATATAAAATTTATTCAATTGTGTTTACAAATGGATAAAGTTAAAAACCATTCATTTTCTCATTAAACAACTTTAATAAATTGTATTATGAAAGGAATTCTGTTATTAATTGTTTCCATAGAAATAATTTGAATGATGAAACCTTAATTAATGTAATAACAGAAAACAAGATTGTGTGTAGGTACTAGTATAGAGTGTGCGTGCACTATTATACACATATATTATATACGAGTATATTGTGTACAGAAGTATATTCTCCAAAAATATCTACATCACGCCATGTATGACCAAAGTCTATGCTTAACAGTTTACAACCATCATAAAACTTAGATTGATTAGATTCTGTGCGTTCTTTCTAAAAATTCCATCTAATTACTCAATGAGTCGGTGGAAGTTGGGACACTAAACTAAATCTTTCGTAATTGATCAAAATAATGCTAGTTGCATAGTCGTTGATTAACTTCATAACTGTTATGTACTTAGTGAGTAATGAATAAACCAGTCTGCGTTGAGCTGTCGTGTCTCATTGACGTGTCCCTATACTTAACAGTAATTAAATAATATCTTTTTTTTTCTATCATCATTCAAATCATCGATAAAAAAAACATTTATGAAAATATCATGAAATCTTCAATTATACGAAATACTTAGATATTAATGCTACCACCATGGTACCTATAACCTACTATCACGTTGAATGACATACTCAGAATGTAGAGTTGTATAAGTAGTACTAAGGAATATTCGAAAATCCACCCCTCAATGACAATACAATAGAGGAGGGAGTAAAATGAAAATTTTATCATACATTGTTGTTTTCTAAAAAACACCGTCTTTTTTGAAAAACTGAGTAAATATTTCACTTTTGTATTGACAAAAGTAAAGTATTTACTAAGGATTTGGAGACTTAAAAAGATCTAATATCACTTGGGCAAATCTCGCGGATAGACATAAAGGCCACGTGGCCGCGATCGGAAAGCTAGTATAATTATAAAAAAAATATGTCTTATATCTCAGCAAATCCTGTTATTATATACCCATATTGAAGAAAGTCCTAAAATACTTAGTCCGCCATCTTGGGTGCTTTACCATATTGGATGTAGAATGTCATGACATGGCTGGGGTAGAAAGCAAGTTAAATAAAAAATACTGTGCACGAAATCATAATAATGACAAACTGATATGATATATTTATTTGAATGCAATAATTTACATACTTGCCTACGATTGTAAATTCTAAGCGAGTTTCAACGTGAGCGGTGCATTCTATGTAAATAATGTGAGTAACCGTTGTTATTTTATACTTTTAACACGTATTAACATTTGATTTTATAAAAAATATTCTTATTTTTATACTTACTAAATCAGTATTTACTGGAAATTTTTGTGTACCGTCATTTATTTATTTATGAGGACCGTCGTGATGCAAAAGCACGGCACAGGCAGTTACAGGCAGAGGCCTGTAAACGCGACGGTTTGTAGGTTCAATTTCCACTCGGGAAGATGGAAATATTTTCATTTTCTTCGCTTATAAGAAAAAAAGCGCGGCGTTGATTTCTTTGACTGAACACGCAATACAGCGTGAAGCTAATAATAATAATAATTTATTTATTATTAAAGTCTTTTACGATTGTCAATTCAATGGGGAAAATTGTAGGCACTTGTTACACCCCGAAAATCTTTAAGAAAAATAATTTTCATATTTTGATTATGTTTTTACGTTTTGGATGTGGTGTTATTGGAGCATTTTAAAAACTACCAATGTTGGATTTAATTTTGAAATGGTTGCTTCATAGTTTCTTAAAATTTTTGTTCTACGTATTTTAAATTATAACGTTTGTTTCTTACCTTCTCGCCCTATATAAAATGCAGAACAGAGAAAACTTAGTGTCAAGACACTTTGTTAACTGATTTCTGCTTAAATTCGAGATAAGCGCGTTGTCTTGCTCTAGCAAGGTAAAGAGGATATTGTGATGAGTTTTATTTGTGATCACCTCCAGTGAGGACCACCATACAATCAGACACTATCTTACCGGACCATAAATAATTATATTATAAGCATTAAATAAAATATCGTAAACAACTAGTTCTGTGTAAAAGTTAATCCTAAAGTAGCTTATGCATATATGCATAGTACCGGTTGAATGTACGCCAGTGCCCTACAAGGAGCGACCACTCTAAGGAAGTTATAGTAACCCTATAGGTCTTGATTACATGTTTGGAGCGTATTCAAAACAAACTATTAATAGATGCAAGTCAATAAGTGGTTATATTATAATATGCTTATAAATACATGGATACTATTTTGTACTAGTACTAAATATAAAAATTATAAAGTTTTTGACATAACAGGGTATTCTCTCCATTATAATGAGCTTAAATGCTTATTTGGGAGAATTAATATTTTATAATCTATGCGTTTCCCAAGAGTGGCGTTAGGTTTTCAGCTTTGTATCTCTCTGTGGATCTTCGTCGTATGTCTGAAGATCGTGGTAATGGTGGGATATATATTTGTTGGCGTTGCAAATACAGAAGAGAAAAGCTCAGATGACGTTGATCATCTAGATGGTCTGACTATCTCATATTACCAGATACGCCAAAATTCTTTATTGTCGCTAACCATGCAACATATAGAAACCGTTGGAGACTGTTTAGCTTCGTATAAATATCTAATCGTAGTATATCTATCTTCTTGCGTTGTGCCACATATGTACATATAGCACATACCTAGTGTCAAGACTCTCCTTTTATCCGAATTCGAAATAGAGCGTGTTGCATGGTGTTAGTTTGTACCACTGAAATCTCTGAGTGAGTTTTCTTTTTCTAGCTTGTATAAAAATGGAGATGCGTAAGTGAAATCGTTGTCAAAAGCATGGTTGCAGGCATTGAAACAAATTTATGATTTATTAAAAAAAAAAATAAGTGCGTCGAATATAAATGTTATTTTATTTTCAACAATACTCCAAAATTACATATTTTTAATTATTCCATCACAGCTCTGTTATAAGCAAAAATGTAAATAATGCTTATAGCGCGCTCGTAAAGAATATATTATTTAATTTTTCTCATTTGTAAGCTTGTAAATCATTGTGATGACAGTGATAAGAGTAGGTGTTTCATTACATACATGTATTTTTATCAATTTCTTTAAACATTTATAAATTTTAGTAAGTATTATAAAGTCTAGGTATGATATTATATATGGCCATTTGTGAGATTAATTTCATGATGAAAAATCTGATGCTGATTGTGGCACCAATATCTTTTCCACATATGAAGACTTAAATAGTTACATGCGATTGAAATTTTGGTCTCTTCGTCCACTGAGTTATGAAAAGAACTAAGACACATCTATCTATAGGACATATATCATTTATTAAAAATTAAATATTAATTTTGGTGATATTTTAATAAACTAAACAAAGATTAAATCTGGCAAGCAGAACTTGTTTTATGACAATAACAAAAATATGTTTTAAAAGACAAATATATAACATATTACATTTTAAGTATATAATACAAGATTCATACATTTACAAATTTCTTATGTAAAAATTCTTGATATTTGGTATTTAAATAAGATAATTGTATAACTGTAATTACAATTAAAATTTTAATTATATCAGCAAGTGACATATTAGTTAGAGAACGGTGGATACACCAGCACTATGTATAACGTGCATATTGATAGTGTAGGTACTTGTATGTATGTACATTGTACGTACACAGTTCCGGGGCGTAGCGTGTTGATATATCAATTTGTTACTGTCTTTACTTCGTGTTGTATATAATTAATGAGTCCCGCCTTTGATAGATGTAGTTATACATACGTATATAAATATATGTATATGTATTGTTAATAATAAAAGTTTGATACTAATGATATATCGCAAAACTGATACAATATAATTTAATTACTAGACACCATGGTTGCGAGTTCGATTCCCACTCGGGAGCAATACACTGTTTTAATCTCTCTAATAAGACAAAATCCGTCGTTGTGTAAATACGTATAAATGTTATAATATTACCAAGAAAAAAATGTCCAGTTAAAAATATTAAAAAAAACATCAAGGATAACATTCATGTAAAATTCTACTCTAAAATCATACTCGGACATTAAGTGATTAAAAGCTTTGAATTACCCATAAAATTTTCATGACTACGTATTTAAAACGAAGTGTAACAATATTTATGGTATTTCCAATGACACGTTACACATAAGTTTTATTTATCTATTGATTAATAGAAATTTGTCTACACTCATAGTAAGTAGTACGTACGGACATGTTGTGGAATCTATGATTTTTGTAATAAAAATTTTAATTAGAGTTAATATTTAGTCATCTTTATTATGTTTGGACCAAAACATAAATATTTTTAAGCATTTTATATTTACAATATTACAACTCAATATTATTTATTTACATAAGTAAAAATAAAATATTCAATCTATCCGGTGATTTGTATCTACCGTAACGAATATAATCGGTCACACTATTTCTTAGTACAGTCAATAATATTGTGCCAGCTTACAGAGTAATATTGCTATATCCTTTTTCATCTCGTTTATTTTTTTTATAGAGCCTTTCAAACAAATGATTGTGGGACAAGTGATAGAGATAATTTCGTTACGACTTGGTTGGAGTGTCTAAAGCAACAGGCTCAGTGTAGAGACGTCGGTCGGCTCGGACGCCCCGCTCCTAGAAACAGTTTACTAAAAATTAATGTTTTCTTTTCACGAATCCCATATCAAATAATAGTAATACGGTTAAATATACTTTGATAAAACAGTGTTCTGGTTCTGGAGAAATATACGTGAGTAACCTCTTTTATCTCTATAATATGTTGCGTAAATATTTAAAATTTTCGCGGTTCACATGTTTGTTGCGCTTTGTAAACAAACGTGTATAAATTGATAATAAAAAATCTTAAACGTATACAGTACGCGAAAATATCTGTAGACAGTGAATATGTTATATATTAAATAAAGTAAACTACTAGTGTATAGTGTAGTGTTTTTACTTTACCAGAGCATTTAATACATGTTTAATTTAAATAATAATCGCAAACATTAAAAATAATTAATAATTATTATTCCATAATTATCAGGTAACCTTTTCCTTGTACACTAAAATAACATGAAATAAGGTGAAGCCAGTAATTTTGTTTTCATACCTCTGATATAACATCCATTAACCTCACGGTGTTTGGTAACTATGTAAACACTCGAATTAAAGCAAAAATAGACCCGACAACCCTCCAGCTGCACGGAGACAGGCACGTTCAAGTGACATCACTTGCTGTTTGTCCTAGTCGTAATTATTTGATTTTGTTTACATTATATTTGTGTTATTTACATGGGATTGCTTATTTGTAATATATTTTTAGACTGTTTCATTAATTACTGCACATCTCTTGCATTGTAATGGTAGTGGGGCCACCAAAAATAATCTATCCCTATTTTGGAGATAATGTGGTGTCTGCAAATCTCAAAGTTATATTTTGTTTTTTGTTCAACTCTCTATATCTGTATTAATATTACTATAATAAGTATATTATTATTATTATAGGAAATATAAGAAGGGTTTGTTTAAGATGAACATTCCAATCTTAGGAACTACTAGTACTAATTGAAAATTACTTTGTGTTATATAGTTCATTTATTAAGCTAGCCTATGTTCATTCAGGTTAGAGTTACCTTCGTCACTGAGAATGTGTCATGTGCCATCTACCAATCTTAGTTATTTCCATTTGATTACGGGGGTGAAGCCGCAGCCGCAAAATTCTAGCATTAATTATAAACTATCCTATCAATAAAAACCATCACCACGATAGCATAAGTAAAGTTAGTGCAATTGTAATGTAAGTGAATATTATGTTATCAATAATCACAATGTATATACAGATTATGGTAATTATTTTAAAATCTTTTAAAAATATGTCAATAAAGATTAACTTAATAAACTGTAAAGATTATAGTAGATATAACTATTTGCAAAATATAAATTTTAATTGAAATAATTCCATTATAAAGTAGTTGTTTAGAAGATTTTTGGCGATAATAGGCCAATTTCCTTTACAATGCTTTATTTGGCTTTCACAAAGACGCCTAAGCAGTTACTTTGATCAAGTCGGATATTGTAGATACTCATATGGTTAATTAAAGGTATTGACATTTCCTCTCATACCTACACGGAATACAATTTACTTGATTTAATACTTTTTCAATAACGAACAATAAAATTTTATGAAGTATTCAAAAATAAATTGTGCTCTTGCGCGTAGTTTTTTTTAAATATTTATTTTATAAATGTTTAAAATAATCTCATAATAATATAGCAAAAATATAAGACATAATTAAGTAACATATACTACAATTTTCTAAAGATGTATTTTACTGCATTTCTCGCAATAGAATTATTTCTAATGATATATAAGGACTTTAAATTTTTCCATGAGATAAACTGTTTTTTTTTAATATGAGAATAATGCAATTGCAAAAAAATTTTAAGACAATAATAATATTGTCTTTAATTTTTATTAGTTTTCTAGTTTCAGAGTAAACAGAGCGATAGGTACCATGTTAAGAGACACACCGATCCCCACTTTGCGTCTAATCGTCAAGACATTGCGTCTTGAGAACGGCGGAACTCAGCCGGGATTGGTCTTCTTACCAGAACAAGAAAATTAAATAATTCATTTCACCGAGTGGGAATCCAACTCACAACCGTCGCGTTTATAGTCAGACACTATGCCACGACGACCACTAATAGATAAATAGTCATAATAGAAAATATCCAATAGAAACACTCTCGTGTTTCTATATTTATCTTTATGAGCTTTATTTCAAATATCTTATTTTTTATTGCACAGTAAAAATAAAAATCACTTCCCATAGATGCACGATTAAATATTCTATACTACAATACGGATTTTAATTCGGTGCTCTCTAATAATCGGATTTATTAAAAAAAAAATGTGTACAATACAGTAGATCACGTCAGCTTAAATTTCACGACATGCATGCTATTTTGGAGTTGAAGACATAAAAAAACTTTAATGTGTTGGAGTAAAAATATATTTTTATGGCAAATGGTCGTAGCTGTAGGCGTTGTCCAAACGGACGACCCCAAAAACGGAAAAATTTCTAGGAATTCATGGAAAAATCTAAAGCTCTATACACACATATAGCAACCATACATACAACATACAGCAACTAGCAAGAATTGAACGTACATCTCTTTAATTAATCCTTCAAGCGCGTTAAGCTAAGCTTCGTTAAGCTTTTATGTTCTAATCAAAATTTGAATATATTATAATGTTAGGCTACACAATATACTCAATGATTTATATAGCTTATTTGTATTTTAAAAGAAAAATAATTGAAAATAAAAATGTTCTGAAAGAATTTTTTCAGGGACCACGTAGAAATACCTAGCTCTATAATCCTGTAATATCTAACATAGAAATAAAAAGTGATGTTTAAGAAGTATTTGGTATGTTGATATAATAATAACTTTAATTTTTGAGTAAGTCTTCTGACCTTCCAAGTAATGTTTAAAAATATAGACATTATAATAATTATACGAGTACATATTCACATTCATACATAAAAGATAAAAATATTAATCTAGTGCTTGTGATAAATATATGTGCCCTATACGGCTATAACTTATAAATTATTAATGATACGTAATACTTGATCTTGATACGTAATAAGCGATCGAGCGAATGTCGGTGACACTGACATATACGTCAATTTAAAAAAAGAAATACGTCTACAAAGCACAAAGTGTGAATATCAAACATCCACTTGTGTTAAAAGTGTGCTGCGGAGTTTAAAATAAAATTAAAATAGGACTTCACGTTGCTAGCGTTCAAATGTTATATAAGATAATTATTTCTTGTATCGCATTGTACACATGTATCTCGTAAAGTAATAGTTCCCTCTTTACTCAACATTTTTGATTATAACGATTTCTCCGTCAGTGTTACTCTTGTTTAACTCCTAAAAATGTCGTGTTTATATATTTTATACTGGGTATACTATAAAGCTTAAAATTTTTACATTTCTTTATAAATGATTAAATAAGTAAAATCGTGATTCAATTAAGGCTGTTTGACCAAAGACAATTGTGACATATATATACATCTTCTTCTTCTTCTTCCTGGCATTAGTCCCGGCTTTTTGCCAGGGTCTGCCTTCCGACTAAGACCAATCGGTCCATATGAGTGGCGAAGTGGTTTTTTGTGGAGCGATTGCCATCTGACCTCCAAACCCATTACTGGGAGAAACCAAGAAAGGAAAGGGAATAAGAGGCAGAAAGACTTGGAATATAGGGGAGGGACACCACTTACATGGGTTGGATCGGGTTATGAAAGTGGTGGCTCGAGGTCCCGGGGTCGCGTACCCGTATGCCGGAAACCAAATATCGGACAGATAATTGGCTGGACACCCTCTGAGATGAGTGACATATATATACATATATATGCATTGACACTATCATATCACATTGTTTATTTGCATAACAATAGCCATCCAAAATTCGGGAGATGAATCTATCTAAAAAACCGCTATTTAAAGGCTTATAACTAAAACGAAAGAACTTAAAGAATAGGGAATATTTTTACGAATTTCCGCAATCCAAACATTATTGCTAAGAATAATTTAATACTAACTTTTACAATACAATAAAAGCAAACAAGATTTATTAAAGAAATGTACAATTATAAAAATTCGTTTAGAAAGCAATCTCGAACGAATGACGTCGCGAAAGTATTTTAATTAAGTTATGTTCCCTAAAGAGTCCTGCTCCTATAGATAGTGCTATATATATATATGTTGGTGTCATAGTTGGCAGATTATTAAATCGGATCAGAATAATAAATATGCTTAAGCAATATTTTGCTTCTTTTGAATGACATCAACAACAGAAACACTTACAATCCCAATATTACATGAATTAAATATATATTATTATGTGTCCTTCTAATCTCTTCATTTCTTCGCGTCGATAACAAGGTAGTATTATTATTACATATATATATATAATATATATATATATATATATATATATATATATATATATATATATATATATATATATATATATATATATATATATATATATATATATATATAATAGATCTGAAAAAATATTATATATATTTTTAAATTCCGTAATTTATTTTTAATTTCCCAATACAGAAATTAAGAGTAATTGTAAAAACAATGTTAAGTATTAAAGTTTATTACTCTGTACATGAATATTCAAAGTATAAAATGAGTGGAATTCAGATTGTTTGAATTTCATGCAGAATATTTACCATTGTATTATTGTGATGATTAATGTGTGACGTAAGTGATTAAGTTGTAACTTATACTGAAAAGAGCCACTATTGAGTTTCTTGCCGACTCTTCTTAGCAGTACTACCTTTATAGCCTATCAAAGCTCTTGCGACTAAAAAGTTCTTACTAGCTTTTAACAACTAAAAAGTATAAATTTGAATTAAATATATTTTAAATTTGTATCCCAGCACAGTATTTCTGTTCACACATACACAATTTTCTTTATACTTATCACATGTTACATTTAAAGTATATAGGTACCACCCTACTGTAAAATATGCAACTCTAAATTATATTTTCAATTTGATTTATCTTTTGACTTTCCTCAACTTCCGATGACTTGTGGGTGTTATGTTATTCTGTACTCCTGTTGCTTTACTCTATATTATAATATTATATGCTTTTTTAATGTAGTAATTATAATTATGTAATTTCTTTTATTAAATTAAAAGAGGACCGTCGTGGCGCAGAGGCAGAGCCTCTGCCTGTAAACGTGATGATTTGTGGGTTCGATTCCCACTCGGGGAGAATAAATAATTTTCATTTTCTTCGCTCTGGTAATAAGGCAAAGTGCGGCGTTGAGTTCCGCCAACCTACACGTAATGCCTCAAAAGTCTTAACACTAGGTTCTTACGGTTTCCTCTGTCAACCGTACCATGTCCAGGATACAGCGAGAAGCTATTATTTTATTAAATTGAACTACATTTAAGATTTTCATTTTGTACTTTAGAGTTCCTATGGTTGACGAGAGAATTCATAAGAGGTTGTCATGCGTATTCTAAACAACGATATTATTATTAAGGACTTTAATATGCTGTCTTCATTAATCATATGTTGATGTGAATATAAAAAGTTAAGAGAAATATTAATACTAAGTTTAGAAATGAGCTAGAATTTATCTACATAATTTATCTTCCACACATCATTATATATGAAAGAACACTTTCCATAAGGATAAAATTATATAAAATAGTAAAAAATAAAAATAAAAACAGGTAAATGGTTGTGTCATTCCATGATTGTAGGTCAACGGAAAAAGTTGACTAACTTAAATTTGCTCGTGTAACCATTCTGAATGAAATAAATTACAAATAAATGATTGAAACGATTTTTTCTCTGAGATGACCACAAATTACAAATGTTGTGTTCTGAAGTTTTGACTTGTTGTCAAATTTCATGATTTAATCAATTAAGTATTAAAAACGGCTCTTTTATATTTTTCGTAGATATTTAAGAATATTTATCGGTATTTGATTTGAACTTGATGAGTCGCTGAGAAAAGGGATCTTGACAGTCGGAAAGACAGACAAGGACAACTAAGTGTTAAGATATGAAACTCTAAACATATAATGGTTGGTTTTTATTTTCAAATATAATAATCTCTTATATTTTCTTATACATATATCAAACTTGAACCTATTTTAATGTCTAATTTTTTGTTTGATAATAATATCCCCTGAATTGAATTCGAACCTACTACCGATGTACATACCTCCTGAGTTTCATATATATATATATATATATATATATATATATATATATATATATATATATATATATATAGATATATATATATATATATATATATATATATATATATATATATATATATATATATATATATACATATATTTGTTAAATTATTTTACTACGTATATAATGCTTAGTCATGATAACAATTGAAAAATATTTACTATTAAACCAACCAAAAATTCCCATTGAGCCAACGAAACATTACAATGGACATTGCACGCGTAATTTGTTGACACCGTTTTAACTGTGATTTACCTGTTAGGTACCTACATATATGACATACCTACTATACATAAATCATTTTTGATTTCATATATGTGTTTTCTCATAACTATAACACTTTTGATGTTTGAACTTCAGTCTAGACTATTTCGATGTTAATGAACAATCTATTTATATGCCATAAATAATTTAAGTGTAGTATTAGCTCGAATATTTTGGATCTAAATCAATGTTTTAATTTTCTGAAAAATGTATATACGGTTGTTAAGAATTACCAAAAATATTATAGATAATTTTTAATTAAATACCTAATTAATACTAACTTTTACTTTCGCTCCCGTAGTCAAATGAGTATATTAAAAAGTTGTGGTCTCGTTATACATTTTAATATCTAAGTACTCCAGATAAGTTTGACCATTATAATAGTGGGTTACGTCGAAGCAATGGATAGTATAATAGTAATATAGCATAAAGTCTAACATAGCTTGCCTCGATAAATGGACTAGGTATACAACACGAACTAATGTTTTTAATTTGAAGTAGTGTTTAAATAATGTTTTAATATCTGACATCTTAGCGCTTTCAATTAAACAAAATGTTAATTAGATTACTTAAGCATAGATTATGTTTATTTTTTTATTACACTCATAAAAATGTTGCATGCAAGATCAAAATTTCTCAAAGTTAAGATTAAGTAGATAGCAAATGAAATTATAACTTAGAATACGTTAAGGTTTAGCATTTATTTAAAAGAAACTTTTAACTACAGTATATCGTAAATAATACATAAAGTACTTTTTAAATTCAAACATATATTTCCTGAGATTTAATAAAAATAAACTTAATAGTATTAGTACAAATATAGATTTAAGTAGAATATTGAACCAATTCTTTATTACTTTGTTTCAGGAAAAAGATTAATATCGCTTTGAAAAAGAAAACCTCCGCGAATAACCTACTATCTTGTTTTAATTTATGTTTAAAATTAGAAATGTTTATTATGAGACAATACTAAGAAAAAGAAACAAGTTTTGAATGAAACATATATAATATTAGATATGTATAATAGTAGATTTTTAAAAATCGTATAAAATTTTGAACGTTGCCCGCTGCCCAAATTGTCTCTTGCAAGATAATTATTTTAAGCAATAACCTTTGGCTAGAGGAAATTTGTATAAATAAGATTTTAGTTCTTTTATTAAGGTTTCAATTTATGTAGATCATTTGTGTAAATAGTTAGGTTAGACCTTAAAAGGTAATTCATTTAGTAAGGGGAAAAATTTGTCAATGAAAGTTGTTGCTATTTTTTGTAATTAGTTATCACTGGTGAATCTGAATACAACGTTTGTACAAGCACATAACAATTGCAATGCAGCTTGATGAGAAGATACAGCTTAGTGGTCAGAGTGCTTGGGCGTTGTCAAAGTTGCGCGGGTTCAAATACCGCACGTTAAAATAAATATACGTTTAAAATTTCTTTCGTTGGTGTGGAACAACACTTTAAATGTAGTAGAAAATAACTTAAAAAGATTTTCTAACATACTAGTCACCTTTAAAGTTAGATACTAAATCACATTTACAGCGATACAAAAGCGAAGAAGAAGAAGCTAGTTTCGTTATTATAAATATTACTACTTTAACTATTACGATATTTTTAACTATTAAAGTAATATAATATATTATAACTTATTTCAAATTAACCTTGACATATCTATGCAGGAGTTAGTGCAAGGATAGTCTTGTATTCCATTTTAGCTTTAAAAGTAAAAAAAACACATTGAGATATCGAATAGGTAAAATGCATTTAGCATAATATTAAACTTTCAATTTTATATATAACGATGCCACACATATTCTGCGCTTGCTACAAGGAGTTCCTTTCTATTAAGCACACATCGTTCTATTCTCTACCCTACACCTATGTACGCAGAACAGCGTATATAGTATATCATGCTATCGATTTACCATCGTCTTTCAATTGATACACACGATACTGCTCACTTGATCAATATGGTTAAATATTTTTTGACTTTATTATATTCATAAGATTTTTAATGATTTACTGTTGATTTATTTAATTAGTGTCACGATTTAAAAAAAAAAAAACTAAACTAAAAATCTAAAAACTACAAAACTAAAAAACTAAAATAAAAATAGGTTACGTACATTTAGACTAGGTGTATCACATGAATTAATTCATTTGAGATTGTCTATTTGAAACAAAACGCTGAGAGCTTGAATAGGAATCATATTTTGCTATTATTGGAAAAAGTTCGAGATGACGGTGAATATTGAAGTTTAAATGTAATTTTCATATATTGTGCATACAATACCTCTATATATGTAGTCATATATACACGTACAATAAGATTTATTATATGTATATTAATATATCATATTTATAATAAGACAGAAACCGAATTTTATATGTTATATAAACACATGTTAAGTGTATCCAATTCCGATAGCAAATCTTTTATTTCAATTTGATAATCTATCTATATATACTATATAATAAAACATTAAAAAAGTGCGTCTGTACATTACTGCTGAAAAAACAAAAACAGAATATAAATGTATGATTTTTTACATATTTGTCTGTCTGTTTGTCTGTTTGTACATGCATCTTCGGATACACTGGACGGATTTGAATGATTTCTTTTTGTATATCTGTAGGGGAGGGTGGGATCTAGGTTTTAATAGATTTTGATAATTTCCTGCATACCTGATACAGAACCATGGTAGTTGTATTATAAGAAATACTGAAATTCTGTTGTGACAAAAATTTGGAACACGTGATATACAATCACAATAAAACATCTAAACTACAAGAAACCACAAAAAATTTTGAGTGTCATGAACCTTTTTCATTGATATATGAAAATCCAAGATCTGGAACGTCTCATGATTCATTCATTATATCCAGCTAAACTACATAATATACAGAAGTGACACCTTAACAAAAGTTATTTAAATTTAATATTTTTAAAAGTTAAATCTTAAAACAGGTACCAAGCTTCATAATATCACGGTTTAACATACCTATATATTTCCTATATATTTCTTAGATAATACATTTAATTTCATATTATTATCAAGGAGAAATCTAGCCTCAGACAGGTCTATATGTAATAATATTTTCAGTACTACGAGTGTAATAGAATTCATTGAGTTTACATTATTTGTGGGCTGCATCTAACACGGGTGTTCTGTAACAGTGTTGGCTTTCTACCTTGCACTCGTAAGGCACGGCAAGCTATAAATTCACGACATATACGTTTGTCAATAAAGAATACGATACATCCTTCTTTCGATACGATTTCATATACAAATATGCACAAATTGCTTTCAAATGCATGCACTCTGGGAAATTTGAAATTTTATTGGCATTTAAGCTTTAATTTTTAATAACATTCCATTTTCATTGTTAAATAATAAGTAATAAAATTATTAAGTCAATCATATCATTAAGTTATAGATCAACCAGTCTGTCTGTCAGTCCAGAATGAAAAAGTAAAAAATTTTAAAAAGGAGAGGATTTCATGGCATGTAGAGATTTATTATGATTTATATATAAACGCGATAATGAAAATTAAATTCTTTTTTAAGTTGCAAAGGAGTTTTTCAACTACTTTCTTGTTTTGATTTAACTTTTAAATATATAATGTATATATGGTGATTCTTCTCATATTAATTTTAACATTTCGGCTGAATAAGGGAGTGTTTTGACACTAGTTTCTCTCTCACTACTCTGTGGGCATATATTTAAAAATACCGATATATTTTTGTCATTCACTATTTGCTGTTATAATAATTTAAGACCTATACACTTTTTTTCTTTGTGAACGATATAAATATTTAAATGCAATATAAGTTTAAACCACAAAAGATTGTATTATAAAATAATGGACATATGAATAATTTGTAAAAATGATTGGGCATAATATTAGTGAAATTAAACAGCGGTATACATTTACATGTATGCAGTTTTAGTGTTAAATTGTATTAATATGTATAATGGGGAAAGGTGTAAGAATCGAAAAATATCCCTATACTCAATTATCTACTCTAGTCATTGGAAGGCTGTATAAGTAATCAATGGCACAGTCAAGTCAATATCAAATAAGTAAATAACTTTATTAATTAATTTAAAAAAAAATAATATCCGCATTCTGACATTTTTAGCATTAGTGCCGGCCTCGTGTTTAAATAGGTTATTGATTTTGCGTCATTCGATAATGATGCCTTTGTCCTGACATCTTCATAGGCGCCGGACCGTCGCATCACGGACAATTTTCCAAACTTCATTTACATATGTACGTAAAATTGAATGTATAATACATACGAGTATATGACCTTCAAGTGACAAGGTCAAACGAAAATATTTTACTAGAATATTTTACTTTACTATAATTTTTTACTGATTTTTAAGAACATCTTTAATATTGCATACTATCTACAGTTCTATTTGCTTGTATTTGTAAGTGACTACAAATTTATAATTTTATAGGATAAATATAAAGAACTGATATATGAAGAACTGATATATGTAATATATCTCTTGATAATCTGCGTTGTATTTAGAGATATTGCCGGCTGTGGTGGTGGTGATGACTACTATAGAACATAGTCAAACTAATACGAATAGACTCTACCGTTATAAATACATATGTACATTTCCTATTTAATACAAAGTTTTAAAATAATCATTTGATTTTTTTAATAATACATAAAAAGCATTAAAATGTTATATGAAAGTAAGTGTTATAGCTTATAAAATAAAAGAACCTCGAAGTCTTTATTAGCAGTGTATAAAAGCAGAGCTAGTGTCGCGATATTACCCGTTGAAATGCTGCAGAGAAATCGATTTTGTAGTTTTAATTCAAACAATACAGAAGCCATTTAAATTGTGTGCGTTAAACGAATTGTATTGTTAAAATGAGTATTGTCCTTTATTTAAATCGTTTTATTGAAAAAGACTTATAAAGCATGTTGGAAATAATCATTGGTTAAAATATATTTTTAATATACCTGCTTGGAGTTTTTTATATATATTTTTTTTAGTTTCACACTTTATTCCTTAAATAGAAGGTTCGGCGCGCAAGAAAAATGGCATTCCCTTCAGAAATGCTATTTTTCTTGTGTATCTTTGTAATAAGATGTGCCAGGATGTCGAAAATTAGATGATTTTAGTTTTTTCAAATGTATTTAGTTTTTCAGTCTGGTCACCAACCTAGAAACATATAACCTGAAGTACATTATTACCTGAAGCACGAAGATCATAAAATAAACAAAAATATATTTTCTTACGTAATTATCTAATATTTTTTTATATATGATATCCACATAAACTTTTTTACTTATGCAACAATAAAGATAGTGTTAGAAGTAAGTAATGTAAACATATAACTTTTAAGTGGGTATGTAGCATGCGAACTACATGCTTAAAGTACACTTGGTATATGAATTTCAGTAAAACTGGAAGCAGTTGAAGGAGTTTATTATTAATTTCTTAATCGTTTTATCATAAGCGGGCTTTTTAAGCGTTTTCTCATAATTTACGCTACTTACATGAAGTGTAAGTATCTTGAAAGTTGTATCTTGTCAAATATTTATATTAAGAAGATGATGTTTTTGTTCGTCAGTGTTATGATAAGATTTCTTTCTTTTAGATTAGTTCTATTGTAATAAATTTCTTCAATTTTTCAACACATCGACAGTAAATAATGTAAAAATTGCATTGTTCGCAATATAAATTGCCTTTTATTTTATTTAAAACATTCCAGTGTGTGAAACTCTCTCATTGTAAATATCAAAACCTCAAACGAAATTACAATTCCACTCGTGAAAGCGCAAAGATTCAAAGCAAATAGCTTTGTTGACATCATTCGCTGGACTATAGAGCAGTGTCTTATTTAACCAGCTTAGTTAAGAAATTACAATTACGATTAAAATGATATATTCAGTAGTTAGTAATATCAATCTCCAAAACTCGTTCCAATAAATATACCTAAAGTAAATACATGTTAAGCTGAAATTTATTGCAGATTGCATTTGTATTGACGTATATTAACGTGGTGATCATAAATTTATTTAGCTTTATAGATATCCCAAATCAGTTTGTTGTGTAATTGCCTGTAATGTATCGTTTCTAATAAAGCATTTTTAATTGCTACTCTTATCATATAGTTATCGGGCGTAGCAAACTAACAAGCTGATATTAAATTCAGCTGAATATCGTTCGGTATACAGTTTTTATGTAAAGTAGCGTAAAGCTTTAGATTTATTACTTGCAAATACGCACATATTAAGTTTTAACTGTCACGTATCTTTGTTGGATATGTACAGAGAATACGATGGTTGATATGTGTCCAAAGCCCGCAGCTTAGTTTATGTGGAAAAGTTAAATTAAATTTGAAGCTATTTTCTTGCAGCTAGCAATTTTCTCATACAAAATAATTTTAAATTGATCTTACTTTTTTATTTATGAATCAATTGAAATAAAACAAACTCTAAATTATAAGAGAAGTCTACCGTAATACAATGTCATCAATATTTGTTCTTTTTATATATCTTCCATGTACATTTTATATATCTTCCATGATCAGTTAATAAAAAAAAATAATACACCGACTACACCGCATGATGCGTTAATTGGCTTCGTATTGAGCGCTACATATTTTTAATTGAAAATTTACAGTTTATTCATTACTCCATTTTTGGATATTTGTTCAAATTTTGGTCAATGATATCAGTTCGTTGTATGATTTGTCGTGAGTAGTAGGTACCTAATACCTTTGCCTATCTTTACCTTTATACCTTTCAATCACTTTAATAGTACCTACTATTAAAGTGAGCTGGATAATAATTTAACTGTAATCATTTGTAAAATCATTTGTAACTGCGCATTTATTCATTGTCCACCTATATAGGTGACCTTATTCAGAACTTTTATGTACTTTACCATCTATTAAATAGGACCATTGTACGTGCTACCTCTTAAGGTGGGGCGAGATTTCACCGGTTAATCTACTTCGTGTGTTTTCCATTAAATCATTATTAGCTTGGTGATCTGTGATTAGCTGACTCAAAGCGCCATAACCAAAAAGCTAAAATACGAACGTGAAGTCTTAAGATGTTTTCTAATTAATGAAGTGACTAGCAACTTTGTCATATTAAATAAGATAAACGTACAATAATGAAATTGTCAACTTAATATAAATTATTATTAACTGCGATTAATTTAGTATATTTTTATTTTTATTGTTTTTTTTCTATGTAATCTGTTTCACGAGGCAGACCGTAAAGTAATTAATATCATTTTTTTTACTTATGTACACAGTGTTGTTTCGAGATAATATACATAAGCTTTACATATCGGTGTCCTGATGCCATTTTAAATTGTGAACAATGATTTAATAAATGACATATATCAATATGAATTTCTGCAAATACTTTTACCATATTATTAATAAAAAGTATAAAATAAACATATGTATATACGTTGTGTTTAGTTATAGGACATTGAAAGTTTGGCTAGAAAATCGATATAAGTCTTCCAACATCTCGTCAAATTAATTTTTTCACGCCTATTTGAAGTCATGGAAAAATCATTGATTCAAGGAAATTTTCAATTTGCGATTTTTGTCTAAATTATAACCCAAACAGATTTTCCTTATAGCTTTTTTGTATGAGAGTTTAACATTATTTCTACACATACTAAAAATAAATACGTTACAAAGGCTAAAACAAAAAGGAGCGTTGACTTGGGAACTAGGGAACAATAGATGACAGTGAGGGAGGCCCAAGTCAAGGGTCGCTTTGATCAATAAACTCGGTACTGAAAATTCATTGTTGACTTTTGTTTGTTGTATGATAATGTATCTTATTTGTGAGAAAAAAATACCCTGTAAGATCCCGTTGACCTAAAGTTATGAAATTTGCCAAAAATAAGTTAGAATTATCTGAAACAAACAAAATAACCAAAAATTAGAATAGAAATAGTAATAATAATAATAAATTAGAATAGAAAAAACATTACAAAATTATTTATGTAATTCGTTTCATACAGAATGAGTGCTAATTTTCGTTGCTATAGAATCACGAAATTGGTACGAAACTCTCGGTGCTCGTGTACACTCGCACTTTACTGATATTTATATTTCTATTGTATTTGATTGTTTTTATACAAATTAATATCATTATTGCTAAAATATGATTAATTTGTTTTGAGTTAAAATAGAATTAGCAAACACTGAGTAAAATTTCAAAAACGATATCTTTTTTTTATCAAAATATTAAAAAAGGATATAAGCTGAGGTCTGACTCTGTCTAACTGAGGTCAGGACAGTTTTTGACTGTAAGCATGATGGCTATGATATCCAGCCCCACTAAAAATTAATTATTTTCATTTCCATGCTTTCAAAACGCTTCGTTCTCTCTTCTTTTTCTTTACCAGATTTGAGTGTACTTCCAAAGAGCGCATACCGTCGATCAATCTGAAATTTTGTAGACTAACGTATTTTCACCTCCTGATTACGAATTCTATGAAAATTGGCGCACACGCCATTTTGAATAGGAAATACAAAGGATAACCTCTTTCTGTTCAGTATACATAATTTATCCCCAGATTCTTTTTTTCTATCCTGCTACATGAGGGATAAAGCGTGAACAGGAAAAAAAATATAATCAGCAAATTAAATTCCTATGGCAATTTGAATATTATAAATGTTTATGAATGTTATCAGGTTATTAATTTATACCGTCTCTTACCACTGTCCCTGTAGTGCTAGTATTATTACATACTCAAAACTTTTTTCTTATACACATTTGGGTTTATATTAATATACAAGTAAATTTGGGTTTATTTTAATATTTATATACAAGTAAATAGTTGTATTTTAATTTTGTAATAGTGTTTTAATGAAACGCATAACCAAGTGAGCTCTGTGGTAATCATGTTTACTATTATAGCTCGTCGTTATATTAAGTATATTGACTAATATTTTATGACAGATAAATGTTTTATGGCTCTGATAAAGTGAAAATCTGTACTATATTATGTATTGAAAACCATCATCGTTCAATAGAAACCACTTGATAGATATTTTATATTCATAAAGACTTTTGAAATAGCATGTGAAAAAATGTATTCAATATTTACATTAGCTATACTTTTTTTTTCAATTGTGTTAAGATGATAGTTTTTTGTTTTCCATTCCATTTACATAATATTGTTTGTAAACTAAAAATATATAGTTAATAAACTTTGGCAAAATGTCAAAGTTTGACTAAGGTTATTTTAAAAACAAAACACAAAGACATTTTTTTTCCATTTTACACATTAAAATAATATTTTTTTTCTGTTATAGACGCATAACAATGGCTTCTCGCTGGCAATGCCACCAGTGAACGAATAAACATTGATAGGACGTGCGACTCGTTTGTGTATAGAAGCGATTCATTTCAAATAGACGGATCATGCCTCAGTGTTAGTGTTAAGTGATGAACAAAAGTGCATTCTTCGTTCACAATGCTGGCGGGCAACGATACACGACAAAGACACATTAACTCAAGCTACACAGGTTATAACGACACGTCCTACGATGACAGTCGTTTATTATCACTCTTTAAGCATAGAGGAAGCAACCAGACCCCTAGTTTCGTGGAATGGCTGAAAACTTTAGAGGAATTGAGAAATAAATACAATATATCTATTGTAAAAGAGTGCGATGGCTACGATTATTGCTCCGGTGACTTCAGAGATTTTGTTCTGGCGTACAATAACGTACACGGATATATAAGTTTGTTGGTGAGTACTTAGCTCATACTTGTTCTTTTTATGGAAATAAATCAAAATAAATATCTAAGAATGGCCACAGTGCCGATCAGATATTTACATATTTAAATGAGATGTCGAGTACTGGGTGAACAGAACAACAGATTTCAATTTAGCTGAGCTGTTCCGATAAATGTAAACCAGTCACAGTTTTATGTGATATCATAAAATATTACGTAAAGGTAATGTGTAAATGGGAAACAGATTTTATTGAGTGTATCATAGATTCATAAATGATATTAGGTGAATATTGGTTCGTTGGCTTTGTCTTTTTAATAGTTATATAAATTTAAATGAGATGTGACCTATCAATAATTGCTGTAAGCTGTTTTGAAGAGACTATTTGGCTAATTTAAAACTAAACTTGGCTTAACAATTTAAGCACAGGTACTTACTTATATTAAGAGAACTGGAGGTTGCCATATATTCAATTACCGTACGCAAAAGTTATTTTTTCAACTTTTTTATAGTTTCACACTTTTTACACTATAGGCAGTAACACAGCTCGGCAGAAAGTACTCCCTATTTTTTGTCCGAATTCAAGATATTGCTTGTTAAATGGCAGAAATCAACGCCGTGTTATCTGTAATGTTACAGAGCGGGGAAATAAAAATAATGAATTAGATCAAGACACAATTTATAATTGATAGTTTCATTATTAATTTCAAATAATAATAAATAAATTAAATATATTGACGATATTGTCAAGCAGCATGCATGCAGCATATCAAATTATTCCGGTTTTAATTTAATCGATCTCTCTGTAATTACGTTCTGTTTGAATTATAAATTACTTAATTTATATTGAAATTACTTGATAAGTTTGTATTGTTTCCGAAAATAAATAAATATTACAAAGTATATTTCTTTCTTCTGTTATTTTCACATTGTGTTTATTATAAACATTTACCGACTATTCTAGTAATGTATTCAAATGCCCGAAACCCTACACCACCCCCTACTTAAAATTACATTTAGCAGACAGTTTTCGTTTATTTCCTACGCCCTTGTCATGACTTTTTTCAAAGATTATCCTCCACATATATTACGTTCTAAGGATTTAAAAACTGTGTGTCATCAATTCTTTGTTTAACTAAAAACACAAATCATCATTATAGTGTCAGTTATAATGAATGATACTAATAATATAATCCACCTCAGGGAGTGGGACTTAGACCCAAAAGCATTGCGCTTTGTTACAATAATTTCCAAAGAAAACTATGATAGACTGTGACGGACCCTTGAAGTCGTGAAGTGGCCTCTCTAAGACCCTATTTATTATTATATTTTTTTTGTGATGCATACATACTATTCTCGCGTACGTATTATATATTTTAATATAATAATTGTTTTTTTTTCAGATTTGTCTTTTTGGTAGTTTAGCAAATGCTCTTAATGTAGCAGTTCTAACACGTAGAGATTTAGCCTCAGCGCCCATCAATCGTCTACTGAAATGGTTGGCCGTGGCTGATGTTTTTGTGATGCTGGAATACGTGCCCTTTGCTATTTATAGGTATTTGGTAAGTAAATACTTTTTTATAAATATTATTCATATACTGTGTTTGTGATTTAGTGAAGAGGAACTTCAATGAAAGTTGCGGGTAAAAATCCCGTTTCATGTATCATAAATCATTTAAAGTAAGTAAGAATTGATGTAATAAATAAGCTATCAGCTGATCACCTAGTCTTATAGCGTGGGCGGGCACGCGCAGGTCGCTCTCACTCGCTGCTCAGAGCATGCCGTTGAGGGTGATCCTTGGACTCCGCGACGTGGGTAACAGGCTCCCGCCGCCTGGCCTACGGCATATTCTTCTTGGTATCCGTTGCTGCGGTCAGTAGCGGTCAAGAGGGAACACTATGAGTTTAACTGGGTATTATAGACGGCCGACACATGCAAGTTCATGAGTCCCACATAACCCGTACAAGTCACTATATTATGCTCTATAGTTTAATTTGCTCGCAGGTGGGGTAAATTTAAAAATATATATTTTTTTTAAAATAAGAAATTTCAAAATACGTATGTTAACTTAATAAAATAGACAAAAAGACAGTCTAGGATTCTGTCATAGTTATTTATTATTAAATTTCCAATAAAACACATTCTTGAAAGTCTTTTATTATTTGCTGATCTACATATTACTTAAGTAGTGATAATTTCCTATCATTTCAAATAATAACAAGACAGAAATTCTTTATATATTATATTACAATTGTGAATTCGGCAAAGGTTGTTTTGCTCGAAAAAAAAAAAACATCACAATAATTATGATATTTATAAAACTATGATACTATGATATTGATCTACAAAAACACTGGCCAGGCTGTATAACTTTTGTAGCTATATTAATATTTTCTACGGTTGACTGGGGACAGGTGTCTGATCTATTAGATCTCCTTGTTTCATGTTCATAATCATTGGTTCTAGCATTGGTTTTCTATATATCAAATAAAATACTTATTAATAAATACTTACTTATACCTGAATACATCCATTTAAAGCAACAAATACAAACACACGTGCAGAACAATTATATTTATTAGATAAGATAGGTCATTAGTGTCACCTTCATCACTAGTTATCAAAGGCAAATCCATAATACCGAAAGAGTTTTTGTCTTAATTAATAGATTTTTCTTATGAAATTCAATTAATTCAATTTGACCATGAAAAGCCTTAGGGTGTTTAACGTAATTAATTTTATTAATATTCGATTTTGCAACTTTTCTAAACCATATTTCCCTAATTTCGTTATCTCCTTAGTAAGTTTGGATACTTAAAAGCCATGAAAACTCAATTATGTCAAAAATATTCTAGGTAATTTGATAATTTGAGTCTATTGAAATCTGTTTCTCATATTACTTAAACGAATTGCTTTAGTCATTTGCGCTATCCAATTTACGTTGCGGTAGATTCATTTAAATCCCGCAGACCGATTTCACGTTTAAATAGTAAAGAAATCTTATTATATGATAATTTGAACTACATCTGGATCTGCGTGTTTTTCTTTTGATTTCAACTCCATTACATAATATTTAAAAATATCGATTATTTAATTTTCCAATTACGTAATTTTATAAATTTTAGGTTCAAATATGTAATGAATATTTATAAGTGTTTAGAATTTAATTCATAGTGCACATATAATCATTATTTTTGCATTTGTATTTATATATAAAACATTTATTAAATAATACATTTTATTAAGTAAGATATTTATGTATTCCGCATATATGTATGCGCAACATAATTAAAAAACAAATAAACATCATTGAACTTCAATACCTTAATTAATGTTCAATTGTTTACATAGATAAACGAGTCGTGTTCCATTTAAGCACATGGAGGACATGAGCTTCATACACGGCTAATTACACATAAATCTAAAAAGAAAATAGAGATTGATTGGAGAAAATGAGATAAAACTTCATAGCGATGATTTAAAATTTAGATATATAATGAATCTCTTATTCAAAAATATAATTTTTGTTTTGCTTTCTCCTTCATATACTATTTGCTTTTTTTTATTATATAAAATGGTTAACGTTTTTATTTTATCGGTCGTGAGAGTTACTATTCATTAATTTCATTTCTATAAGTTTCAATATACATGTTTCCCTCGAGTGGGTATCTCGTCTATACCTATTGCGTTTACAGCTTCAATATAATTCGTTCTTGTTTTATTTAAAACATATTTTAGTTTAAATTTTATATACTATATGTATACTTGAATCCAAGAGTTCAATACATAAAATGATAAAACAATTTTCTCTGAAAATTTAAATTTAAAAGTAAACCAAAGTATAAGAAAAAGTTTTTACTCGAATCGAAAGAGCTCTAACAGTATGAATCTTTCTTCACCTAAAACTTATAACTTTCATTAAAAACATCATACTCTAATAATTTGTATAAAATTATAAAAGGAATTAAAACAAAAAGAAGGTATAGATGATAAAATTTGTATGATTCTTATATAAGTTCATAGAATTCTTTCTTTCAATAAAATATTTATATAATATATTAATAGTACAGTAGTCATAATAAATAGTACAGAGAATATTTATAGCGATTTTGTAAGGTTTTATAAAAACATATACAATACACACACACACACACAAACACACATTGTTGAAACAGAAATGATTTAAGTTATTTTAGAAACTGCTTTGTAACAATAGTTGAATATACACATTTTACTCAAATTACGTCGTATCATATGCATCACAACCTCCTTAGGTAAATTAAGGTAAGGTCAAGTATGTCATCTTGAAATTGGACTGTTATATTTCACTGAGTACCTTGGAATATCCGCCCAGGTGACTTTTCAAACAAGAAAACGTCACAGGAAACTCGTATTAGTTTTTAACTTATGTAGTTCTATATAGATAGAACATGTTGCGTTAGTAATATTAGAATTTTTTTTTATATATTTCTGTGTTGAAAATTATAGAGTAACAACTTCATTAAGTTGACATACATTTATGTTTATTTAAGTCATAAATTTGTTATAATCTGTACCAAAATTATTATCGCAACGTACATAAGCAATTTTTCTTTCCAAAGTCGACATATTATTTCTATGGTATTTCTGATAACTTAAAGTAGGTATATTTAAAGCTAGAAACATGTCATGGCGCAAAGGAACAACATCTGCTTGTACGCGACGGCTTCTGGGTTCAATTCCCACTCGGGGAGAATGACTTATTATCATTTTCTTCGCTCTGGCAACAAGGCAAATCATGGCGTTGAATTCCGCCACTCAACACGCAATGCCTCGAAAGTGGGGAACGGCGTGATTAATTAACACTAGGTGGCTTCTGCCTACGGTTCCCTCTGCCTTCCCTGCTATACGGGATAGAGCGTGAAATAAAAAAGAAAAAAGTACGCTAATGCTAAGTCATGATTACCAGTACCAGTAAATACAAATGTCCGAATTCTTTCGGAAGCCTTTTAAAAAAATATTAAAAGTTAAACCTTTTAAGTTACAACTTAATAACCACTTAGCATGAGGATAAGCAAGTAAAATAATATTTATCGTACCATAAAAGTTTTGACTTTCAAGAATTTTTCATTTTCGTAATGATGAAAAATTTACTTCAAAGGAAATGTTAAAACGACATTACCTATAGCCGCTACCAAATGTTTTTCGTTTTATTAACTGTTGGAAATTTTACGATTTCTACTAACAATTTAGTTACGCTCGTTCTTGTAATGGTACCGATATTTATTTTTATTTATTTTATTTAAGTAATAGTGCTAAATGCAAAACTAATAATTCAAGATGCAATCATAAACTTATTCGAGCCTAATTCTATAGGGTAATTAATTAATATTGAAATGTAAAAAATCAGCATTGTTACTATCTGAGAATGTATTCAAGAATCTAAAACACATAACAGTTATTTTTTGTCTCCATCATCTGTCACAAGGCCTTCGTGGGGCAATGGATAGACTGTAAACATAATGGTTGTGGGTTTATCCCGAATCGAGAAAATAATTATTTTATTTATTTCTGTATTTGTACAAGATACCACCATAAATACAAATGAAAAATATAGAAATAGAGAAAAATACAAAGTAATATACAAAAGACATATTAAAAGTTATTTTCATCATATGACACCGGATATTATCTATACTTAGCTACGCAATAATAAATATAACTTAATAAAATCCCCACCTACAGGCGTATGCCTATAGGCGTAGCTATCGTTGTCATAAAAATTCTCTTAGAGATATATCTGCGGCCTGCACTAATAAATATTTAAAAAGAATTATAAAAAATCATGCATATCGCTTAAATCGTAATTAATTTCCAGCTGTTCCCCGGCCAAGTGGACCGGCCGTACTCGTGGGCGGTTTACATGTTGTTCCACATGCACTTCACACAGATACTACACACCGCGTCCATATTACTGACTCTGTCGCTGGCCATCTGGAGATATATTGCTATCAAGTATGTAATTTTAAGTGCTTTAGACTAATATTAATTGAATCATATTAATTATGCATCTAATTATCGTGACACTTGTTAAATTGTATTTTGTTATGTGTAAGCTATTTTGTGGACTGTGTATTTGTTTATATACTGAATGTATTTGTTTATATACTGTATATATATGTTATATTATACACATCATTTAACTAATGGTAAAAATATCTAATACAAGCAATAGTATTAGTTTTTTTTCTATATACCACGGATGTCACACAAATATATAAAATAATATTTTATGTTTCAAAATGCTTGTCAAGTAACTAAAATTATTCCATACATGCACAGTGTAATATTATACGTACTTAAATGTACTTTGTTTTAATAAAAAACTATTTGTGTTCTTATCAAAGCAAGATAAACTTGTCTGCCGACTTATATAAAGCAACTCTTATTTGAAAAGGTATATATTATAAAATCTTTTATTTTTTCTGTCTGTATTATCTGTTGTATAATATAATTTAGAAAAATATGTTATCTATCTAAATATGTTATATGTTAAATAAGTTTTATGTATGTGGTCTTTTACCAATAATATACTATAGTTAATATTAAATACTATAGTTTATTAATGTATACAGTCGTTTTTTTTTGTTTTTGGTTTATTATGAGATATTTCAGTACATATGAGATTGAGGAAAATAACGAACTTTACAAATTTTACGATGACAATTCTTGATGTGTTCAAGATAAATTAAGAAGGTATACATAATTTTACGAAACGGCGTGCTATAAACTGAAATAATTTATTACAGTAGTAAATTATGATTTCTTGTAAAGCCGCGCTAAAATTTACATTAAATTTCTCACAATATTAACAAGACTGTAATTTTACATCCGTATCTTCTAAAATATTTTTCGATATCGATTTAGATACTGGAAAATATTTACAGAGGGACAATCTCTGACTACAAAAGCGGCGGGATCTTTGAACTATATTCATTTTCCTGCTATAGTAATGCAAAATCGGAGTTTGATTCAGGTCGCGGCTGGTTTGCTAGGAATAGGGAACATCCTCCAGGCCGCTCGTCGGCCGCAAGCCGAGGCTCGAATCCCGCAGGGGACGCCCGCCGATGTTTCCTCTCCAGCAGATACGATATTGCTTGCTACTTCTCAGGGACAGAGTACCTTCTTCCCTCTCCAATCGGTGTAGGCCAATAGGGCTAGCAGCATTAACCTCACAAAAACAAAAAGAAAAAAAGGACTCTGATTCTTCTCAGTCTAGTCTCAAATAAAAGTGAAAAGCGGAGAACGAAGTGTCTTGACACTATATTTTCTCTGCCTAATGCTACTTTGCTCAGTATTTTACTTTGCATGAAATCAAGAAAAATATTGTACCCACAAATATAAGCTGCCTGTTGTAAAGAGTTTTGTTTGTACATCTTTCAACAGAGTCCTGAAAAGCAATTTGCAAATTCAATTTTGTTAAACATATAACATATTTCCAGATACCCTTCTCACGGAGCGTCTTTATGCACAGAGAAACGCTGCTCCATTGCAATTATAAGCAGCTTTCTGCTGCCACCGATACTTTGCATACCTTCGTATTTCGTAAGTATTGAACTTCAATAATATTAGCTTTTAACGAACTCCTTTGAAGTTGAAGGTAAAACTACTCGTATATACTTTACAATTTGGACAATTTGGTTGTTAGTTGATATTTTGAAATGTTAAATAATAATATGTTAAATAATGATGTAACTTTACATTCTAGATATTTACACCAGATAAACTATGTTACCTTTAAGAATAATATATATATTCCAAAATTAGCTCGTTATATCAATTAGAGTAATCCCCAATACTCGTACCGACATTCAGGATCCTGCTATAATAATACCATTATTCACCACATAATAATACTATATAATAATACAAACAATTTTTCATCAAATAGTAATTGTAATAAAAAAATAATAAATACCTATTATTCTTATTAAACAAATAGTCTTAAGCAATGACATCGTCCTTATCCTTGACATATTGGTTTGGGACAAGTATCCTAAGCTAAATCAGTTTGAAAGAAGTACGCGAAATTGGTATTTTATATCTACTTCGGTAGCTTCAATTATATAGAACATTATTTTAAATTATATAAATATAACAATACCTTTGAACCTGCTCTTAGTAAAACAAGTGCAAACCAGTGAAAAGTTTTTAGCAGTAATTCACTCTACATTGATATATATTAGTATTGCTGTGAAAAAATAAAAAGAGAGGCGTGGTATCTTAGGCAAATAACTATTATTAAGATTTCCACTCATTTTCCGAATATAACTTGGACCTAGGACCTGGCGTTAACAGCTAACCAGAGACATTCCAATGTGTTCCTACTGTACAGTATGGATAATTTTAATTTTCCCAAAATGGAATAATAAAGCAACAGATAATGCTCACTGCTCAGTGAGATGACGAAGAACGTAAAACTGAAAAAAAGCATATATTACTATAAACATATACATTGCTTTCAAATACTTAAATATACAGTATGTAATCAAAGATATTTTAACATAATAGACAGAGAACCAAAAAATGTATTATACGTTATTACTTTATGTATATTAATTCGATGAGGTTACGGCACTTATCATTAATGGCGACAGAAACATTAAAATAATAGCTTTTGTTACAAGTAATCCCTTTCGTCTTAGCGCCGCTTTTGTTCTTTTTCTATGTGCTCAACTGTTTTATCTGTATATATTATTGAAACAACCAAACAATGTTTTCTTACGGAAATTCAATATTATATACTCGTATATTGTTAATAACACCTTCACTACAGAATTCAGTCTGCACATATAAATAATTACGATATATATCTTATACATATATACTATTTAATATCTATACTCAATACTCATATTATAGAGCTGATGAATTTGTTTGATTGAAGACGCTAATCTTAGGAATTACTAGTTCAAATTGAAAAATTATTTTGTATTCTATCTGTTATCTATACACCTCGTTAATGGTTCCGATGTAACCCACTCACTGTACCTGCGTACAAAATCTGTAGTTCATTTAACAAAAAATGAGTGCATTCGACGGAAATTCATCTTTTTCAACTTTTATATATTGTAGTGGACCTAGACTTTTGAAATTTGACAACTTACAGTATAAATAAAAATGTGAAAAAATTTAATTTACAAGTCTATCATATAAATAAACCATTACAAGCTTATAGATTCAGTTCATTTCATACAAAATGATCCACTCATACGACGGCAAATTTAAATTTGTCAATTTTAATAACTTTTACTTTTCGTTGACCTATACTACCTATTCTTGAAATTGGTACACGACCCTCGGTGCACGAATACTACTAGCATTTAGTTATTATTTAACGTGTGGCGTAGTGGCATTGTCCCAGGGGCGTCGCGTCAGAGACGAGTGAATGCTGCTTGCATTTTCTCGTCACATGAACACCGGGCTGGGGGGCCGTTTAGTCCAGCGGGGACGGTAGGTAGGTGTTCGCATAGTACAGTCTACCTGTTGTTTTGCTCAATAATACCCGTGCAAGGGACAGTCAGGAGGAAGGAAGGAGAAAATATTATATAATAAATAAGGTAACTAAATTAAAAAATTACAAAACGCGCCATGTCTAGAGACGAAATATTACTTCAGACGATAATTTTTAAAATTGGGAATGAAATTTAGATTTTGAATTAGACTTTTATTTTTTCATTTATCTATTTTACATTTCTTTGTAAAAATGTTAGGACCATCATGGCGCAGAGGTACAGTGTCTGCCTGTAAATGAGAGGGTTTCGATTCTCACTCAGAGAGAATTAAGTGAAGAAAATGAAAATAATTCATTTTCTTCGCTCAGGCAACAAGGCGAAAGAAAGGCTCGAAAGGCGGAAAGTGGGATTCGGAATGTCTTAATACTAGGTTTCTTAGGCCTACGGTTCCCTCTGCCTTTGTGCGTGTAACAAAAATCATGATTAAATTAAAACGATACATAAAGCATGCATATTTAAGTATACAATTTTCAGAGAATTTCATATGAGAAATAAGCTACCTCAGCTTGTTCAAGTTACGTTCTTTGTTTTAAAGCAGGTACCATAAAATGCCATTCTTGTTTCCAGATTTAGTTGCGCTTCATTGATTACATTTCAGTGTGCCTTGGGGGCTCTATTTGCTTGTGAAAAGGCGGTTCTTTATAGTATTCACTTTTATGTGAAATACTATACTTCTTTATATATTTATTTTGTATTTTATACGTGATGTGGAAATTGATATTGTTTCATTTACGTGGCCTAAATGTGGAAGTTTCAAATAATGAATTTAAGTTATGATCAGTCAATTACATCACGGTGCATGGGCATGCACGGGCAGTGTCTGACTTTAAGCGCATTTATTGTACGTTTGATCAGCTCACCGGGGAACAAATTATTAGCGTTTCCCTACTCGGGGAAGACATAGAACAATGTTGAGTTCCGTCACTCAAAGAGCAATGTCTCGAATCGAGCGGAGAGCGGATAATGTGTCATCGTGTGTTGACTCTAGGTTTTCTCTGCCTACGTGATGAGCGTGAAGCTGAAAAATAATGTATTTTTTGCAATTAGTAAAAATCATGTTTATTTAAATTGTTTCTCACAAATGTATAAAAAATATATTAAATCGTAGACTGCTTCGAGACCATCTACCATCCATTAAAAATAATTATCCAAGATTTTTTCTTTTTATCAATTAAAATAAAAGCGGTGGCTTGAATAGTGCAATTTTCTCACTTCCGCTGGCGCAGCGTTCCTTCGCTTTGAAACTAAGACAATTTTCTTGTTGATTGTATTTTTAAAGCTGTTTTTTTTTTCCATTTTCCACGTGTATATTTTTTGTATTATCATAACAGTGAGAGAAAAATACGTAAATAGATATGATCACAACGATCGGTTGCTTATAAGAATAAATTAATTTTAAAGAAAAAACATTTGACGAAAACAAATCGTTTGCGTAATTTAAATTTATTAAATGGATATTTTATGCACTTCTGCTAAGCCACGACGCTTACTAGTTACTAATAGCTCCACAAAACTTCTGTAGGTGTGGAATAGTAAACTCAGGAGTAATATGAATACACTACAATGTAAATGAACTGGCAAAATCAATACTAAAATTGTTATTCATTTATAAATCGACTTCTTTTTTCTCTTTTGAAAATTGCTTTTGTGCATTGTGCATTTGCACAAAGGCATTTATTTCAAGTAAACTAATGTCGAGATAAATATTCACTACCTGGTGAGACTAAATATAATATTGTACGGATTGTACGGATGCTGCCGTCGAGTAGTCTTCTGCAGTGTTTTAGCTATAAACTCTAATTCAGTATAAGTTGTTAGATTTTATGTAAATCAAACTTTTATTAAATTCCCGAATTGAATAGAGAAACAGATTTACTATTAAAATATCAATTCTCGTTTTTTGAACATAAAATTATTACACATCCATATGTCCATCCATTTCGGCTAATTGGACAAGCACTAATTGGACTACTAAAATACATTTTTGTAAATAATATTCCTATTAAGCTGATTGAAAGACTATTATTAATTTGTTCTACATATAGCACGATATTACTTATGGTAATATGATGTGGGGTAACGGATTGTATTTATGCTAGGTTCCATCTGTCTACTCTGCCGTATACAAGATACAACATGGAGCTGATAAAGTTGTGTATAAATTAAATTGTAATTGTGTGTATTTTGCGAAATAGTTATTTCAAGTATCGAAATAATTCAATATAAGTACTACAGTCAGTGATTGATTAAGGGGAATAGAGGGGGTCTGAACAATTAATGGCGTTTGGTTTATCGGTCAAGGCTCTCACACCTTAAATTAATCGATTGCAATACTATTTATAGATACAATCGAATAGTACTGATTTTTCATAGATATTATTTTGCTATCAAGTAGCAGTGGGACTGTGTGAATGTGTATAAACGTCTGAGTGTTATGGGTTCAATCCTTCCTCGGAAGAGTGACCTTCATTGAGATTGAGAGACTTGTAATGATAAATGAGAACAAGTACTTTGAAAATTACGCAAAAGAAAATGTTCTCGAATAAGTTCTAGGAATGGTTGCCCAACCTAGACCTACCTAAAAGTATTGTTTTAAATGACTGCCACTTGATGTGGGTTATCCTGGCTATATTAGCGAGGATGACATACCTGTATAATAAGCGGCTTATTCGAATATTAAGATACATATGTATATGTACAAGATAATTTGATTGAAATGAAATTATAAATAATAAAATTGTAAATTATCGTGTTTTTAACAAAATGTTATCTATATAATACTAAATAATAATAACAATAATGACATGAATGATTGAAATTACTTTAATATATAAAGTCAAACGTCCAACTATTTGAAGAAAAATTCTATTCTCGATTCTGCTTAGTAATCTTAAAACGGTATGAGTTTCAAGTTACACAAATCAAATTTACACACGACACGGTCTCGTACCTCTATAAATGGATTTAGTTAATGACTTGTGCTGAGAAATGGCTTTTTCCTTTTCAGAAACATTTAGATACTCACAGAATAATTCCACATACGTAGGTATATATATATATATATATATATATATATATATATATATATATATATATATATATATATATATATATATATATATATATATATATATATATATATATATATATATATATATATATATATATCATCTCAGAGGGTGTCTAGCCAATTATCTGTCCGATATTTGGTTTCCGGCATACGGGTACGCGACCCCGGGACCTCGAGCCACCACTTTCATAACCCGATCCATTCCATGTAAGTGGTGTCCCTCCCCTATATTTCAAGTCTTTCTGCCTCTTATTCCCTTTCCTTTCCTGGTTTCTCCCAGTAATGGGTTTGGAGGTCAGATGGCAATCGCTCCACAAAAAACCACTTCGCCACTCATATGGACCGATTGGTCTTAGTCGGAAGGCAGACCCTGGCAAAAAGCCGGGACTAATGCCAGGAAGAAGAAGAAGAAGATATATATATATATATATATATATATATATATATATATATATATATATATTATATATATATATATATATATATATATATAAATACAGTAGGTTATGGAAAGTAATAAAATTGAACCAGATGAAATTCATATTAATGAAAATCATTAAGCTAACACATAAGTCAATCATAAATAAACATATTGAATTATAACGACGTAGTAGTTCGTACACTACGTCTTATTTCTTATAATAATTAAGAACAAACAATTCTCTTGATTCCAGGTATTCACAATCCATGAATATTTCACACTAGATCGGTCACCATCGAAAGTGTACTACGTGGATTCCAATTACGACGGTAGACTTTATCAGATCAACTTTTGGGTCCACGCTGTGGTCATAAAATTACTTCCTTGTGTGATCCTAACCGTGATTAGTGCTTGGTTAATCCAAGTGTTATATAGAGCAAATAGTCGGAAGAAAGCACTTAAGGGCTACAGTGCGTGTAAAGATACCGTTGTCAATGGCAACGGGAATATATTCATGAGAAAATCAACTAAGCGCTCAAAGGCTGAGAGGAGGACGGACCGGACCACTAGAATGCTTGTCGCTGTACTCCTATTGTTCTTGTTAACGGAATTCCCACAAGGAATTTTGGGTAAGCAACAATTTTATGATTAAAATGATCTTAAAATAAAGACGATTTGAAAGTAAATTTTTCTCAATAAGGCTGGATGATAAAGAACAAACAAACATGTAAAAAGTTTGAAGACTCCTCAAGTTGGTCGCAATGACGAGGGGAAAGAGGTAGGGACTACATCGTTTGGGATTCCGTTCTTGCTGAGGATAAAGCGAGCAGCTGAAAAAAAGTATTTTTTTCTTGTGAAAATTAACACTTGCAATAAGAAATTGAGAAATTATCATCATAATTTGAATTGCATCATTAGTAGTTGAATAATTGCATATTCCCTTTTCATTTTGTATGATTATAATAATAATACAATTCGATAATTAATTAACAGAGTTATTATTTTTTTTGTCTGGAGGTTCGTGACTACAAATAATATTTCAGCAGCTGCCAAGACATATTGGGCAGTGCTTGTATATTGTTTTCATTCAATTAAGACGTGTTCCGAAGTAATAATTGCTTTGGTTTCAAATGAAATTATAATAAATTAAATTTATTTAACATATAATATATGCATTATAATACGTCTATAATATGTAATGTAATAATGTATATAATGTAATTCTTAATTTTGATACCATCTAGTAGAGTTGGGGAGTCTATGACTGCAAATATCATGGTGTGAATTTGAATCCCAAAGGCAAGTTGGTCCCCATCATTTAGCACACGAAAGGATCTAACTGTCGTAATATTTCCACAAAACGAATAATAATTATAATAATTTAATCTAAAATAATAATATTTTAAAGAATATATATATTATTTGAAGGTTATTTTATATAATATAAATTATATAAGCCCATAGACTACATAAGAGTCGTCGAAATAAACAAATTGCGCTTAGGCCCAGCGGGAACAAGCTTTTCCTTTTTATTCGTCGCCAAAAATAACCGCGGGGATTGTATGTGGCCTCTGGGAGAATATGCCATTCGCGTTATTAGTGAAAAGTATTCGTTATTAAAATGCCTGTAGACATTTTGCGTTTGAGATGTTTTTCTGTATTTATGCGTTGATGTCTAAAATTGGCGCTGCCACTCAGCATCTGACTGTGAGCATGACGGTTGTAGGTTCGATTCCACCCAGCCAGGGAGTTGAATTATTTACTCCATTTCCTCCCTTTTATTGAGAGACAATTAATTGAGTTGGGAACAGTGTGGTTAACGATAGGTCCCTCTGTCTACCCTAATCTATGCGTAGTTTAGCGCAAGACTGTTTTTTTTTTTTATTTAATTAGCAATTGCCTAACTTGATTAATGCATCGAGTGTGATAGAAAAACTATTATTCTATATAAACAAATTTTAGAAACTAGAGTCATATTATATTTAACGATGCAACGATTGTAGGAATTAGTCAGGCCAGAGTAGACTACTTTTTTTTAGATCAACATTTTGTTAAATCATATCAATAAAATAAAGTTTAAATTATTTTAAATAATCTGTGAGTTCCTCAAATGTGTCTCAACTCTTGCTGGTATTTTACCTAAAAGAAAGTACAAAATTATTTACAAAATTATAATTAGGAACGTGTAATTAAGAAAAAAATCTGTGAAAGATTTTCTTTGAAAATTTATATTTACATATGAAATAAACTTGTAGCGTTAACCTTCATTTGCAAAAATTTATCGTGCTTATAAGCCTAATTACTATTTTGTTTCATTAAATACATTATTTAATATTTAATAAGCATTATTTTAGACGGAATTAGTCAGATTACTCTCTTAACTGTTTATTGAAATGGTAAATATTAATTACCATAAATTACCATTTGCTTAGCTAAGCTACGAAAGCAATTAAGCAAGTAGTCGTATAATAAAACCGTTCAATAACAAACCCATATAAGCTATTATGTAAATATATCAATGCGAGGAGCACTTCTTATATAAAAAAAGAAATACGTGCCAAATAAAGCTACACACTGACAAATAGGCTTATATAAGTCTTGAGACTAGTTTCATATGTTCAGCGCTTTAATATCAAGCAATATGTTGTTCCATAATTTATATGAATTCTACATGTTATAAATTATTATCTATGTTACTATAAAATCTTGGATTATAAAGTTATAGAGATAGCAGAAAAATACAAGTGGCAATTTGCACAAAACATTGTAATGCCATTCTCTTTGGTATTGTTCGGGCGTTTATCATACTTTTGAAGGGGCGCAGTGCGCATGCGTCTGACTGTACGTACGATGGTAGTGGGTTTGATATCTTTCAGGGTAATAAGTTATTTTCATTTATTCATTATATTAAGACAATGCGCGTTACTTAGTGTTGATTGGTCGAACACCATTTCGAATTCAAGCGCATAATAGAGTGATTTTACATTAAATTTCGTAAGCGACATAAAGCATGAGAATGATAAAAAAAATGACTAAAGAAAGAAATATACTTTATAAGTATATTTCTTTGTACAACACTTATATAACATGTTTATCAAATATATTTATTTTAAATAATATTAAAAAAAATATTTTATTAATATCTTAATCATATTATTAATTCAATATTCATTTTTGCAAAATTGGAAATTGATTCCGAGTATCGATTTTGACATATTAATTTCAATATATTTCATATGAAGCACTTAATGTCAATTAGTACCAATATTTCTCATTTTTATTTTCCGTTACACAGGTCTAATGAGCGGGATGCTGGGTCGTTGTTTTTTCAAGCACTGCTACAATCTCTTCGGTGAACTAATGGATGCCCTCGCTCTCTTAAACGGTGCAATCAACTTTGTACTCTACTGCTCTATGTCTAAGCAATTTAGGACAACATTTAGACAAATTTTGTTGAACAAATGTGCACCTACAGCCAGAGCCAGCTCTCATACAGAATTACAAACAACTTATGTATGAAATAAACTTAAAGGAGAAACATACCTTTATAATACTTTAAATTGAGATGAAAGGATTTCGCAGCTGCACTATGATTGATTTTATTATAGATATATTATAAAAATAGATTAATTTTGTTTAAATTATGCATGTCCAACAAGTAATCGTCCATTTCTATTTTTAACACAAAATATTTATTTTATAAATAAATTATGAATTATTGTGAATCCAAAAGCTTTAATAATATGAATATGTGTAGGTTCTATAAGCTTAAAAAAAGTTATAAATTATAATAGCTACATCTTATGTTGGTGTTAGGTGGTGAAATATTGACTGATGTTTCATAGAAAACGTAGAACGTAGGTGTAAGTGATATTATGAAGGTAAGAAGACATGGCAAATTAAATATGTACTATTCGATATGGCTTTCATTTACCATTTCGACGTTAATTAAAAAAATATATATCATATATGTATATAAATAGTAGTATATATTAAAGTGATTATATCATGTCACTATTAAAATAGTTTAATATGCATTGAAAAAACATGTATGATTTATTAAGCACGTATTGTTGTTCATGAAGCTTTTTAATGTTAATCATACGTTACTGTAAAAATAATATTTTTTAACCCTAAATACATTTTATGAGCCAAATATGCTTATTATTGGGTAAAACATAAAGTACTAATACTTTTTTTTAGCTTCTAGTCTTATTCCGAATAGCAGGGTAGGCATTCCGCATAGGCTGAGTGCGCCTGAGTTAGAGACACTGCTTTATTGGGCGGCGGAACTCAACACCGCGCTTTGATTTACCAGAGTGTGGAAATAAAAAGGATTCATTCAATAAAAGGGAATCAAACTCACAACGCGTTCACAGTGAGATGCTGTTCCACTGTTCCATTATTGCCTCGAGTACATAATATATTGTAATTGTTAATATTAAATCTTAATAATCATGCATATGTATGTACATATACATATATAAATATAGCACTAATTATAAAAAGCTTTGGTAAAACTTTTTCTATCTTTTACTCAAATAGGTAGTGATCGTATGTGTATGTTGTACATAATTTTATTTAATCAATTTTCATAAAAAATATAATTGCTATTTTGCACCTATTGCATTGATTTCTTTAAAATTATTAAAAAAAATGAAAATATTTATAGTTGTTAATTTTTAAGTCCTTTTTTTCTGTCAATATGACAAACTAAAAAAGTTTGTTAGTGATAATATACTCTGTACCCCACTTTCAGACTAATTTAAGAGATATTGTGAGTTCACTGGCAGTATTCGACGTCGCACTTTGTCTTAAATAATTTCCTCTGGTGGGGATCGAAATAAGTACCTACTACAATAAATGTTTGTTGTAATATATGAAGTTCATGAACAAGTAATAGTTTTCCCTTTTTTTTAAATTACTATCTCAAAATTTCGATGGTCTAAGCATGATAAAAGCTTAATATTTAAATATGAACAAATATAAAAAATATATTCGGTATACATGTAATTTAACAATAAATGTAATATGTCATTAACAGTAAATAACAAAAACAGATTTGTAACAGATTAAGGTGTCCAATGGAGCTTTGTAACACTTTGACTACTTTGTCAATATGGATTAAACGATTAAGGCTTTAACTTTGGTACAAATTTGACACTTTTGCGGCTGTATCGGTACGCATTTAATCAACTATCTGCATGACTAAATATTTGTTAAATATTTGTGTACAGACTAACAAATAAAATTTATGAGTTACATCGAGATAAAAAAATTATATTATTTACACTGTATATAATATAAATTATATACAGTGTCTCTATGTATAATGTTATACTTCATCCTTGATATTCCAAAGTGATTTTTTCTATTAAGTTGAAAATATAGATATCATTTAATGTCACATTTCTGATTTTATATGATAATAATATTGTGATGTGGAAATCGTATTTATTTTCACATTTTTTTCTAAAATTTTAGTACATAAATAGTTTTAATAATGAGATTTATATTTTTAATAATGGGGATCAAAGTAAATTCAGGTTATGTATTATATTACGTAATGTTATTGTTGCGGGAATTATTTTTATAGTTAGAATAGATATTCTATATACATATATATTTACTCAAGTAAAATGAATATCTACTTCATATATCCTATTATATATATTTTTTTATATTACATTGTACGTATAAGTAACGTCTAGCTTATGGTTATATAGATAAAAACAATTCGTGTACAGATCGGTAGTAATTGATAATCGTCAGAAAATTGTATATTAGAATATAAAATAAAATATTATCAATTTATTGTCCATTCTGTACCTTTATTTCTCCTAGCCATTTTTTATTAATACAATGTGTAAATTCCCTTTAGCAGATAAACTAAATATTTAATGGTATTCGCTTTTAAAAATACTTTTTTAAGACCATTTTTTTTATTTCACCTATTTAATTATCTGTTCTATTGTTCAAACGATATTATTTTAGGAATTTTGTTCATACATATGAGTGTCGGCCGCCGGGTCGCAGTGGTACAGGATATTACTGTAAACGCAATTGCTGTAGGTTCCCAGTCAGAAGTATAAGTAAATAAAAATATTGAATGACTATTTAAGTTATATTCATATTCCGACTTTGTTAAATAGAAGCAGCTTTGAGATTTCAATAACAGCTTTCACTACTGAACACGCCGTACCTTGAAAATTGGTAAGAATACGGGCTACGTAATGTGTTAAGAATAGGATCTCCCTATCTACCAAAAGTGGTATCAGTTTATTCAATACATTTCATAAGTGATGGCGTTTCGAAAGTGCCAGTGGAGCACTTAATTGAGCGTGTATTTCGCCATCTACCTAGCGCTGTTTCCTCATTATTTGAAAATTGGAAAATTCTTTTTTTATGTACACTGCAGCGATACTTGAAGCATAGAAGGAAAAAATAATTATTTTATAAAGGCTGTTATATAAAGTTATGTTAATATATTTTATATTTAAGAAATTACTTCAAAACTAGCTATTCCACCGTTTGTTATAACGCAATCGTTGTGTACAAAGAGAGTCCTTTTTTCGCTGAAGTTTTGGTAAGGTAGCATTAGCTGTTGTCACAAACAGTTCGCTTAGATAAAGGTTCAGAAGCTTCAGTCCAACAAGTTAAAAAAACATATAATCAGTTTTACTATTTACATGCTTTATTTTGTTTCATTTAGCCCCTTTTTTTTAATAATCTTACAGATTTGGAATCTACCGTACAATCTCCATACAACGTGGTATGCGAAGTGAATTCTGCTTAACTATTTATTTTTTACCTTATATATATTTTTAATGTATGTGGCAATTTTATTTTTATCTTCATTCGTGGTGTTGTACAAAGAGGAAACGGAGGGCCAAACGCGTGCGCAAAATGCGCGTCGCCTCGAGGGGACGCTCTAACATTATGATCCCGTAAGTTGCTCGGGGTTAATGAAATGTCGCAGCCCGTTATTTTAAAAACATTTTTAATAAATAAAATTAAAAATAAAGAATTCCTTTAATTAATATAAAAAAAATAAACATACAACAATACCACCACTTCGAAAATAGACGTAAATAGATAAAATCCCTGACACTGTTCTATGTAGATTCACTTACTGTTGTGGACAATAAGGTCTCTGCCACTTTCATTATGCTGATGGAGATTCGGAGGCTCTTTATGATCTCTTTATATGACTAAGTAGACCCTAACCCACATATAAAGATATTTGGTTGTATATTTTTCATGAATAAGAAAACATTTTATTTAACATATTATTTGTTATGATCTAACGTTATAGGGGTTTTAAGAATATTTAATATGCTTTGTTAAGATATATACCTATGTACACGCATTACATTGAAGCGCAGGATAATCGTAATATATGACTGTAATCGCTACGATCACCACTCTTGGGGGTTGAATTGAATTATATATATTTCTTTTTGTTTTAAATTTTTGATTGAATTTATATAAATTTCTCTGCTCTGGTAAGACTATATACGTAATATTTAAAATACGAGCTGAAACAAAAGATAAACAATTACAACCTTCATTAGTAAATCTCGAAGGAGGAATTCGAAGCAAAGTTATAATTAAAATTTAGCTAAGAGGAATTAAATTGATCCGTTATATTGCTTTTAGGTTGACTGTGAGTGTGAAAGCAATGTAAGACGAAATTTTCAGAGTAGTATATAGCGGTAGGCAAATTAATATTCTTATGTAAAAGTGGCCATGGTTCGTTAAAATAAAATATGTTTCTCCATCGAACATGCTTATTCTTTCGAAAGATGGAAAGCGAAGTGTCTTGTCACTAGACACTCTCCACTTATACTGCAATATGAGGATAAAAACGTGTAGCATAAAAGAAATTAAGATTTATTTAGGTTTATTAAAAAATATGCTGTACAGGGCTATATTATATAGAATATAAAATAATTAAAATACAAATAGCTTTAACTTAATATGTGTTACCCTTAGCATTTATTATGTTAGAATGGGAAGATTAAAATACTGTACAATTGTATTCAATTTTATATTAACTGATCTTATAAGGTATTATAAAAAAAATTAGAATTTCCCTTTGAGAAGCTTTCACGTAATATAGGTTTTATACAGAAATTGTAACCAACTAATTAATTATCCGATAATTTTATAAGGCGATAATCAAGTACGCATATTTTAATTATAATAATAAGAAGTAAAATAAATATTCATGTAATTGGGAATTGGGAACCTAGTGTAAAGACGGAGTGTCTTTACACTAGGTTCTCTCTTGTCGTCACTTTCCGCCCAATTTCAAAGACATTGCTTGTTGCATGTTGAGTGGCGGAACTCAACGTCGTGTTTTGTTTTCTTATGAGAGTGAGGAAATGAAATTATTTATTCTCCCGAGTAGGAATCGACCCCACACCCGTTGCGTTCACAGTCAGCCGCAGTGCTGCTGCGCCACACCAACCGGCTATAGATATATGATTAGTAAATATTTAATTAGTAAGAAAAGGCGTTAAGTTCCTTCCTAATAAATTCCCCTTGATCAAATACTGGCTTACTTCTATGAGTAATGAGTAGAACAGAATGATGAGACAAGTTTTCAGATACGTCTCATATTATACTCGTAAAATGTCACAGATATCGTGTAATCCGTATGATTTTAATGAAATAGTTAAAGTGGTTACAATTAAGAACAATAATTAAGTTCTAAATTGAAGTATATTAAAGTTTAACCACTATTAGTGTAAGTTTCTAATATTTCACATAGAAACGTAATTTTACGGTTCACTACCTTAATTAGGCCATTATGGCACAGTGGGACACCGCCTGCTTGTAAGCGCGATGGTTACGGGTTCCATCCCCACTCAGGGGTAAGAATCACTTCAATTTTCCCGCTTTGGCGAGGACAAGCACGGCGTTCAATTCCATTACTTAGCACATAATGTCCATAAACGCACGAAGGACAGAAATATACAGATATATATATATATATATATATATATATTATATAATATATATTATTATATATATATATGATAGATATATATATATATATATATATATATATATATAATATATATATATATATTATATAATATATATATATATAATATATATAATATGATATATTTGTTTTTTCTTTCTATCTCACTGATATGGGAAGGGAAGCTGGCTAGGGAAAACGCGAGAAGCTGCTTTTTTGTTATATTAATTATTTATTAAATTGATTAATTATTATCATTTATTTCGCTCTAGTACAAGACTAAGCGCGGCGTTGTGTTCCGCCACTCCACATGTTTCCCTCTGTCTATCCTGCGATATGCGGGAAATAGCGCGAAGCTCTCCGGAATTTGTAGGTTATCATTTATTTTAAACCTTTTTTGGCTCGGTGTTTTAAGTAATTTACTCATAATTGGAAGTCTCTCAGAAGTATAAGAATCGCATTTTTGGAAGTTTCTTTTCTTATGATTGTTGTATGAGCATAAATTGTATCGTCCTTTGGAAATAGCTTAAAGAAAGTAAAGCAAAGTCTATTCAACTATAGGTAGTACGAGGTAGGTAGGCCTCGTAGCGATTGTTAAGTTGTTTTTTTTTTATAATTGGCCATATTGATTTAATATACATATAATTTCTTAAACATTTTCTTATACTTTTTAATTTCCCGATTTTTATAATTTAGGCCACAGTAAGCAAAAATAATTAAGTTTTAAAACACACCTTTTTCCACTTTGTGCCTGTAGATGACTGAGATTGAGTGTTAAGTAGCGGAACTTAACACCAGAGCTAAAGTAAAAAATAATTTTAATATAAACGTTTCTCTGAGTGCAAATCGAGTACACTATCACACTGTTTTAATCATACGATATTCCACTGTGCCGCGACGGGTGGAATTTTTAATTTTGTTTATTATAACTAAATTAGTTTTCAATTTATAGCTTAATTGATCAAGATATTTCGAAGAACATAAAATACAAATTAATATAATTATTACAAAATATAGAATTGTTTTAAGGTGCTTGTTATTTTGGCGAGCTTTACAAAGTTTTTAAGTATAACTTTTAACTAAATATTATATTATAATTGTAATTTATTCATAGTCTGTTGAGGAAATTTTAGTGGTTGACTTGAAATGTACTTTCTAACAAAAAAGTTATATATTGTGCTTTGTTTTGTTAATCCAAAACAGATGATTAACGCGCAAACTTAAGTTTTCAGGGGGTTGAATTCAACCAGGTTCGTTTCACCCCATGAGGAGACATTACAGAGGGATGCCTCGATAGAAGACATCAGTTTCTTAATGCTACGCTCGGAAAAAAAAACTGGCGACTCACTTGCATAAATTCTCGGGAAGCCCATACGATAAAAGTCGACCGAAGGCTTTCCCCATGTCAGACTTACTATCAGGCCCTCTCCCTTGCTTTCGACAGCCACCACCCAACGGTGTATAAGGTAAAAAAATATCACAGGTTGAACGACCATGGCGGAAGCCCTATCAACTGGTGATCAACTAAATAAATCGGATCCCAAGTGGCCAGTGCCTCAGGCCAAATTTGATATGCCTCGCACTTTTCAATAATAACTTGTTTGCACCAAATCTAGGAAGGGTTTGAGGTTGACTTCCAGAGTTCGGCATTACCTAAAGCGAAACGTATTGACAAAAAAAGCCACTACTGAACGTCAGTTTTAAATGCTGAGGTTAGTAAAGATCCAGTCGAGTCTGCCCCAGAGTTGCCATCACTGACAACATGACTGTTATACTATATATACTATAACATTTATAACCGTTAAAGCTTCACAGTGGTAGAATGTCTAACCGAATATGACGGTTTTAGGCCCAAATTAAACTTTTAATAGCCGTCTGTTAAAACACCTTTCCCTGTTTTCTACCTGCATTAAGTTAAATAAAAATAATTCATTCCCTGACGCTGTTTCACTGCACCATTAAATACCTCGAACGAACAAAATGCTTAATTCAAATAGAAAGAATAAAATCTTTAATTCAACAAAGTATCTAAGGAGTGTACACGAAAAAAAATATATTTGTAGAAATTACTGAATTATGAATAAAACGACGACCGTGTATAATTGGGTTATATTCATGTTTGAAAAGCTTTATATTTGCAATATAATTCTATATGTTCAGTCAATATTGAAAATTATTAACTCTAATGTTACTGACTAGAGTTTTTTGCTGACTAGACTAAACTGGAGTAATTTTTTGTCGATTAAAACATAAGCAATCAATAGATAATGAAACTACTTGTATAAGTCATTTACGTATTATTATAATATTTGTAACGATTTATTAATCGTTATCGTAATATAGAATAAATATTTCACGAGTGAAAATATTTTCTTTCTGTAAACAATTTACATGTTCTTTCCTAGAACAATGCTGATGATGATGATTACATTAAAAACGTTTGTATTACGACACTCCGTTCTCCGTTTTTCTCTTAAAAGTGTGAAACCAATGCCGCGCTTTGTCTAAGAAGAACGTTAATATATACAAAATTTTCGTTATAACGTTAATATATACTTTCCACTGCGCAATAACTATTATTGTGACCCTGTGATCTTAAGTCTTTGTGACGTTAAGTATTATGAATACATTATTCTTAAATATGTATAGTACTGAAGAATCAATATTCTAATTTGATAATAAAAGTATTAATGAAAGCTTCATTTATTATCACAAAAATAAACCACTCTAATGATATTAATTGCAAACCATAAACATCCCTAAGATCGATTTGTCGTCTAATAGCTTTGCCTACCATCGGATATTTATGTAAAACACGCTATACAAGGAAGAGAACAGCATTCGCTACTTTGTGTTAATAACAAGTCGTTTCACGTAATTAATTACTCCCAATGTCTGTCTATTAATACTTGTTCTAATTTCCTTCAATCAACAGTTTCGAGGAAAGCTTAAGACTGAAAGGAAGTAATTTAATTTGATATCTTTATGTTAAAGATTGTTTTATTCAAAATAAAGATACTAGTTACATTTATATCTTGAATGGCTGTTCATAAAAATGTCAACCATCATAGTAATAAATGTTAGGAGGTTTTTTTTGTTTTAAGTATTTTCCATATAGATATAGCAGGGTAAGAGAGAGGAGAGCTCTATTTTTCCCGATTTGGAAATATCGCGCGTTGAGTTCCAGAAACCAGCGCCATTCTTTATTATTCCTTTTTCTTTGCAGATATGATTTTTAACATTTAAAATAGAATCAACTCATTGAATAGAAATTTTACAAATACATGCACTTCGAATTCAACTGAAAAGGAATATACACGAAATACATATAAGCGAAATTTTATTTTATAAGAAATAAATATAAGCGAAATTTTATTTTATAAGCATCACAGTAATTTATCATTCATTTAATTTTTTTCGTTGTGATAGAGATAGTGGAATAATTTGACACGGCCATCACAAGTACGACGGAAGCTTCCAATGAACTTCGAGATAGGTTATCTGAATTTGGTTAGAATAAAAATAGGTACTGTGGCTTCAAAGCTGGGAAACGAGGCTTAAAGAGAATTAAATAAGTGCAACCGCGTGATAGCCAACGAAACCCTGACGATACTTCCTGAGATGGAAATTAGATTTACACAACATAAATAAAATGAAGTGATGCGCCTCACCGCTCTAACATTCGAAATCTAGTATTCGAAAACACAAAACCGATTTCTCTTTCTGTTTATAATATGATATCATAGAGGTTATTTTGGGACAACTTCTCACTGTAAACACGATTAACGTGGGTACGCAGTATCCTGAATACGGCGGAAATAGAAAAATAGCTAGCACTAGCTCTATCTACCCTGACATATACAGGATAAAAAATATGTATAATACTATATACATCAATATGAAAATGTATATATTAGCGACCTTCACTAAAATTGTTCTGGTTAAATAACGTGTGATACGGGGCGTGCTAGTGATTTCCGGCGTCATTTAGACGACGTTTCAAGCTGTTAATATAACGTTATCGACAGTCTTATGAGTAAGAAGTTATAACATGTCTGTATAATGGTGACAACTAACCTTAGAATAAGTTTTGTAGTCATTAAAATACATTATAAGTTATGTATATGTACTATTTCCGTATCCATTCGATTAAAAATTTTCAGTGTATTAGTATTTAAGTATTTCTTTAGCATAACTGCGACTAAACGACAATAAAATGTAGCTTCACTGACCTTCATATATAAAAATCTCTTTTTTTTTTTATAGAATTGCTCTATAAAATTCAACTAAAACATAGAATGTGTTAGTTTTTTTGGCATTCACTATTAATATAAATTGGCTCACTGGAATATTTTGATATGATATTATATAATTATAATTAAGAAAATAGGTAGTTACTTAGCGTTCTTAAAGTTAAAATATCGGTCAAGTGCGAGTAGTACCCACACTGTGGGTCCCGTACCTATTTCATGATTGTAGGTATTCAGCTGTGGTAAATACTCATTCATTCAATACATCATTTATCCTATAAAGTGTAAGCAAGCTACAAAGCTTAAATTTTATTTCCAATAGAAATTGAGTTTAAATATAACATAAATATTGTATCACTTAGAAAATATAGATCAATGGTCAAACTAAATGTGTTTAAAAACATAATGTAACGATTGATGAGTTCAGAACCTTAAATGATGAATGAACGTAAGTTAAATATTTGGAAATATGTGTGTGTAGTAGAGATTGCGCTAGAGCTTAGGTTAAATATGGGGAGTGTACGATATCGTCTGTATACAGTAACTCCACATCCGTTAGAGGAACAAAGCTCTTGGGGCAACGGTTGTACATATGAATACGTGTCTGTTTTGGACAGGATAAATCGTTGTATTTGGTTTAATTTGGTGTACAATTCCGCTCTTTTAATATTAAAGAGAATCCTATTCAATAGGATTATTTGTTTCTTGCTTCACCTCGTATCCCCTATAAAGAAGGGTAGGTAGGGTACCTAGTGTATACTTAGTTCCCCGCTTACCGCTCAACTATTAAGATGTTGTGTTTTGAGTTGCAGAACTCAACGCTGTCCTTTGTTTTATTTACCAGAATTATAAAATTATTAAAGAGATCTTTTTAATTGATGTTTTTAAATGTTTTACTTTTCTTTTGTACTATCGATATTTAAATATAAATATACAATATTTAATATAAATATATGAAATATTGTCTAATATATCGATATGTCACAAACTTTTATCTAAAATAAATATGCCAATAAATTGAGGCCAACATGGCGCAGTGGGACGATCTGACTATAACGAGATGGTTGTGCGATCCCCGGAGGGGGAAATAATTATTTACATTTCTCCACGTTGACTAGACAAAGTCTCAAATTAGGACGGAAAACGGAGAAGAGAGTCTCTTGATACAAGAATATCTCTGCATACTTACTATATACGGAATACAATTTCAAATTAGAAAAACATATTCTAAATAAAGATAAATAGTCGTTTATATAAATATAGAATAAATATATTCTTAAGCTATATGGATATTTTGGATATATTGATCTAAAGCACATGTCTGTTTGGCAAAGTTCAAATATTTCTCCTGATAAAAGCTTTACTACTACCGTATTGCCTGGCTGACGTCATGTGAGATGAAACATCTCAGTTTATGAATTAAAATTTATACGATATAGACGTAATAAGATGTTTGCTTTTTGCAATTTTTACACATTTTAAAGGAAACTATTTCACCAGATTGATAGCGTATATTTTTATATTGTAAGTTTTTGGAAACCTGAAATTTCGAATACTTTGTTAGTAGACTGAAGGATGGCATTCTTCTGTTAGTTGACACAATTATTATATCAAACTATATATAACCCAAGTTTCTTAGTTGCCTCGCGTCCTGACCTGGATTCCTGCAGACTGAGCTAACTGGGGGTAAGCTAACTTGGGGTAAAGTGACACTTCAAAATTTTTATGAATGGGTTCCAGATGGTAGAAAAGTTCCAACCGTCTACTCTGTGTGAAGTTAGGTTGATTGTATTTTACAATTATCACGCAGATCATCCAAGGAATATATCTGTTTTCCCTAGAGACGATGTAAGGTTTATCAAACCTTATGTAATAGTTGGGTTTACCCATTATATTATGCTCACAGACATTTAATGTGTGTTCCTTCACCCTAACAGCGCTTTACGATGCTGATCTTTGTTTTACTAATGTAAGATAAATCACAGTCAGTCAAAAATATAATTTGAGATTATTTTACAGCTTATTTTTTTAAAGAGTCGTCATCATTTTTTTATGATTAAGTCCTTGATATATGCACAAATTTACTTAAGCAACGAAAGATCACTGAAATATATTCTGTACTACCAATAGCACGCGGCCGAGCTCCGACTCGCTGGACTAATCTGATCAAGTAGTCGACCGAGTCCACCTTGGCCCAGTGCGTTCGGGATGCTGCTAACCGACACAAGTGGAAGTCCATTTCCAAGAGGACGTTAAGCAAGGAGCCTAACCAGGTCACCATCTCCTGCCCACCCACGACCACTCTGCCAAGAGAGCCCGACTAAGAAGAAGAAGAATAGTACATAAATAAAAATTACACAATACACGAGTCGGATGTTTGTTTCATCTATGGCAATATTCTCTTGTTTGTGGTGCACTTTATAAAATTATGCTCGATGTTCTCGTAACTTTAGTAAATACGCAGGGCTATTGAATTTGATTTTTATATTATACAAAAGTAGTTGGTACCCGCAACTTTAACTTTAAGCGTATTTGTTTCTATTCTCTTAAAATTCCACATTGGATATTTTTGACCTCAGATGCTCTTATTATATTATCGGTATATTTACTTACTCTTCAAAAAATCAGCAGTTTCAGTATTGAATATAATTCAATCAAAGAAAGCGGCATCAATGTGTTTTACATTACATAAATCTGTATTTATTATTTTAGTAGAATCATAATACCATATTTATTATTCTTTAGCTAATTAATTGTTATTGCTATTTTGACTTTGACTTATGAGTTATTGACATTTGATAGTTGGCAATATTCCAATAAAAATGTATATCAAACAAAATCCACGTAGTTTATGTAGCGGAAGTACAACAACAAGGTACATAAAACCTCAACTTGTATTCTACTCTAAAAAACAATTTGTTTTATTTAATAAATACATAGAATTCTATGATGAAAAATTAATTAAATTAATAATATAAAATAAATTAAATTAATTTCCTATAGAGACTTTTTTACAATACCTATTGTATTTAAAATGTTCTTAAAAAAATAGGAAGTATTATATCATTTGGCAATTGGTAAAAGCTTCGGTGCTTTCATACTTCGATAAATTTCATCATATTTACTTGATATAAGACATGGCTGGCCTGCAGGATATCAAATTAATGTCACTTGAGCTTCCATCTAAGGTTTATATTTAATTCCAATCTTTATAACTTTTCCTTTTACTTTTTTGTTTTACCAAATATGTTGTTAATAAAAAATACTATAAATATAAAATGAACGGCTTATTTGTATACTTAATTAATATGTGGAAGGAAATCGATATTTGCTTGATTTTTTAATTTAAATGTCATATTTCTTAACAGACAACGAACATAGATAGAACTTGTAATATAACGTCATCCGCCCAAATTTGATCATCTTAGTCCCATCTTTTATTACTTAATATAATTGACACATTAAAAAGCTATCAAAAAACAATTTCAATAGAATTAATTAAACAGTATCCATTAATTAAATTGTTCAGTTAACAATTGATCAAGCAGTAGAAATTGCTTAGTCAATAAATAACGTACAAACAACTAAACTACGAGTTTTATGTTATAAAACTTGCCAAGTGACTTTGGAGTTATAGCTTAGTTAGTACGTCCGCCCTACCATGACATCCGGCCACTTTCAATGAGCAAGGCGCTTTTGTTTGCTATTATTACCCTTTATTACTAGATACTGACTGACATATAACTATTATATAGCAAATGTAAAAGTTTTTGTACTAGAATATTTTGTTTATTTATTTAATGAAAGCTCAGAGATTACGTAAAAAGCTTGAGGAACTCAGAAGGGCATGTGTGAAGTATCAACGTCGTGACGGTTGACGAGGCGAAAGTCCAGGTATATATAGGTACCGTAGTTTGGCACTCAATTCTGTCTGATTTTAGCTCATAGATTGGCGGTGTCGATAGGTATAAAGTATTAACAAAAAAATAATGAAAGCTTATATTTAAAGCTTATATACAGGTTGAACTAAAATACTGTACATATGTTTCAGGTGCACAAAATTTAAAGAAAGACTTGCACTTTGTCCTTCACTTAGTGGCTATAAATAGCCACTGAGTGAAGGACAAAGTGCAAGTCTTTCTAAAAATATAAAAATTTAAATATTTAACTTTCTAAATCTTCTAAAAATTTAAAAATTTTTATTACAACGCTCATACTAGTCTTTTTTGAATCTCTACGTTGCTATTTTCATATTAATTATTAAGAGGCCATTGCGAGACAGCGTTTGATAGTGAGCACGGAGGGTGTGAATACGATACCCACTCAGGGGTAATAAATAATGATAATAATATAGTATGTTGAGCATCTGCTTTGTATTAGATTTCTTAGTTTCATAAGTATTTAGTTTGTAGGCTTTCGGAGTCTAAAAGAAATAATGGAGCTTATAGGATCATTTTTGTTGTTAGTAATAGTATTCTGTGAAAGTATCAAGCTAAAATTTATATCAAATATACAGGTCTAGAGTTGTTTGAAGCACAGGAAAAAATCTAAGTAAACGCAATAAAAAAATACGAACATATATGCTTCGTATTTGTTTTTTATATAATATAAAATTAACCGCACCATAATAAACTTAAGGATATTTCGCATTGACCAAGAATTTTAAAATTTTTCAAGAAGTTAGAAATTACAACACAAAAAAATGAAATGACCCGGAAATCGAAAATTTATATGTAAATAAAATCATTACATGTACCTTACAGAAACCATTAGAAAGTTATATTTACAGTGTTATGATAGTGTGAAATGGCAAGTATTCTTGGATGGCCGGAACTTGGAAGTAAAACAAAAACGTCCACCGTCAACAACCGTTACTCCTTAGTTTATACTATATTAAAAAAGAATTTTAATAAAATTAACAATTTGTCAATTGAACATTTTCATAGTATTAAATAAATATTATTATTATTACTCATTATTTGCGGTTGGTATTATTATTATATTATCTGTTACAGTAGTTCATATCATACAAGATGAGTGCACACGTCCGTAAATTAAAATTTTATAAAGTGTTACGGAACCCTCGCTTCGCGAGAATAACTCCCCCCACTTGAACGATATTTTTTATGTTCAAAACTAGTATTAAGGACGTCATGCATTGTTTTTTATTGTATTATCTATTGATTTTTTGTATATACACTGAACTTTTCTATACAGAAGTCATAATCAGATGAGTAATATATTTAATTTAACAATAAATTATTAAATTAATAATTAAGACACTTGAGAGTATTTTTGTTTTCAAAATACTTATACTAAAACGTTTTGCTAAAACATTAGTTAATGTGACGTGCAAAATGTCACATAGAGTTAACAACATAGCTTAAAAGCTGACTAACAGAGCTTACAATTTTAAATCCAATTACCGCTATTTCATTGAATTTTATGTTAGACGGAAAATGCATACTTTCTCGTATTAAGATGGCTGAAATCAAAAATTATTAAGATATTATTCATATATGTATTCTTAAGCGTAGACAAAAACACGCAATACCCGTAGCGCAGAGGTACAGTGCTTGACGGTAAATGGTTGGTCGTGAGTTCGATTTCCACTTTAGGTAATTAATTAAGTTATTTTCACACTCTGGTATGAAGACACAATACTGAAATGAACGATCAATCTCTGTCTAAATTTTATGTTAATCTTATTGGCTTTTAAGGGAGAAGTAAATGAAATCAATTAGTCAAATAGGTACATTTAATGGTTTTTAAGTCATAATAATTGTAACAAATAACAGATGTCGCTATATTTCAAACCGTTCCATCCGTATAAGAATCAATAATGCTCTAAGTTTCATTATGAATATTAAGTGTCAAAATAGGCCGTTATTTTAAAACATTTTTTATAAAAAAATCAAATATCCTTATGGAACTTAAGATAATATAGTCAAAGATATTAAAATTTTCATAGTAAATGTTACTGTAAACGATATTGTTATATAGCACTCGGTGCCACAGGCGGAACAATTATTTTATATGATAAGGCGTTGGTCTGACAGGTGGTAAACGGAGCCGGCGGGAAAGGAATATTTCCCTTTGGTTCTAATATCGTATCTTTATGGTTTAGTTAGGATTAGTAACAATAAGCTCTTTGTTAAGATTTTAATATAGTTGCACTTATGTTTCTAACATAGAGAATAAGTATAATTAAAATTGAGCTAAAAATTGTATTTTAAGCTTAATTAAATTTTCACCCTCCATCTGCAGCCATTGCAATTCACCGCATAATATTAGGATTTTCCTTCTGTATCTTTTTGTAGGTAATTTTTAACATTATTATAAATTCTTTAAAATTACTAGTATTAGATATTTTCAAAGTACAAGTATACATACACTCTTTCACTTGGTGTGTTGCCGATAGGTTATTTGAAAGCAATATTGAAGCACTTCTAAAGAATCTTCGCTTCGGGACCTATCTCACTATTATGCATTAGATTTTTTCTCTAGTATAATTTACTCTGACCCTTCTGTTATTGCGTTTTATTTTATATTAAGATGAGACCAGCTTTTTACTCATAACTATATATATTTAAGTTAATTAATATGTATAAAAAATAAATCACCAATTAAAATTGTTGTAAATTTGAGCTGTAGTTGATAATATTGCTTGAGAAAGTACAGGGTAGCTTAGCCAATATAGTAAAAAGAGAGATTAGTGTTAGGACAATCCTTTCTTCACCGCTTACAACCTAAGCTCCCCAAGTTCGAGACATTCATCCTGAATTGCGAAATTCAATGTTCAGTTTGTGTTTTAAGAGTGATTAAATGAAATGAGTGGGAATCGAATCCACGGCCATCACGTTTACAGACAGACACTGTGCCACTGCGTCACGGCGTCTTATATCAATATGATTGTATTATCTTGTTACTAAATATATATAGGAGATGTTTCCACAAAGTGCAGCGTTAGGCTGCAAGCTAACTGGATTCTATTGCTAAGCCATTAAAATACAGGAAATACCATTGATATTCAATTTTCTTGTTCGATAAGTTACTGGTATTAATAGATTCATTAAAGAGAAAGCCATGTTCTTTATAATTTCATTTTTGTGATTTTAAAATAAACTACTTAAACACAATCAGACGTTTTTAAAATATTTTTGTTCCAGGATAACCTCCTGAACTAACTAGGTGAGCGGATTTTTATGGATCTTTGACTGGAGGATAAGGAAGGTTATGGATTTACATGGCAAAAATCACGCTTGCCACTGCCTTCTGCCCAGATAAAATATTCAAATACGAACTACACATTTATTTTTCATTATTCTTCATAGACAAAGTGATTAATTTATTCTTTATAGAAAAAGTGATGAAAAAAATTAAATACATATTATTATCATGTAAACTGAGAACATCGATCAAATGAGGGAAGCCATAAAAGGCATAAAAGCCCTAGAATTAATTTAAGTAATATACGTCATATAATTTCACAACCATTTTTCCGTTTACTTTAAAAGAAAACCTAACTATGAAATTTTATTTTTCCCCGCACGTACTACTACATAACTAATCTGGACCGCTGCCCCATCGACCGCAAGCGTGAAAGGGCTAAATAAACATTGCAACAAAGCAATTCTATAAAGATTCAACTTTGTGGGACTCCTTAATAAAAATGAATTTCACGACCGTTTGTATTTTTTAAAATAAACGGTGATGATTTTATGTTATTTGTATATATGTATGTATAATGTAATTGTGATTATTGATATTTCTATAAATATCGAGTATATACGTACGTAATTACATATTACTAAGGGATTTAAATCACATTCTATTCATAACTAATCATAGATAAATAATTCCATAAATGTTTTCTGATTATTGTTCTCACTCCATTCGCCATTTTCTGCCTTTTTAGATATTACGTGTTGTTACAAGAGCGAGGAAAATAAAAATAATACATCCTCCCCATATAGGAATCGAACCCACACCATATTGACAGACGCTGTACCGTCGGCGCCACGACGAATAGAGGCCTATTGTATTTATAATTATATGGGAATAATTTGACCAGATTATGCCTGAGGTAACTCTCACTACAGGAAACGTGGGTTACATAGACACAATTAACGTGATTCAATATAGTCTTGTATAGCTCATAGGCTTCCTGAATGAATTAATCTTACTTAATTTAGTCTTACTTAATTTCTATTAATTTGAACCAATAGTTAATAGTTAATTAGCGCTGTGAACCATAGCCAAGTCTTCAGCTTTATAATATTACATAAATATGGTAAAAAAGAACTAATAGAAGGTCTAAGATCTTATTTTTTCCACCATAAAGGATTAAACTTTTTAAGACTTTTAACCCGAAAGCATTCTTCTTCGCTTAATCAGACCTCGTTAAAGTCATCAGATAAAAACAAGTTATCTTTTACGATAATATTAGGCGACGCTAATAAAAAGCTTTACGTATTGTTAAATGAGTGCACTCGAAGCTTTGGGTAGACCTCTCTTAATGGAATATGTTCAGTAAAATTCTGAACAAATTTTGTTGAAGAGGTTAAAAGTGGAAACGTGACGTTTTTATATATAGAGGTAAAGCTTAGTCTCTACAATTAAACAAGTAATACTATCTATAACCAGATAACTTGTTCTAAATTCAATACATAATTTGTAAGTACTTTGAGACGTCCTTATGCCATAATAATTTATTGGCAGCTTAATAACTTTATGAATGAAAATATATTTTAATATTCGAAGTAATATTGAAATATCGTCGCTTGTATTTAAATAAAATATTGAATATGTACGTATCGGTTTCAAAGGGTTTCATTTAAAATTGCGATCATTATTTATTTGTATTTCACATTGAAACATTATATTATAAAATAAATAAGGGTAGACAGAGGTAACCTAGTATTGTGACGAAAAGAAATTATTCATTGTATCAGAGTGGGACTCTTGCACCGCTGCCCCACGAGGGACTCACATGGCGCTATTTGTTTATTTTATTTAATATTATGAAATATTCATACATATTATGTTTGTTTCTAGCGTTTCTCACATTGTGTAGAGTAGATTTATTAAAATATTACTTCATCTTTATTAAAACAATTAATTGCAGCGCGATAGAACTCAAGTTTTTCTCAAGCCAGGCCAGAGCAGTAAGCATGTATCAATTAAAAAAAATATGTAACGGTAAAGTGCGAGCAGTTCTCTCGCACGGAGGGTTCCGTACCAATTTCATGATTATATTCTGATATTATAGTGATTAGGCTTCCTGCTGAGGAAACTGCTACTTATAAAACATGACAAACTTAAATTTGCTGTCATATTCACTCATTCTGTATGAAATGAACTACAAATATGTAGTTCGTAATGGTTTGTTTGTGTTAAACTTATACATTATCAATTTTGAAAAAAAATATTCCTTTATATATACTGTAAGTTCTCACTTCTCGTCAAATTTCATAAGTCTAGGTCAATGAAGTACAACTAATAAGAATCGGCAAACTAAATCTATAAATTTGCGGTCGTATATACTCATTTTCTATGAATTGAAATACAGTGAAAGTTTTTAATAGTTTTTTTCTGGAATATATCTAAAAATTTCCAATTTTAGCATTTGTTCCTTTGCTTGTACTATAAGTTCCAACTTATTGTCAAATTTCGTAACTTTAGATCAACGGAAAGTACCATGTAGATTTTGATTATACAGCGATTTTCATACAAAATGTAAATGAGTTAAATATAAACGATATTTCGATTGCATTTACTAAGTTTAATTTTGCCTGTATTTGACTATTTGATATTAGTTTGAGCTTGATACCTCAAGATGATTTGGAGAGATTATCTTCCTTTTGAGGTATGAACACAAAAAAAACATATTCTAATCACCTATGATGTAACGATAATTAAAGAAAAAGTAGCAAAATTATCGTTTACCTACCTTAAAAATGCGTTATGATTGCAGTCGGTACCAAATACTAAATTACTAGGCTTTTTTCGATGTATTTAGTACATATTTAATACATTTACCTTGGCTGGTAAATTGCATTTTATTGGCTGAGTAATAAAAAAAGAAACATTCAAATTGATAACCTGCTCGTTTTTGAAGTCGGTAATTTTTTTTGATATAAACTTATATTTATTGTTAATTAACAAAGACTATTCCTTCTTGGGCAGTGAGTTCTCCACAGTGAGATATCTTACAGCACCATGCTTTTGTCATCTGAGGCCTCCCTTTACCTCTCTTAACATTCACTTTTGCTTCATACATTTTTTTTACTGTTCTTTCATAATTTATTCTCTCGATGTGGTTTGGCCATCTTAGCACATTCTTCTCGACTCTTACTGTGACATCCTCGCTGGTACCAACCATTTTGTGTATCTTTTGGTCGCATCTCCACAGCATTCATCGTTCTTTTATTCTTTTTCTGCAATACCACGTTTCACTGCCATATAACAGCGTCGGCACTAGAACTGCATTGGATACGGCCAACCGTGCAGCTACACTGACGTTTCGCCGTCTCAACAATGCAGTTAAGGCACCGTTCATTCTGTTACCGGCAGTCTTTATATACGCCTTTCCACATACATTTCGTATGTTCCATCTCTACTTAGCATACATACTTCATTCGCTTGTTCTATTAAGTTTCCATTCACAAAAATCTTGCATTCCGTCCTTTCTTCTTTTCTTTCAAATACCAGAACCTTTGTATTATTTACATTAAATGAAGTAAGTCTGTATAATATTCGCATATTTTACTTAACAAGAGTACATTCAAGTTTATACATAAATTTATCAAAGAAATGTCCAAAGAAGTAATGTATTTTTTGAACAGATGTTAAAAGTTCGTAAAAAAAGCAAAAGTTTTTAAGATTGTGGTAAAGTTCAGATACGTTATGCTTCATAATGCCATCAGCCAAGAAAAAGATACAATTCTAGAGCTTATTGTATAATAATTAGAACATTAATTTAATTCTATTCGAAGTAGAAAATTAAGTTTAACTTTATTTATAGTAATAGTAATAGTTTTACATTTGGATCATACAACATAGAAAACGCAGATAAAACGATTTATTGTGAAATATTTAGGGTGTTGGTGATTTATTGTGAACTATTTAAATTGAAATATGTCATGAAATATGCTTGAAATCTACAGGTAACGAGTTAAATAGATTTTTTTTATGTTACAAGCAAAGTCCATAAATAAAGTACCGGGTGACAATTAGTATTATAAAACGATAATATGCAAAAATAAAATATTCTTAAATATAATAAAAATTACAAAAAGAATAATATTGATTTAGGAAATAAGCAATGAGTTTTGCAAAAACAAACTAATAATAGCGAAATAGTTCGAACAAAATCTTAATATATTTTCGGTGAGCTGTTGGGTCAAGAACCGGATGAAAACCACGCATATATTTAATATTGAACTTGGCTCTCACATTGATTATTTGGCGTGATTGAAAAAATCATGAATGCTATTTTTGTCATGTTATCTTATCGAGAGAGGAGTCCTGCGTGAGTTAGTTTAGTCTCACTCAGTCTATTTACAGACATTACTTGATCTGAGCTGGTCAACCGATGCGTAGTATTTGACCAGACGAAGTAAACACCAACTCTATTAATTCACATACATTATTAATATTCCCTCGACTGGAATTACTGAAGTCTATATCAATCTTATTTAGATAAATAAATCCTGACTCGCCCAAATTGTTTGTATAACAAATACAAAGTATTATAAATAAAGTACGAAAAGTACGAAAAAATATAAAAAAAAAAATATATATATATATATCACTAGAACTGAAGTATACGAAAAGAGTACAAAAATACCCATTTTTTTAAAGAAAGTATAAAACTAACGAGATTAGAGCTACATTGAATAGGTACCACAATATTAAATGCATGAAGATCGTGAGCGACTCGCAAAGTCCACTAATAAAAGATCTTAATATTATTACAGTAACCAGTAGTCGTCGTTCTATCTACAATGTACGTTAACTACATTAAATTATTAATATGAAAACCATATTTTTAATAGAAAATATTATTATCAGTACCAGGACATCTGTCTAGCATCATTTCAAACGATGTGAAAAATCAGGGGCTAGCCCGATACAATATCAGGCGTCAGTTGATCACGGACGGGCGGCGCGCATGAAGGGCCCGTAGCGCCTTAACAAGTGTTATTGATATATATATATATATATATATATATTTGTTTAATGAATAATTAAATGACATAAATGGATAATTTGCTTTTGAGGTTCAACATGTAAGTACAAATTAATATTGTTATAGATTTCATATAGATATAGATACATAAGATAAGCTTTAATTAGTGTTTATTTTTTTAACTTTATTTCACAGATGGTTGTTTAGCAATTGGACTATATATTTTAGTTTCTAATTTTATAAATTATAATAAAATAAATGATTGCCATGTATTATTGCGTTTATAAGCAATTTATTTTTATATATATATATAGATATATATATATATATATATATATATATATATATATATATATATATATATATATATATATATATATATATATATATATATATATATATATATATATATATATATTACATTAACTAAAATACAAATTTACATAATATATACATGTTCGTATGTATGTAGCAATAAAGTAAATCTAGCATATCCCGCAAAAGATCTAAGAAACAGTAGTTCACTTGTTTACCACATTGCTCAAATTTCCGACGTGAAGGTTGAATAAATCCGACTTATGAAGAAAGGCTTTCAAGATAAATAGCAGTTAGCCACTTCGTTTTGCTATTACAAATACTTTCTCTACATATGTTTTGTTGTTACATTACAATCGTAATGAAATATCATGTCAATCACAAGTGACTTCACTTTATACGTTTGAGATTTTTTGCTTTTATTCTAGCTATTTTATATTTGAATATAATGTTGCGTAACCAAAGTATATGAGATATGTAACTATAACTTATAAGAGATAACGTTAAACGTAATGTTTTTTTTTTATATTTTTATTGCGCATTTCACATTTGTCTTGTCAATGCAATTTTCACCATTGTAAGAATTCCTTAATATTTAAAGTTTATTTTATTTCAATCATTCAAATTTTCAAAGAATCATAAATAAAAATGTTATATTAAATTAAAGATTTTTTTAGCTTCGCCCTTTATCGTTCCGAACTGTAGGAACCTAGTGTTAAGACTCTCTGTTCCCCGCTTTTCGCCTTTCGAGGTATTGTGTGTTGAGTGGTGAAACTCAATGTTACGCTATGCTTTGTTAACAGAGCGACGAAAATTAAAATTACTCATTCTCCCCTAGTGGGAATCGAACCCATAAATCATCGCGTTTTATTAAAGTATTTTGTACGACGAAGCTGCTATAAGATTTTATACGTTGTATTGAATTGGTTGAAACTTTCAATTTACTTTCCCATGTCGACAAAGCTAGTTTTATCTGATGGGCATATAGTTAATATTTCCAATGAGTGTAAATGTATTGGCCTTTGATAGTATGGCTGTCGTTACGAGCGCCCAAAATTGGTTCAATAGGGTCTCATCAATGATGAGATTTTGTAGACCTTTCTATGATTCCATTTACCAGAATTGAAGCATTATTGTGGATACTTTTGTATACCAGAGATCCTCCACCGCCTCAGTTGTTGTAGTTGTTATCAGATCAATATCCCCACCCAGGGGATTTCCGACACTCGGGAAAGTAAATAATCAGGCACCTTGCACATCACATGCACATCTTGGTGAATCCCCCACTCAGTCTCCTCCGTCGAATAGTGCGATGGTCTTATTTTAAGTTTGCACTAGTGGAGTTTGAGCATCTATCCTGCCAATTCTAGATGGATTCCTTCCGCAAGTTCGTCTGCTCTTTCATTCTCAGCTCTTCATATAAGTGCACGAAGCCATGTGTTTTCACCTCGTCTCTATTCCCTCGTCGTTGGATATTCCTGAGGACCTGGAATCACTCAAGGTATTCTAAAAATAATATTTATAATATAATATTTCTACCTACCTCTCTCTACCTCTTTCTCTCTCTTCAAAGTTAGTTCGTTCGGCGTTTAGTTTTGTCACTCAACATGCAATATTCCCAATTTAAATGGAAAACGAAGATCGGAGTGCTTCTCTCTAATTCTGTATCCACTGCTATCAAGGGGATAAAACGCAAAATTTTATATAATTAATTACTAATTACTTAAGATATTAAATGAAAATTATAACGCTAGATTACACTGTAGTACCTAACGATATTTAAAGTAGAATATAGAATTAATTTGTATTTTAAAATTCCCTAATCTTGAATATGAAACTAAAGTGCCTTTATCTAATTAATACCAACTATCAGAGAAGGAGAGTCAATTAGCGAGAGAGCCGAAATAGAAGTGCTCTACTTCATCTAAGCACCTTTTTATAGGTACGTATATGTATATAAAAACCAGGGCTTAGATTTAATGTGTATAAATAATGTTCAACTTTATGACAGTTCATATTAGCTTTTCATAACTTCATAATCCAATTTTATAAACTTATTTAATTAAACATTCAAGGGTTGTATATTAAATAAAAAACATTCTCTCTTGCCAAATGATCATTCAGTCAGAAAATTTAAAAATCTCCTTATAGACATGCTGACTATAAATAAGTTAAGTTAAGCGTATAAGAATTTCGACGTAGCTTGATGAGAACATGTGGCTTAGTGGTCAGAGCGCTTTGACGGGTTTCAAGAGACTCGACTTCAAAATCACGCTACGCTTGTCTAAAAAAGTTCAATTTCAAAGGTTACAATTATTTCCCTAGTGCGAAATAACACTTTATAATAGTTGAAAATATTGGAGGATTGGTTAATTAGTTTCAGTAATTTCGCAGTCACAATTTACATTGTCGTATTAACCGTTAAAATTTATAATATAGTACCATTGTAATGAAAATAAGCTTAGAAAGAAAGAATAACAAAACTACAAACAGCCTCAAGTTTTTACTTTTTCCTGTTTTGAATAACAACTTTTATACTAGAGATACTCCCAGTAGGCCATAAACATTTCGTGGTTGGTGAAATAAAGTCTAAAATTTTGTGTGGAAACAATAAATATTCTTTCCCCTCTTTGTTTTACTAAAAATCATTGTGGTTCACACACAAAGGTAGACTTTCATATTTTGAGTATTATTTATGTTATAATACCAACAAAATAAATCTGTACTGATAATTAAAAAAAAGGAAAATGACTGACTTTGAACATGAGGCATTTTTGATAGTCAATCAAAGAAGATACATAAAGTGTCCACTGGCAAAAGCTTGTATGACATAATAAGGATGGCTTAGTGCCAAATTTTATCCCGTCAGAGATATATCCAAAATATTATATCGTATATTATTGAGGTTATAGCAATAATATATCCATATCGAGTATATAGAAGTAATTTGTAAAGCATCTATTGAGCCCACTTAGAGCGAGAGCTTTAGCGGAACTGATATGAAGGTTAAGTATAAACAGCTAGCTTATTATATTGACGATAGCTTGTTATTTAAATATTGAGAATGAAGCAATGAAAAGTCTAATAAATATACTGTATAGATAAGATCAATTTGAAAAGCGTCTTCACTAGAATTTATGGGTAATCCATTAAGGATCGTCATTATTATGACAGTTTAATTAAATACTAGACACATTAACATTTTTTTACATATATTGACATTGTTGACCGAAGACCAAACGAAGTACCAAAATTTATTTGGATAATAAAAGTACATATACAAGATAGTTAAAATAAATAAAAGAAAAAAACAGCTTTACACTGTCCCACAAATACCAGAGGAAGCATAAAAAAAATATTACTGATATATATTGCACTCATTTCTCTGTTTCCGCCTAATTTTCGAGACATAGCATGTGCTTTATCTACGGAGTACTGAAAATAATTTACATTACATCCATCGAGTGGGGATGAACCCCATAATCATTGTATGTACACGTTTATAAGTTTATAAAATAATTAAAGCTTTTATACTGTCAATATAGCATCTGAAAAGATTCTATAGTACCAATAAAGATCTTTAGATGAGTGAGAAATCTACTTTTATGTTCCCTTTAATGATATATTGGTTCCCTTTAATGTCGATAAATCAGATTTAATATTTTTTTTTCTTTTTGTAAGTTCTTATTAAAGTACTGTCCCTTAATTTGGTTGCGCGACCATGGCCGTCGTGGAAAGACTATAAAATATATAAGAATATACAAAACCGTCTCGAACATCCTTAAAATATGCTGGGGAAAGTTAAAAGTTTCAACAGTTTAGTTAATATAGACGTATTTTTCTTAAATATTTCAATCGCTGAATAAAAATCGAAATTACTTTGAGTATTTTTAAATATCTGCCGATAAACTCCAAACTTTATTTTATGACTTTTATGACTTAAATAATATCGAAAACTATAACGTTGTATATTAATTAAGAAATTAACTTTAATCACTATTTTGATAAAGTAACATTTATTTATAAATGAGGCGGCCGTGGCGCAGCGTGGTTGGTAGGTTCGATTACCACTCGGGGAGAATGAACTATTTCATTACCTCGACCTTGTAACAAAACAAGTGCCAGCCTTGAGTACTCCCATTCTACACACAATGTCTGAAAATTTGGCGGGAAGTGGAGAACGGAGTGTTTCAACACTAGGTTCCTTCTACCTACCCTGATATATGCGTAAAATAGCGTGAAGCTATTTTTTTATTTATAAATGCTTTAGATATACCTTTTAGGTGACTAGATTTTACCAACGGATTAACTCTCGTTGTCAAAAAAAGCTAAGAATTCTGTTTATGACATATTATAGGTACACCAGGTAGCTCTGGCCACAGGTAAAATGCGTGAATTGTCTACATATATTCTTCCTTGATAAATGAACGATCTAATACAAAAAAACCATTAATTGGTTCCTAAGATTAGTAAGCTTTAACCAAACCAGTCTCTTTCGTTCTTCATCTTTATAATAATAGGTAAAGTAATAGAAGTGTCGAAAGACAGAGAATAATGTTCTACTATTGCGTTATCATCATTATGATCCACTCACATTATACGCGGAAAATTAATGGAAAATTTACGTTTGATGTTTGTAAGCGATTTAGTTGTATCTCGCCTAAAGCTGTGTTCTATTTAATCATAAATATATAATATATATGTAAATTAAAGAAAAGTATTTTCTTTGTCAGGTGTAAAGAAAATAAGAACAAAAAAATTTTATTATTAAATAGTCTTAGGGTCGCATTATTATCGTTAGAAATACTTGAATACTACTGAAATACTACTACGGTTCAATATTATTTTAAAGTAAAACTATGTTAGGTGACGACTAAACGTTTTATTACTTTTGATCGATAAAAAATTTAACAAACGTTTCTAAAGATTGTCAAGACATTTGCGTCTTGCGACTAACTATTTGTTCATAATTTTGAAAATAGAAATGTTTTTAAATAAGAAACCATTAGCAGCATCACGCTTTCACCCACATAGCAGAGTAGGCAGAGCAAGTGTTAAGTCACTTGGTTTCGCACTCTCCGCCTAGTTTTCATAAGATTCGAAATATTGCGTGTTGAGATGTATGAAAACAAATAAAATCCCCGAGCGGGTATCGAATCCAAAACCATAACATTTAGAATCAGACACAGTTCCATTGCGCCATGACGGACTTATTGTTGATTTTTAGCTAGATCCAAAAATGATAGACATGCAGTGTCACAGCTCACAAACTATTGTTCGTGATTACAAACAATATTACAAACTATAATTCAAAAATTACAAATTCCTAAAAGCTTAAATTCCATAAAGCTGGTTTGCTCATTACAAATTGAACTGAATAGAATGTAAAATAAATTTATTTGTGATTGAAGAATTGAAAAAAGATGGACGAATGATTTGATGAAAGAGGATATTCCAATTGGCTGTTATTCAGCCTTTTGTAAATGTGATCCAAAGAAGCTATATAAGTATTCAATATTTATTTACACATAGAGTAGTTTAAGATCATGATGAAAAATTGTATACCTATGTTACTTTTTTCGTGTGCTTAATAAAATTCCAAGAGATTCCCATTCAAAATTCGCCAATTGAGCTTTATTTTATTTATTCTATGTAGTACTATTTTGTGACCATCTTGGTTCAGTGGATCAAGGTCTGACGGTTGACACCATGGATTTATTCCCACACACTAGTAGTGGCTTTTGTGGAGTGATCAACAAGACCTAGTAATAGCGTTAGTCACTTTATAGAAAACGTTCACATTGGCTAAGCTAGTATTTTCTTTTTATATTAAGTTAAAAAGAATTGTCTAGTACGATAAATCAACCATCAATACCATCGTGTTTGTAAATGTATTTAGTACGCCAATGTAACAAATACTAAACAAAAAAGTTTAAAAAGTTTGAATTACCCCTTGAGAATGGCTCCTTTTGTCCGAACACATTATATAGGTTACTGGAGCTATTGGCAGATACGACACTTTCTGTGAGGTAGCCAAGTTCAAACGATAACCGACTTCAAGACGTTTCAGCTGTATGTAAGTATGTGATCTACTCGTACTTGAAATTGGATAATATTTGAGTATGATGATGAATTTAATCCATATATTTATCCAGAACAGGTACTTTTTCCTAAGCTGGAACCTGAAAATAGAGACAGGCAACATTTAATTTTTAACACTATATAACACGAAAAATATAAATTTGAATGTTAATTTTTCACGATATTTTATTTTAAGAATTATGCTCTTTGGAGCATACGCGTTGAAATATTATAAACGTATTTTTAGTGTAATCACGTAGTGATTTGTCACTAGTGTCACTTTTTCATAAATCGCAATTAGTTCATATAAAAAATATTATTACATGTTCATATAAAAATATTTATAGAAATGTAGAGATTCAATAATATCTTAATGGTAGCTATTATTCAGAAAAATTATATAAATTCTATAATATTCTTATTCCTAACTGTAAAATCGTCTAAACGTCAATCTATATTTTATTATGTCTAATAATATATATATATATATATATATATATATATATATATATATATATATATATATATATATATATATATTCTTGATTTAAATTTCTAATAATTGTAAATATATCCAGGTATAATATATATTTCATTTTAATATTTCACCTTAAAACATCTGCGCATTCTTAAGAAAAATTATCTTGACAGACGGACATACCAGACAGAGAGGAAGAACGGACTGATAACTAATTGTACCCAAAAGGGTACCGTTTTTTCTTATGATATTCTTATATTTATAATCCTAAAAAATAATAATATTTGACTTAAATAAGTTACATTAATTTTCCAAATCAACGTATCATAAAATATAATGTCACAAAGCTGATAACTTAAAGACTTACAAAGACAAATGATCAAAAAGAACGTGGGATAATATTCCATTAAATAAAATAATTACTTTTCTTTCTGGTCTGTGTTCAAACCAATAATGTAACCAATAATTATTAAAATTATGTATGTCTATATTATATATCTTCTTGACATATTATTTTTGTGGTAGAACTCAATGAACAATACCATTTATATTATAATATTCATTAGGTAAATAAATTAAAAAAAGATGATGAAAAATAAAAAAATATAGCACGAATAGCTTTTATGTATTTGGTTAAGTTTTCAATTACTCGAGAATGTAATTTTGGATTAAATAGTTTCAGTTTGGTCCAACTTCCACTCCCGGTACATCAAAAAGCAAAGTAGAAACTATGTTAAAATCGTTATTAGGAGTTGGCCCGTTTGAAAATATTCACACGTGAATACTTCACGAAGTATGATCGTTTCTAGTAGTACTATACTAAGGTTTATATTAAGTAATATTATTTCTAATTTGCTATTTTGTTAAAAAAAAAAACAGCGTAGCGTGACTTGAAGTCGCGCCTCTGTGAAACTGTCCAAGTGGCAGAGTGAATGCGTATAAGCACTTTGAAAATAACAAAACTAAATATTCTTTAATTTATTTTAGTATATTCATGTATAAAATGTATTAAAAATATATATCTATATTTATAAAATGTATTAAAAAATGAACGTAAAGACTCCAACCTGCGCCTTTTGTAAATCGTTACCACCCAGATCTGATGGTTCGTTTCCCACTACGTTGAAATTTTTATGCGCTTTCTAAACATATCTATCATCATCTTTATAGCGCTTTAAAAAAATGAACACATTAAAAAATCTCACAACAGTTTATAGTCTTATATGTATATAAATAGCGTAAGCCAATTTTTGTTCCAGAGATTATGGGACGAAGGCTGCACATAAAAAATTGGTTATGGTCTCATTTAGCGATTAATTATAATAAAGTTTTTCTTATATCAAAAACGTCATAAATCCTAATATGACAAGACGTTTTTAGGTTTTTACGTTTTTTTTTATATATATATATATATATATATATATATATATATATATATATATATATATATATATATATATATATATATATATGAACATAGAAGCCCCAAAAAATTTAATATCTACTTATTTACCGCGCGTCAACCTTTCGCCTATAAAAAATATTGCATATAAAATTATAATTTTAATTTACATACTTAAATTATATTATTTAGTATAAATTTAATGTTCTATTTTCTATTAAAAAGGAAAAAGTAAAATTTATATGTTAATACATGTATATTATACTAGAGTAAATCCACAATCATCGAAAAAACGGGTAAAGTCGCGACCGAGTCGCTAGTTTCAGTGTAAAAATAGAAAATAAAATGAAGTATATTAGCTATTGGCTGCATAACCAATAAAGTTTTGATTTATGCATAGATTTCGTTTGAGATATCACACAACGCAATAAATAATACATGACAGGATTACAGTCCAATGGTTGACTTGAAAGGCTAGATCTCTGCAGGATATAAAAATATACATATTATGCTACGTACAAACGAAATACATAGGATTTATGTATACTTACATAAATAGCTTGTTAGATAACAGTGCTCTTATTATATATATATATATATATATATATATATATATATATATATATATATCTATATATATATATATATATATATATATATATATATATAAAACGTAAAAACCTAAAAATGTCTTGTCATATTAGGATTTATGACGTTTTGGATATAAGAAAAACTTTATTATAATTAATCGCTAAATGAGACCATAACCAATTTTTTATGTGCAGCCTTCGTCCCATAATCACTGGAACAAAAATTGGCTTACGCTATTTATATACATATAAGACTATAAATTGATGTGAGTTTTTTTAATGTGTTCATTTTTTAAAGCGCTATACGTAGCGGGAAACGAACCATCAGATCTGGGCGGTAACGACTTACAAAAGGCGCAGGTTGGAGTCTTTACGTTCATTTTTTTAATACATTTTATAAATATAGATATACATAAATATACCAAAATAAGTTAAAGAAGTGTTTCACTGTGCCACTTGGACGGTTTCAGAGACGTGCGACTTCAAGTCACGCTACGATGTTTTTTTTTTAACAAAATAGCAAAGTAGAAATAATATTACTTAATATAAACCTTAGTATAGTACTACTAGTAACGATCATACTTCGTGAAGTATTCACGTGTGAATATTTTCAAACGGGCCAACTCCTAATAACGATTTTAACATAGTTTCTACTTTGCTTTTTGATGTACCGGGAGTGGAAGTTGGACCAAACTGAAACTATTTAATCCAAAATTACATTCTCGAGTAATTGAAAACTTAACCAAATACATAAAGTATTTGGCTATTCGTGCTATATTTTTTATTTTTCATCATCTTTTATTAATTATTTTTCCTAATTAATGCAAACTGGCATTGCATTGAGTTCTACCACAAAAATAATATTTCAAGAAAATATAAATATTTATATATATATATATATATATATATATATATATATATATATATATATATATATATATATATATATATATATATATATATATATATATAATAATTGTTTATTACATTATTGGTTCGAACACAGACCAGAAAGAAAAGTAATTTTTTGTCGTTTTAATTATTTTATATTCTGGATTTTATTTAATGGAATATTATCCCACGTTCTTTTTGATCATTTATCTTTGTTAGTCTTCACGTTATCAGCTTTGTGACATTATATTTTATGAATCGTTGATTTGGAAAATTAATGTGACTTATTTAAGTCAAATATTATATTTTTTTCGGGTTTCGTACCTCATAAGAAAAACGGTACCCTTAAGGAAAAAAAAAGAATATATATATATATATATATATATATATATATATATATATATATATATATATATATATATAAAAGAAGAATCAGAATTAAAAATGAATGCTTCAATAAATTTATGGGAAAATAAAGTATTAAATGGACAAGACAACAGTTTTTTGGCCTAATTGGTTAGTTGTCGTTACTTAATGTAAGTAATGATGTACATATACGTGGTAGTCATCTGACTTAAACATTTTAATTTTATTTATGTCATGTTATTACAATCATCTTTAATCTTTTATAGGCTTTTTTTTAAATTTTAATTCTTTTATGAATATTTCATATTGTTTTTTCTCATTGTCAACTACTTCATATTAAATATTTTTGTTACGTTAAAATGGACTGGACTTATATAAACTTATATACAAAAAAACTTATAATAAAAAATATAAACAAAGATTTCCGTGTTACAGTATTTATTAATATAGATAGATTAGATACATATTCCCTCTGTTGCAGCCGTTTTTTTTTCGAGCGACCATCATTTATATTAGTAGCATGACACATTACTGTTAACTAATTTTGCTCATTGTAACCGATATAATAGTTTTGTACGTAATTTTAATCTTTGGTTAAAATATGTATAGAAGTGAGTATGAGTTGTATTTTTATCAAATATATAATAATATTTTATGTACATGAACCAATTCTCATTCTATTGATGTTAGAACTTAAGCTTAACAAGATAGGTTATTTTAGGTGTGTTCTATAGCCCTTCTCCTTTAAATTACTATTTTACATCTTAAGAAAACCTATAAGAACAAGTGCTACCTTCATACAGTCACTCCATTTTTATGGGTGACTTCAACACTTGTTTATTAAAAAATGACATATGCAGTAAAAAACTAGCAGCAATTACTTCTGTATCTGTCTTTCTAGTAGCTTGCATATACTTCCCCTTTCTGCTACCCACGTTTCTCCTGGCTGTACTCCCTCACTTCTAGACCTGATCATGGTATCCTCTACAGATTTCATTTCAAAGCATGGACTATGTCCTGCTGATGCTTTTTCCTTTCATAATCTTATCTATCTCTCTTTGTCTTATTCTTCCTAGTTGCGGCTTTGCAGGGCTGTTCAGTCGAGTATCACTGCAACCATTCTTGTGGTGCTGATGCCTAAATTGTGCATGTGTCTATTAAGACCACGGTGTCCAGTCAGCACCCTCACCAATGTACGGAGACAATTCTTGCTGAGAGATAAGGCCTCATTGGCAGCCTTCTTGTTGAAGGCCTTAATGAACGCCTAAGCTTGGTATAAACCAGGAGTATTTCTTCATAGTTGAATGGCCTCATAGAGGCAATATGTCTTCAGGGTACGCTGTGTTAAGCTACGAGGGATGCCACAGAACGCTTTTTGATCCATTTCGTGCCAGTATATCTGCCTGTTCATTTCCCTCGATGCCAGCGTGCCCTGGAACTCATCTTAGAACTACTCTGTTGTTATTCCTCAGAGCGTTCAGGAGCTGCTTGCAGTTCTCGAACAGCTTTGATTGAGTCAAATCTGATGGGCCAAGAGTGCAGCTTGACTATCTGAGTTGATATAGATAGTATGATTAAGGTAGTTGCTTTGCAGATTTGCTGTCGCACATTCTAGTATGGCGTATACCTCTGCCTGGAATATAGAGGAGTGCTTTCTCACATTCAGATTTTGGTGAATCTCCACATATTCCACATCCTACCTCAGAGCCGGATTTGGAGCCATCAGTTCAATTTTTCCACTTCATTCGACCGTTTAGCCAGTCGTCCCTTGAAGGTATTTCCACAGAGTATAATCTCTGTGTATCGAGTTTGGGGGGCATGGTGTCAGTCGGCATCCCCAGTATTGGTATATTGTGCACTGAGTCTTGCAAGGATCTCAGATTCTTATTATATTCTCTCTCCCATTCATCTTAGGTGTTATTAGCTTGTTTAGCTTCCTCTTTCTCATGAAGGGTATTGACATCGTCTTGTCTGCATTAACAGACAGATCGTTTTCTTTACACTATGAGCTTACTGTATTCAGAGCCCTTTGCATTAGGTACGTTATAGTACTTTGGCAGTCTCCTCTCACTATGATTACCAGGTCGTCCGCGTATCCCTGAGTATCAAAGCGGAGTTCAACCATCCTAATGATTAGGTCGTCCACTGCAAGGGTCCATAAAAGTGGAGAAAACACTCCCTGCGGGCATCCCCTTGTCGTGGTAAGCTCAAGTGTGTCATCGAGTAGTTCCATTTTCACTACCCTACTCGTAAACATGGATAGTATCTCTCTTACAAAGTTCGTCCTCCTACGCTCTTTCATAATTGCCTACTCCTCACTCAAACCCGTTTTACTTCAGCTCTTTCACCGAATGTGATGTTAAAAGGAATATACAATCTATGGCCTCGAACGCCGTCGGTTATGAATGCATTAGTCGTGGTATTATTATTCCTATCTTTATATTGTGTGTATATTATATTAGTCATTGTTTTAAATTTTTGTATGAATGTATGTATGTATTAATTAAATATATTATTATATACTAATTTATTATATTATAGGTATTTATGTATTCGTTTATATCTACTTATAATATGTTATAAGATTTCTTTCTCTACCTACCTCTTTTTACTTTTAAGTGTTCTTTTTCGCCCTACAGAATATCTAGAATAGATAGCTACAAAGCCTTAAGATCGCCTTTTGTACATTACTATTTATATTTCTCTGTTTTTGTTTTTTTTCCTTTGTATTTATGGTAGTTTCTTGTACAAATTAAGAAATAAATAAACAAATAGGTACAAATCTTGGTATGTTTATATTTATAAATCTTTTCCTGGTCCATTGAAACGTCTCTGAATCTGAATTTATCAGAAAGTTCTGCTCACACAATAAGCAGGAAATCGTATAATGTATAATATATTCATATATGCAAAATTGTATAAAATTTAATAAAATACAAAACTAATATTTTCTAAACTTGTTACAGGAATCTCGGCAGTCTCTTCAATACGTTCATAAAAGTGACTTGTATATGAAATAAATTGCACAGAACGTAACAATGGCCTTTGAAGAAAATGGTACGTCTAATATAACACAGACGTTATCAAACTTATTCGAAGAAATGCTTCTAGCTACTGAGGAATCAAATGAAAATAAGAGTTTGGATCTGTCAAAATTTCTCACAGTTTTAAAGGAGAAATCCACTAAAAGTACTCACGATGCCATTGATTTCGGCACTTTAGTAAAGCTTGTGGATGGCTGGCGCTCTAAGCTCAATCTTACTAAGCCTACAGAACCAACATGTAACTATTGTGACGGGAATATCCGAGATGTTATTCTGGCGTATAACAGCATACACGGATATGTCAGTTTAATTGTAAGTTTACAATAGAACTAAAAAATATCAAGTTCACTCATATTATAACTTTTTATTTAACACAGAAATAATAAGCATTTTTAAGCTTTTAGAATATAATTAATATCATTTTGTGATTATTTTAAACGCTACTTCGTTTTTCCTTTTAGTGAAACAGACTTCATCATTTTTTGATTACAGTGCTTTAGAAATATTTTAATACTACATATATCATTATTCTGAATAAGAAATTACATTTGATCTTAAAAGCATCAAATACGTTCCTTAATTTCAGATATGTTATTATTAATTATTATGTAGAGTTAGCAATGGGATGTTTTATTTCATTATTTCTATAATTAGATATTTAACCATGCTAAATTAACGAGATTCAACAAATAAATGACTTTTTACGCCGTTTCGACATATTTGGCACTCAGCTCATTATTCGTGACAGTAATGAGTAACACTCATTATCATGAGTATATATATATATGTATATATGTATGTATGAAGTATATATATGTATATATATATACATATATATATATATATATATATATATATATATATATATATATATATATATATATATATATATATATATATATATATATATATCGAAGTAAATCTTACCATGCAAGTTAAAAAATTTCAGATTCAATTTTTAGTTAACACGCCGCAGCGCTTCTATATAATAAAAGTAATATTTCCACATCCCAAAAAAATCGTACAGGTAATAAAAAGAATCACTTACATATGTGAATCGAAGCGCGTAGTGCCTTATATATAGATTTCTAGTAGCCAACGTAGCGATTGTTTCAGGATGTTTTACGAAACATTAAATTTAAAGATCACGTAAAAGTAACGAGAAAAATTACAGTGTGAAAATTATTGCTATTGCATTTTTAAGTCAGGTTTTACAACTCTGTTTTATTTACGGGAAGGTTATTTTAATATCAAACAACGCGGCGTAATGGCCACATAAAATATGACTTGTACCTACAAGTGTTAACACTAGACTTATGACTACAAGGTTTATAAATTGCCATGGCGTGCTTATGATTTATTTATTTATTTTTCTTTTATTTTATATACAATCTGTGCCTATTAATTACTTATTATTATTACTCAGTGGTTATTATTTGTATTTAAGTGGTTGTAATGTTAGTTGTTGCTGTTAAAAATGTTTTTTTTTTTCATTTCTCCTCATAGCAGGATAGGGCCAGCAAACCTAGTGCCAAGACACAAAGCCTAAGCTTTCTGTGACAATGAAAATAATTCATTCTTATAGAATGTAAAAATTGCTGAATAAATATTTTTTAAATACTCATATGGTGTCAGTCAGTTTCTTCAGCATGTCCTTCATTCAGTGAGCACTTACGTAGTAACAGTGTCTATGTATTTATTATTATCCATACGGGCGAAACCATTAAAAGCGTTTAAAACGTTCGGATTCACAATTTATTGCTAATGAATTGTGAACGCAAACGTCAATTAGGACAGTTAATGTTTACCGCTCGATCGTTTGCTGATGGCCGATTTTTCAATAATGGTTTTCCGTGTGTACCATTTCTATATTGAATTGCTTGGTAAACAAAGCCAAAAAATAGAAGTATTTTTTTATTGGTATTAATACTACAGACGGGGCTATTGCAGTGCAAACTGAATAGTCCCACTTTATTTCTCTACAATATCTTACATTGTATTGTTTGTAATATTAATTTATTAGATCCGAACCGTCATTACTTGGCGATGCAAACACATGTTAAAATATCTACTTATTATTATAAAAAATAACTTTTTATTATTTACTTTATTCGTTGATAATGTTCTTTACAATACGGCTATTAAGATGGCTGATGATAGATGTGAACTATTACAAATTATTAATTAAAATAAAAACAAAAAAAAAACATATTTCTAACACATATGACACTTGTTTCGTATATGTAAGTAAATATTTATATACTTATAAATTATAGCGTAAATATAATTCTGGTTTTAAATACGTAATAATGATTTGGTCACATTTTTTGTAAATTGTATGGAAGGCAAATAGTACCTAGACGTCATATGTTAGTATGTATGTGTGTGTGAGTATATACATGTTTAATTGCAGAAAGAAGGTGATTTTTGGAATTATACATATATTAAAAATTATCTCTGTGGAATTTGATCACATAACTGCCATGTATATTGTCCATTCCAATGAGTCCATCTAGATTACACCGACGTAACGTGCATATTAAATCCTTAAGTAATATATTAATTATTTCGATTTTATATTATTAATATTTTTAACGGGTCTTTTACGCATTATTTGTTTTTTTTTTCATTGTTGGGTTTAATATTTTTAATATTTTAAAGTGCGCAGTTATAAATCAAACGTAGTCGACACCACACGTCCACAACTGGTTTTATTCAATCAACTATATATTTTATAAACGGACGGATGGAATAGATCAATTTATTTTGTCTATTTTTTCGAGGCCGTTGTTGAGCAGCTGCACAGCGTCTGACTGTAAACGCGACGAGTTGGGGTTTGATTCTCACTCCCGGAAATGTATTATTTTCATTATCTTGCTCTGATAACAAGATAAAGAGCGGCGTTGAGATCCACTACTCAATACTACTGTCTCAAAACTTTGACTAAAAGTAGGGAACGGATTGTCATAACCCTGGGTTACCTGGATATTAATTTCCTTCTAAATTTTAAATAAATGAGTTTAATTGTTCGTTAAGGAAGGAATGAAATAAAATGTCTCATCTTTGAGAACTTGCTGTCACCTGTTTGGTGTAAGTGGACCAAATATAAATATTTTAATATATAATACATTTTTTGTAGGTTTGGTATTAATTATTTAGTGAAACCAATGAAGTATCTACTAATTTTCTTATGAAATACCTTACCCTATCTATTTCTTTGAATTTTTAACAAAAATTTGAACTTTATCTAGAAAAACCAACTACTACTCAACTAAATACATGTACTTTATTTATTATATTTTATATATTTGTATATTTCCAAACTACTTATAACATTAATTTACTTAAAGTTATTAGTAACAATAATAGCAAAAAAAAACATTTTAATAGATTGGGTATAAGAACCATCAGCGATCGAGACATAAGATCCATAGCAACTATACAAACATTACTTGGCTCTAATTATGTTCGCATATTTACAAAAACTACACCGCGCCCAATAGTGCGTTAAAGTGTGCAGTCTGAACGATTACTATCTGAAAATCTATAAACGTGAGATAATTTTTTTAAGGTAGTTAATGAAATATTAGCCTTATGATATAAGTACTATTTATTTTTCAAATTTTGAGGAACCCACAGCCGTAATTTATGTAACAATAACTTATATGGTTTATTATATGATGTTTAGGGCTATTTATTTTAGGATTTTTTAGATATTTTTTAGTAAAACTTTAAAGTAAGTAAAACGTTGCATTAGTATAAAAGTATAAATTAGTATTGTGCTATTGATAGCTTAATTTAGATGATTTAAGAAATATTATTACAGTTAGCATATAAAAATTTGAACGCAGCGGTATTTGAACTCGCGCCTCATGGAAGTCGTCCAAGCGCTCTGACCACTAAGCCATACGTTCTTCTTTACGCTGCGTCGAAATTTTTATATGCTTTATACAACTCATCACGTTATTAGCATCTATATAGGGAGATTTTTACAAATTTGTATGTTTTCTTTAAGTATTTTTTTCCTTATCCTTACTGCGGATTAACTCTTTAATAAACTCGTATTCGTATTCTCTCAATCTCTCTTGCCTGACATGCCTGCATGACTTTCAAAATAATAAAAATCAGTAGACTTTGTTTTATATATTATTTTTATATAGTGTTTTTTTTTAAATCACTATCTTTTTATATATCTAATACGTGTGTTGTTCTGCAGTTGTTTGCAAAATGGCGACAGCTCTTATTTCGTTAGATAGATCACCATACGTTTTAAGCGCATGTACATTTTAATTCTATGAATTTTTTTAACATAATAATTTATATGATATACTATAGTGTAAAAATTGTAAAGGCAATTATAATCTACAGTAAACGCAGTAATACTGTCTGTTTACAATATTTTTTATAGTTAAATTATATTAAATAATATAATCCTTATTAATTAACACCACAAATTTTAACAAGGAAATATTGTGTAAGAAAGTCAAATTTTAATTATTATTTCAATTTCCACATGATCAATAAAGTAACCTTGAGTAATACTTCTATTTTAAAGCAAATAAGAACGGTATGACACATTTAGGCAATACATGACTCATGACTATATTACAAAATAAATCCAATCAAAGATGTTCGGAAATTTTAAATACTCATAGAATTCTACGTACATATGTTTTAAGCTAAATATCTGTATGTATCCATTTTTTTATAACTATAACTAAAAATTAAAAATAAAAATTACTGCTCATGATCAAATCACACACCTAAATCTCACCTTTTGTCTTCTTTTCTTATTTTTTAGAAGAGCTCAGCTTATCAAGTTTTTTATCTACGAGTTTAAGTAGTTTAATTTAAGTAATTTGAAATTGGAGGTCATATTAGCAGCCAATCTAGCCAATCATAATTCAGGAGATGGCTGTGGTGCAGTGGGGTAGAGTCTCACTGTCAATTCCCAATCAAGGGAAATTTCTCTATTCTGACACGACAAAAAGCATCGTGAGAAAGTGAGAAAAATGATATTATAAAGGTTACATAAGTAATATTTTATTTTTAAACAGGTATGCCTTTTCGGCAGCTTGGCCAACGCCCTGAACGTTGTTGTGTTAACAAGACGTGATCTGGCAGCGGCACCTATCAATCGTCTATTGAAATGGCTGGCGGTAGCCGACGTGTTCGTGATGATGGAATATGTGCCATTTGCTATTTATAGATATCTGGTAAGTATTCATTTTTATAACATATGACTATTTTTAAGCTAGAATTCAGATACTCCTATGGAGAAATGAAAATAATTTATTCCTCCGAGTGGAAATCGCACTTGCAGTTAGACGCTGTGCTATTGAGTCAAGATGGCTTCATATTATGAATAAATAAAATAAATGTTCAATTGAATTGAATATAAGAGTCCGTTAAACAATACACAAATACAATTGTTTGCAAATATTAACATACACGCTAGCCTTAACAGACATAAATTTATACCAAAGTGAGTTCTTAATGTAGGATACAATTGATTTCTTTATGAACCCATACTTAAATAGTAGTGATTAAATTAATATTATTAATCAAATATATCAGATTACAATATTAAAATAAACTACTACAGCTTACAAAATATGCATAAATATAAAATGATTATTTACAAATAAAAGGCTAATATTATGTAATACAATTTTCATCTAGTTATTGTAAATCTACATTATTTTCTTTTTAATTATGCCACGTAATTCATATCGTAGACGTAGGCGAGAAGGAGTCTTGTCTATTGTCTCATGATATTTATCTTTTTTGCTAAAATAACAAGTAATATATCAACGCAATATATATAAGTATGTATGTTAGCTATGTTGTCTAAACATCGTTACAAAATAAATGTTATTGACGTATACCGATATTATATAAAACAAATTGTGGTATTTCTTCTTGATGCCAAAAATACGATTTTATTTTAAGATAAAAGAACCGCCATAGTAATAAATAGCTTAAACTTGAGACCGATATAAAATTTCATCCACCATTTTTCTAGCCTTTCCTCCTAGCATTTCCTCCCTTTTTGTTTTCGTCAAATTTAATGAGACCTTTAACCCGTAAAAGACGCGCTATGAGCATTGAGCGTTTTGATCATGCAAATGGTATTTCTTTGTAATACATTTCATGGTGCAGTATTTGGCTTATGTAAATCTAATTTTGTACTTATTTGCAAATTAAATATACAAAAATGGAACTACAGGAATATTAAGTTATTATTTTTCTAAGTTCTTATAAATTAGTTTAGTTATAATAAAGTGAGTGGTGAGGGGAGACCTCGGTTGACCTTCGAAAACACAGTGACGAAGATACTGGAGGAAGGTGGAATATTCAAAATTATTCAAAGATACTAATAGAAATAAATGTTAGAGAATTTGCTGCTTATTATTGTATTTTTCATTTTACACTGCGATATACAACTATAATTAATTATATATTATAATCAATATCATTTTTGTATTATAATAAATAAAATAACACTTCTCCTGTTTTATAAATCATTTTGTAACAATCCGGGGTAAATCAATGTAGAAGCCTACTAATAAATAATGTTAGACTATTCTCTACTTTCTTTGTCTATATTTCTAAAGATCTATTGCGTATCTAATCTTTAGTTCTAAGCAAAGTAACATATATGAAGTATAGGAATAGATGACGCCATTGTGGTCACGATAATTGTGGGAGAGCTCCATTCTCGGTAGAATGATTGTTTTAACAGTTCTTAAGTAAAATATTTTTGGTTTTTAAGTAAAAATGTTTCAACGTGGCATGACTCGATATCGCACCACTTTGGTTACCCCCCAAGCATTATAACCATTAAGTCTTACGACTAAGCATTTCACAATTGTATAAAATGTAAATTCGATATAACGTCTCACTCATATTAATGATAAGCTATCTCAAATTTTGAAATTTTGCAAAATCCTGTGGCTGTATTTAAACTACTTTACAATTCTAACCTAACTGTTATTTGTGTGGGTTTGCATTTTTTGACGTGTATATATTAATATACATGTAGCTGTGATAAATTGTCTATATGTTATAGTTATATTATATTTTTATAAGTATATATAAATAATATATGAACACAACGCCGCTTTTGCCTTGATGCCAGAGCGATGAAAACGGAAATAGTTGATTTTCCCCGAGTGGGAATTGAATCCACAAACCATCGCATTTACAGGCAGAGGCATTTGTTCTTCTGTGCTACAACGGTCCAAGAATAATAATAAATTTATTACATTTTTTTTAGTTAATAATCTAATTATTTATAAAATTTATACTATTCATTGATAAATAATAAAATAATAGATATAATTCTTCTTTCTTTAATCAACGACATCTCTCCACGTCATGAAATGCGTAGACCTTTCACGTGTAGACGGGTAAAAGAAATTTCAATTAGAAATATATCTTGCTTGCTTGCTATAATGATGCTTTATTATCTCTTTATAAAATAGATAACAGTGAAATTTTCTACAAAAAATGTTAAATATTTGTATTAATACGATATTCGATTTGAGTATGCAATATTAGGGAAAAGCGCGTTCCATTTGGAATTCTAATACCAGCATAACATCAATACTGAATGTACTAAATGCATCTACACTGAATATTTGACCTTTCATATCAAAAAGCTTTACCTTTATATTTTAAAATATTTTATGAATGGTCTTTTTATAATTTAGTAGTAGTATATTTTATATTAAACTGAAATATACGCGTAATTTGAACTCAACTTTGTGTAATTACTTGTGAAAATACCTACTCTGCATAATTCTAATGAAGTTTCACGATACAACATCAAAAATCTATGTTGTATTTACTTTCAGTTAAACTTACTCTAATAAAAAGACTTAATAATAATATCCAAATATAACTAATACTTTAAAGCTTGTTTAATATATTGTGTATGTTATCGTTAACGTTATTTGTTAAGTTGGAGAGTAATCAGGAAACCGTATCTCGGGCACACTATCTACAAACAATCAAGATAAGGTGTTAAGTGCACGTAATGACTAAGCTTTTTGATAAAAATGTTTATTATAAATGGTTTTCTTGCGTATATACCTATTATAATAGTTTAATTTTTCGATATTATGATAGACATATCTGTCAAGTGCGAGTGGTACTCGTGCATCGAGGGTTCCGTACCAACTTCACGATTGTAGGTGAGCGGAAATTGCAACTTATTAAAATTGAGAAATTGAAATAACTAGTTACGGTTGTAAGCTTTTCGTTTCACAAAAAATGAGTGCAGTAAAATTTATCAATTTCTTTAAATTATACATCGTTCACTAAGACATTTAAAATTTGACAAGAATTGAGAACTTAAAGTATAATCAAAGAAAACTTATCTGAAAACCGTGATTTATAAGTCTTAGAGAAAGAAGCCATTAGAAACTAAATATCTGTATTAAATGAGTGCCTACGCCCCTAAATTTAAGTTTGTCATTGTTATTATTAAATATAATAAAAAAGCTATGAACCATAGGGACATCGTTATAATTAATAATTTAAATTAATTATTTAGTTGTCACTTTTGAGTAATGGCGATATCTAAATTTCAATCGGTAAAATTTTAATATTATTATTCTTCACGTTCATATTTTACCGTCCATATTGCAAGGGAAACAGAAATAAGCTAATGTCTAGTCCAGGGTTTCCCAAATTATTTCATCACCACAGGTAAAGATTGAATGAACAATTATCGCGTTTACTGTCGGTACCAGTTACCACGTAGTAGGCACGCAATGTGCTCGTAATAAATTACGATCTTAGGTTTCATTAATTTTATTAAGATTTCACTATCTACGTTTCAAAATACTAAGAAAATATTTATAAATACAAACGAACGAGTTTCTGCCTTATGTTACGCTGACGTAGTTGAGCAAAATTTTAAAGGTGAACTAAGGATCATTTTAATTTTAGCATCATGAATATTGAAGTGTATCAAAAATGTAATTTTTTTATTCGGTTTTATTATCTTAATAGATTTATTTTCCAAAGTGAAACAAGTTCTCTAAGTTTCTTTGTAGTTCATAAAATCATATTTCTAATCCTTAGATTTTTATTAAAATAAACAAAAAAATAGATTTTTTGATAAATTATTTATTAATATTTTAATATATATTGTGTCTGCAGATTTTGCCGGGTCAACGGGAAATGCCGTATAAGTGGGCTGCTTACCTTCTCTTCCATATGCATTTCGCACAAATATTTCACACTGCATCGATTTGTCTCACCCTCTCGCTAGCAGTATGGAGATACGTTGCTATAAAGTAAGTATTTAATTTTATTGGTGAGATTATTGGTTATTATAATGTGATTTGTATGGAAGTATTATATGTATAACTATCTAAGAACTATCCAATAGAACATTTTAAATAAAAGTCACCGTGGTAACAGTTTCTTATTGTACACGCGATGGCTGCGTTCCACTTGTAAAATGATAATAATTCTTTTTTTACCCGTTTTAGTAGAATATTCACGGTGTATATACACGGTGTGTGTAATAGTTCCGCCATTCAAAACTATCGTCGTCACTAAAAATGTCGTCTCGAATTCAAGCGGAAACTGGACAACGGACTGTCTAGGCATTAGGTCGTCTCTGCCTTCCCTACTATGTTTAGGATAAAACGTAAATTAAAAAAATAATAAATAAAAGGTAACCCGTTTGTTTATTAAACTGATTTTGATGGTACAATGGTATATGAAGGTGTAAAGGAATGGAGGTACCTAATTAACTATCAGAATTATATATAGTATTCTTTATTGCATTAGAAAAAAAATATATATGTTGAAGTACAAACATAAAAAATATAGTTGCAAAAGGTGGACTTATCTTTAGAAGAGCCAGCCAACCTGTTAAAGTGGGTGAAACCAGTATGTAGAGAGATGACAGAAGAAATTCAATTTAAAGATAAAAATTTACATAATTAAATAAAAATAAAAATAACTTAAATAAAAATTCCAATATATAAAGCATAGAGGATATACATACATACAAGTTAATAGACAAGTACTTATTCAAATACATATAAATACATACATACACTATAAGATGTATAAAATATCAACACAAAAAAATAAACACATAAAATATATAAATAAAACATAGTTAAATTAAAGTCTTCAGATACTGTTTAGTTCGTTAATGAGATGTTTTTTCAATATCCGAATATCCTCCGAAATATTCAGCAGTGCACTAACTGTGCGGTGGAATGGACGGAATCTGGACTGGAAAGGACATAGGAGATTGTTTGAGGAGAGAAAGGAATACAGTTGGTTATAAACAATGGATTCAAGAACTTTGGATAGAATAGGCAAAATAGAGATAGGGCGTTAGTCAGAGACTAAGCCAGGATTTGAGGTTTTAGGCAACGGAGCGAGTAAGCATTGATCCACTGTGAAGGAAAGATGATTTGTAATGTGGGTAAGCACTGGTGAAATGTTGTCCAACACGAGAAGAATCATCTCAAGGCTGATGTTGACATTTCCGGTGGCTTTAGTGGAGATGCAGTGAACATACTTCTAGACTTCATCTTCTGTTACAGAGTTAAATGAAAATGGAACAGAGTCAGTCAGATAAATAAGTAAGAGCTTGAATATTTTTTTTGAGTATTTATGCTTATAGTTGGTTGACTAAAAGAGGAATTTAAAACATTAAGATCTAATGAAATCTGATGGTCGTAAAGCTTTCAAATACTCCAGAACAGATCTTTAATTAAATGCTTAGTAAATTTAAGCTCTACACTGTTTACCCTTTACATCTATTTCAGTCACTTTACGCGCCAGAAGCGCAGTATAAACACGAAATTCCTTATAATATAAAAATATACATTTGATATTAGCAAAAATAACTTAAGCTAAACTATCGAAAAAAACATTTACATAGATATGTTTAAAACATTTAAGACTATACACGTAGAATTTCGTTTCGTACAAATATTGTTAAGATAAGAAATTAATAATTGGGAACAAGAAGATATTAATAGTCAAAAGTTATATTCCTCCGAAAGCTTATTTAACTTTATACTTGAATAAATTTTGAATATTTGAAATGAAATATCAGTTAAATAATTAAATTTGTTGCGCACTTTACGTAAGTATTTTCTAAAGTAAATATTTAGCTTTCATTTGATTATTTTTTTTATTTAAAATTATCTGATTGTTGTAATGACCGTTGTTATCCTTCGTTATCCCTACAACTTTACATTTATTGAACTAATATCAAAATATGTCATTTGTAAAAAAAAAATAGGTTATGGGCCCAGGATTTGCCTGTTAGACTGATTTAGGTGTGAAAGTAATAACGTTAATTAATTACAGTTCGATATATTATCGTGTTTCACAAAATTAGTTCGGCAAATTTCTGTATACATACAGAGCCCAGAATTTGCCTGTTACACTGATTTAGTTGTGAAAGTAATAACGTTAAGTAATTACAGTTCGATATATTATCGTGTTTCGCAAAATTAGTTCGGCAAATTTCTGTATACATACAGAGCCCAGAATTTGCCTGTTAGACTGATTTAGTTGTGAAGTAATAACGTTAAGTAATTACAGTTCGATATATTATCGTGTTTCGCAAAATTAGTTCGGCAAATTTCTGTATACCCACAGAACAAAAAGTTTTCAAAGAATTGCCAGAATTTGCCTGTTAGACTGATTTAGTTGTGAAAGTAATAACATTAAGTAATTACAGTTCGATATATTATCGTGTTTCGCAAAATTAGTTCGGCAAATTTCTGTATACATGCAGAATAAAAAGTTTTCAAAGTTTTACGTGTTTCGTCACCAGTTAGAAAATGGCGGCAAACTATATTGCAAGTGTGCCCAAGTAACGTGGTAGAGAAAACTACGACGAGTGGGTGTTTGCGGCAGAAATGTAAAATATCGGCCGCCGATGACGCCAAGACGAAGGCGAAATTAATACTTACAAGAGACTCATCGTTATATGTTCATATAAAGAATGTAAACACTACGAAAGAGCTATGGAACAAACTCAAGTCGCTCTTTGATGATTCTGGTTTTACTAGAAGAATAAGTGTTTTACGGAATTTGATATCCATTCGATTGGAGGGTTGCAGTTCCAGACCTCGTACGTTACGCAGATAATTGAAACGGGTCAGAAGCTTTGTGGAACAGGATTTGCAATTAATGACGAGTGGATTGGTTCCTTGCTACTAGCTGGATTGCCTGGAAAATACTCACCTATGATAATGGCTATAGAGCATTCAGGCATCCAAGTAACAACGGACGCCATTAAAAGCAAACTTTATGATATGGAACCTGGAAACAGGTAGTTTTATTAATAACATTATCAAGAATAAGTTATCAAGAATAACCTCATATATCAAGAATGAGTTGTGCGTGTGACTGTAAATGTGACGGTTGTGGATTCGATTCCCACTCGGGGGATTAAATAATTTAATTTTCTGCGCGACATTGAGTTCCACCACTCAACACGCAATGTCTCGAAAATTTAGCAACAAGGAGGGAACGGAGTGTCTTAACACTAAGTTCTCTCTGTCTACCCTGCATGCATTCCCCTATATGCAGGAAATGGCCTGCAGGTATTTTTTAAGTAATTAAAAAAAATTATATATTTAAAAATTATAATAGTCCAGGCCAACATGGCACAGTGGGACAGTGTCTGACTGTAAGCGAGGCGTAGTTAGAATTATGTATTCATTTTCCCGCTCTGGTAATAAAAAATGGCGGCGTTGAATTCCATCACTACGCAGTGTTACGATTTTGGGCAGAGAACGGGGTATATTTAAAACATATTTTCTGACCTTTGACCCTTAATAGTAAGTTCCAAATTATTATATCCTCATATTTGAAATCGAGTTTATAATCAGCATTCCGCACAATGCATTCGAGCATTCTCTAACTAGTATAATTGCCCCCAGGTATTCAGATAGAAACCACGTTCTATGCACAGAGAGACGATGCAGCACAGCTATTTTAAGCAGTTTTATTTTACCACCTATCCTTTGTATACCTACGTTTATGGTAAGTTGTTAAAAATTTTATAATATGTATATACACTTGTAATTTTTTTGTAAATATTTTTTTTTGTTTATAGATTGTTTTTTATGTACTCACCAGCCTATTTAATCTGTGAATAAAGTATCTTGTATTATTTTCTTTTTATTATGTCTGAATTAGCAGCAGTATCTATTTAAGAGAATTCCTTAAGTAACTTTAATTTTATTTTATTTAAATTATTGCAGGACAATCTAGCAAAATTTACAATTTCATTTCAATTTGAATTAAGTATATGTAACTATTTTTGTAGTAAGAAAGTTACAAGCTTGGTGACTTTATTGTGACATATTACATATAATATAATTTCGAACAGATTACAGAGAACAGATTACGCAAAATGCGACTTATAACCGTCAATCTATCCTTATAGAATGAACCTAAGATTAAAAACACAATGGCTTCGCTCATTTCTATCGTACATTCAATAGACCATAAAACCATAAAATCTTGAAACGTTGTATTAGATTTTCTATTGCTAACAGACCGTCTAACAGAAGTCTTATTTTGATTATTTTTTTTATTTAAGCTAAAAATATGACCAACTAGCTTTAACTTGTGGGCTCGTCCGCGTGGTCCAAAATAAAAAGCTATAATATAACAAATTCCAAGAGCTCTAAAGTACCTGCATGTACAGTGGCTTATATCAAAACAACTAACGTGACGTCTTACTATGCCAATATATTCATTTATTTATTTATTTATATCAATTATCTTTATTTATCTAACATAAAAATATTTTTTCAATTTGAATCAGTAAATCCTGAAATTAGTGCTTTCAACCAAACAAAATCCTTGGCCTTCTGAATATTTACTTCTTAGGTCGATAGCAATAGACTGTTTTTTTTTAGACAGCGGATCTTACTTGTTTTGAATAGGTATACCAACTACAGCTAATTGTTGTCCACACAATAATAATTTTTAATGATAACCTCAACCTCATAGTTTTTGAGTCTATATTGTATTTTGTTTTGTATTTGACATTGAAATAAAAATGAAATATCTTTTATATAGGTTTTCGACATACACACAGCTGTTATTCTGGAACCAAACGGTCCGATGATACTGTACCACGTAGATTCCGACGAAGAAGGTCAACTTTATCAAATAAACTTTTGGGTCCACGCAGTTGTTATAAAGCTCTTGCCATGCTTCATACTGACAGTGATAAGCTTATGGCTAATTAGAGAAGTTTACAGTGCAAATGAGCACCAGAAGAAGATAAGAGTATACAATGCCTGTCCCACAAATGATAAAACTTTGAAACGTCTTTACAAAGGAGATAGGAGAACAAATAGAACAACTAAAATGCTGGTAGCAGTTTTACTATTATTTCTAGTGACGGAGCTACCGCAAGGTGTCTTAGGACTTTTGAGTGGAGCTCTGGGCCGATGTTTCTTCAAACGTTGCTACGACTTATTTGGAGAATTAATGGATGCGCTGGCTCTTTTAAATGGAGCGATAAACTTTGTCCTTTACTGTTCAATGTCGCGGCAGTTCCGGATGACGTTTAGGCAGCTGATGTGGCGAGCGCATATCCATGGCTGGCCACCACCGCAGCATTCACACTCGGATGGTTTAAATACGTATGTATATTATTCTAATTACCGCCTGTTTATGCCCCTTCTCATACAACTTGCTGTCTTCATAATTTCACTGATTGAGGAAATTAAAACAATTTAAATGTTTAATTTAAGTGGAAATTGACCCTAATTTATTACGATGGGATATGTTTTTTTTTCGGTCTATCAAGAATCATTCTTCATTGATGATTAGATTTTAATTTTTTATATCGTTGAAAAATGCCTATTGCGCTTAACAACTTTTGCTAAAGCGACATTTCATTTAACTTTCAGTTGGATTAATATGTTTTCACATCAGATGTGTCCAGTGTAAATATCTTATAGTAGCATAGCCACTGCCCAAGAACTTTTCAACCAAAAAAAACATTCCAATCCGAGTAGATTTTGATTAAAATGTTAAATGTACAAAAACATTACTGCTTATTAAACATAACTATTGTTATATTATAGTACTTATATGCCATGTAGTTAGACGAGTAGTTGGTCGAGCTGTTGGGAGATTAGTTAGACGAGTAGACGGGCTAGTATTAGGGCGAGTCGTGTAGACCAATTCCCTCTCTGCTAACAAGAGGGCCCAATCGCAGAAAATATCGCAGATTATTGTAGTGAGAGGAATACAGGAAGTACCGTAAAGTATTTGCCACAGTTCACATATTTCGTGCAGGTGAGTGGTCTTGAGATGAGCAACCATTGAACAGGGATTCCGCACGAATCAGGAGAGGAGCATACTTGCCTTAATCTGGTATGGAGGGTCTAGCAGTAATTGCGACTGCTGGTTATCTTGTAGAAACAAATAATGTTTTATACTATGTAAATATACTGCGACCGTCAACACAACTATAACAGTATGAGGTAAAAATAGTTGAAAATGACCTCTGTTACGTGTTTCAATTAGTTTATCGACCAACTTAGTTATATTTGAAATTAAACAAAATCATGTTAATAATACTTAATTTATGAAATGTTCTAACATTTCATAAATTAAGGCTTTCTACTTTTCCCGCGCTGGTAATTAAGACAAAGCGTGGCGTTGAGATCCGTCACTCACAATAAGTCAAAAATTGGACGGGAAGTGGGGTACAGAGTGCGTTAACATTGCAACCTTACACAGTACCCTTACCCTACTATATATGAGATACAGTGTGAAGCTATGAAATTATACTTATCTTTTCTTTTTCTTTTTCAGGGCTAAAACATCGGTTCCTTGAAATAAGAAGAAACACGAGAGGCAGGCGTTTGTTCTTAAACAATTTGTATAAACTGACACTTCGCTAGTCATTCACATAATGTTCAGTCATTGATCGTCTCCAGATCATCAGTCAATGGACGTAATAAATTTTTTAAATAATAGTGATTTTTAAGTAAGATTTAAGTAATAACTATGTATCAACTATCATAATAATGTATACTGTAAGCTAAAGAATATTTTAAAAAGTATATCTTTATAAAATCTATCTAAAGTACAATTGTACCAAATATTCATGAAAATAATAGAACAAGTACTTAAGTTTTAATCATTAAGTAACCCTTCATTTCTTATAAAAATAAATTCTAATAAAAAGTATTCACCAAACTAATATTTTAAATGCAATTTTTCTACCTAAGTCTTCTATAACCTATCTTAATGATTTATATGTATCAATTAAATAAGTTTACATAAGTTATTACTATAAGTTATTACTACTTCTAACTACTTCTTAACGTGGACCGTGATCTATTGAAACATACCATATTACGTTTCTACTATACCTATATATCTATATATATAGATACTATTAATAGATATCTATATAATATATATATATAGCTATAGTATAGCTTAATATATATATATATATATATATATATATATATATATATATATATATATATATATATATATATATATAATATATATATATATATATATATATATATATATATATATATATATATATATATATATATATATATATATATATATATATATATATATGTATATATATACTTAGAAGTAGGAACGTATATATAGTGTAAATAGTTAAGATGAGCTTGTTCTAATTGTAAAAACTCCATCAAAAATTAAATTCAGTATCTATGAAATAAATCGAATATATCTTCTTTTTTGATTGTTTGAGTATAACAGAAAATATATAGAATAGACACAAATTTTACTTTATCTCTTTATCTCGTATCTACGAATAGCTACAGCAGAGGTAGGTAGGTCTAGAGTCAAGATATTCCGTTTTCCATAGTAACTTAACGCCGCGCTTTATCTTTCTAGGGCAGGGAAATTAAAATAATTCATCCCTGAAATCGAACCCGCGATATTTTTTTATATTTTTTATTTATTTTCATTAATTTAACAACAATAATTATGCCAAACCACTGTCTTTTTATCTGTTGGTTCCATCCAATACATAAACTGTTTAATTAAAAAGAGAAAATAAACGTGTTATTATACGAGTACGTGGGTGGTGGGATGTTCGCGTTGTTATTTGGAGTTGAAGAGTCGGTAATTATAAAGATACCTTCATTAATACCGGTTAAATAATAAAGTTTTGTACAATCTTTCCAGTATAACATGTTTCTGAAAAAAACCGACATTGCAAGCCCTGGTTAAAACTAATTTATAATTGTGATTCAATAATATTTTTATTGAAGCATAATTGTGTATTGGCTTATTTATACAATTATTCATACTGATACGACTGGGCTTCGATTTTCATAAAAATTAATACCAAATGTTTATGTTTTTAATTATATTGCAAAATTAACGCAATTTATAAAAGCTTTTGTAGATTCGACCACCTTGTATTAAAGTTTATGTCCCTCTCTCTCTGTGGCTGACCGACCGATAGATAGTTTTCAATGGCTCCTGTCACTTACAAGGTTAGAGAGAGTAGTTTTTGGGTGTTTTTGGAAATTTGAATTGGTCAGGCCATTTTACCGACTTACTATCTTAACTTATAGCCAACACAATAAATCCTTAACTCATCATATACGTATTACTTTTTTAAATGGAAAATACTAGATTTTTCTTAAGATTTTTGAGCACGAATTGTTTGGTTATGTTTACCCAAACATAACCAAACAATTCGTGCTGTCTTTTTTTTATCCTATTGTATACCTTATCCATGGTATCGCGACAAACAAAACAATTGTATTCATAAAAATATGTTAATTAATACGGATGTTACACAAAGATTACATTCCCATGATGTTTGTACTAAATCTAGGGATTAGTTCAATTTTAAATAATGAATGTATTACAATGAAACACCCAACGATAAGCCTGTGATTAAGTTTTCTCATTTATACCTTTACTGGGTCACCCTGGCTTTTCTCGTGCATTTATATCATGATTATGATTTAAAACACGATTTTCAATTTATGGGCGGCTATTTTCTTATAATTTTAGTACCTTATTTAGACGTAATAACGGTGTAAGTGGCATTGAATTAGACATTTATTTACTTTCCTATAATATTGCTTGCTTGGACGGTTTCCGTGAGGCGCAGGTTCAAATCCCGCCGGGATAAAATTTTCTTTAAGTAATGTTGAAATTTGTACGGTAGCTACTGCCATCCAACAAGTAACCTTGAATCAAAAAGTACACAGTGATGAAAACTGGGTTCTCATTACTTAATCTCTAAAAAATAAGTCAAGACTTGACATTGAAAAATATATTCTCAATAATAATAATAATAATAATAATAGCGCCGGATAGTACAACATATTACTGGTAGCTAAAAATGTATCGCTAATATAACAAAAGAGCCTTCAGGGAAAGATCAAAAGCAAAACTAAATATTACTTAAAAATATCAAAGAGAATAAATCAAACAATTTTCTGTATGCGACGATATTTTATGATATTTTAAATAAACTATGTACCTAATATTTTACTTTTCTTTAGATATTCTAATATGAAATATTTAATATTCAAGATACGATTTCAAATTAAAATAAGAATATAAATTAATAAAATATAATGATATAAAACATGGATATTTTCATTTGATGCCTGTCCTATACTTTTATAAGAAGATTGATCCAGAATACTCATGATACTTAATAGTGCGGTTGAAAAGTAGTCTGACTAACGGTAATAGTTGTTAATTTAATTCTTAAACAAGGAAAAAAATATTTTTCATATACTTGTACTGTTGTTACAACCTAGTTATATTTTTATATTATAAGAACGTATGGCTTAGTGGTTAAAATCTGGACGATTTCTTGGAAGCATGGTTTCGGAACCACATAGCATTTAAAAAAAAGATATATTTATCTTATTATTAATTTCTTATTTTGATTACACAAAAGTGTCTTCCGCTTTGTTGTTTAAATGTTTTTTTTTTGCTTTTTTGCTTTACTCTGTATCTTGTACATACGAGTGTAGGCGGAGGGAACCCGTTACATCAATCTTTTATACAAAAGTATCCAGAAATGCACGCTACTAAACAGAGAATTATTAAATAATATAATTAATTAGTGAGTAGCGTCGAGAAATCGTGACCAATACATTACTTTCTGAAAACATTTTACGAATAAGAAAAGGAGTTTCAGTTTCTCCTTTGGAGAAATTGCGTGTCGGGTGGCGGAACCTATTTATTATGTTCGATCGATATTGTTAATTAAGTTCGATCAAACATTAAGAACAATATACAGTACTACTAAGCTATAGCTGTAAGGTCCATAATAGTAACTCATTTATACGTAAAACACGATTTTTTTGAGTCGTAGATGTCATAATAATTTACAACTATTCTTATTTTTTACGAGATAGCTAAGAACCTAATTCAAAAAACTTTTTCTAACTTTTGTAGTTACAGGTTATATATATTCTTTAAACGTTTATCTATATCTATACATACTACACATATATACTGAAGTGTCTGTATATGATTTCAAAATAACTATGTTACAGAATACAACTTCCAAATGAAGGGACACATTCAAATTAGGTTAATTACTAGCAAGCAGCTACATCGTGTAATTGTGACGATAAATAATTGTAGATTTTGTTGAATAATTTATTTAACTTTCTATTTAATTGGACCATTATTTAATAGAGAAATTTATAATAATAGTTTTTTAAACAATTTTTAATAATAGACAAAGGGATGCGAAAGGAAATTTCAGACGTATAATATATGCATATTATATTAGAGTACCTAAGAGAACATCGAAGTTTTGCAATGTGATGTCGTATAAAATTTCTGACAGTCGAGACGCAATCTCGTAGTATACCAAGCGGCTAAATTTGCAAGAATTTACCTTCTGTCTGATATATAAATATATATATATATATATATATATATATATATATATATATATATATATATATATATATATATATATATATATATATATATATATATATATATATATATATATATATATAATGTTTTAAACTTATACTTTACATATCCTTGACTTCTCCTTATCAGAATACATATATAAATTACACACATACGTTGCTTAAAATAACTACAAGCTTCGGATTCAATACCGATTCGAAGTCACTCAGTATCATAATTATGTAACTAGACACCCTTTCCCGTACCGTATAATTACTTAAGTATATTAATTACTTAAGTATATAATCCACAATTATTATTAGTTATAGGATACCATTACTTATTGCTATTTATTACAATAAGCAATCAATGAGAGGCCATCGTGGCGCAGTGGGATAGGATCTGAATATAAACGGGACGATTTTGGGTTCTAACCCCATTGGATGGTATTAATTAATTCCATTTCCTCGCTCTAGTAAGACAAAGCACAACACATATTCATGTACGCACGCACACATAGTATTTTTTTATTTTAAATATGTAAGTTAATTTATATGTATATTTTGTTGATGGCTTAGCGATTATGATGGGCGTTAATGACTAATGCAATGTTTATTGTTAAATTTTTTTTAATATATTATATATATCCGTATTTTAACAGCACATCTCACTAATCATGAGTTAAATTTCAGTTTCGTATACAATATATATACCTACTGTGTAAATCATGTTCAAACAATTACGAATGTCTATTTTTAGCTAGAAGATAATGGTAAAACCTTCAGGCGTAAGAGTTGTAGTCTAGACGTGATTTTGTCACGAATTTAATACGAAAAGGTATTCATTTTTTACGTGTGTCTAACAAACCATTATAAATGCTCCATATATTTATAAAAATATCCAATTATACAGCTTGCTAAAAGTGGCATAAATCATTTCTTTATGAAAAATTATGAAAAATTGGTTTTTGAAAGTCAAAGCGTATGTCGTGTATACCACTTACACTTCTCAGGTAGCACAATCAAGAGGTTTTTTAGTAAAATTTAATCTAAATGGTTCATAGATTTATTTTTATTTTTGATATTATATATATATATATATATATATATATATATATATATATATATATATATATATATATATATATATATATATATAATATCAACTATGCAATGTCTGATCACAAACAGTTGCTACTGGAAGTGTCAAGATACATTCTTGATTCAGCACTAAAAGCGACCCATAAAGCAATAAACCTTGCGAACCTGTAGAAAGAAGTTAAGCTTAATAGAATTCTTAAAGACAGAGCATGAAATTAAAAAAATTTAGAAGCACATCAACTCGATGCAAAGCAATAAAATTACTAAAACCAAAGTTATAAACAGCCCAAAGGGCGATTGGATAAAAAAAGATATAATTGATGATATTATCCGACGAATCGAACTATGGATAGACCATTTGGAAAATGACGACAAAATTATTAATAATGTGGCAAAAACCTGAATCAAATTATCAAATCAGCTCAAAACTATCTAATTCATTTGAAACGAACTCCTTGACTATAATTACTTCAAAAACAACATACATGGTATTTTCGCTTGTCCAACCGCACATTGACTATCTCATTGAGATCTATCTGGGATGAGATATAAATAAAAACTCTATGTGGGGGTCGGCTGCGAAAACTAATCTGACTAAACTACTAAGATCCCAAAATATAATCGTAAAAGCTATATTTAAAAGATAGCGTATAACGCTGACGCAAAAAGTTTTTATAATAGTAAAAAAAAAAAAAAATACAGTGCAAAAGCATATAGATAAATGTGATAGTTTTCTATACACGAGTATCGCATATATTTTTATATATAACTAAGTATTGAAGAGAGAACTATTGTTTCTGAAGGTATAGAAACGGCAATAACCTCATTTTACAACAATAACCTCATTTTAAAAAGTTTGTTACCACCCATTTTCAAGGGTTTTCTTTGATTTAAGAGTAATGTGAGTTTTAATTTTATTATTCAGTCTTCATTCAACACTGTCTGCTTATAAATCTACTTATAAAGTATTAGTTTTCAGTTCTCTGTATTTTTTTGAGAAATAAACGATCTTAAACCATTAGTAAAAATAGAAGATATAAAATTAATGTGAAAAAGCTTTTTGGTGCCGGTAATTGAATTAACGATGCTATCAGTGAACTACCCCACTTATAAAGCGTAAAACTTTCTCTATTTTCTTTTTCTTTTTATATATTTTTACCCAATTTTCTGTAATATCAGAGATTTGGGGCGTTCGATTTCAGAAGCGTGCTTAATTTTTAACTTTTTTTTAACGAAATAATATCTAAGAGCCCTACATTCGTCCTATGCCACACGATTAAAAACTATTGGGTAAAATTCATGAGTTACATGTTTCAACTCATTTGTTTAAATAACATGAAACGAATTTTAATATATCTATTAGAAAGTTTTGTTAGTTAGTTTCGAATTTGGTTTTGGTTGAAACTAAAACCCAAGCCGAAGGTTCGATTTCAGTTGGAAACTTTCATATCATAATTTTAAATAACTGTAGAGCTACAACGCTATGATGCCCACTGCATGGTGGCTTTGACGTGGTGCCGAGATACTTCGTCCTAAAACACCTAGTATGCATAAAATAATATTGTAAAATATTAGACATAAAATTCGTATGGCAGAAACGTATGGTGGAATTTGGTCTAAATTTATTTATAATTTGTTACAAATTAAATTAAATTATGTAAAGTAATCATTTCTAATGAGAATATTGAATGAAATCTTTACCTCCATGACTTTTAAATCTTAGTGTTTGAAAGAGTATGAAGAAGTGTGTTTTTATGTTTAATATATGAAACGGGAAATAACGAAATAGATAAGGTAATAATTACTGATGACCTTAAGTCTGGTCATTACATAGCAGTAATTAGAACAAAGAAAAAAAATAGCAGTTATTAAAGTCATATTTGTTTTTCGGAAAGAAACCATTGTGACAAATAAACTTCTACAAGTGTGTTATGTGATAACTGTTTTAAAAAAAACTACACCATAATGTTTTACAGGTGCTTTTACTTATCTTTGTTCTTATTTTCAACGGTGGTAGCTATATTTGCGATAGGCATTTAAAAGTTTAAATTAGTCAAACTTTGTAACATAACCTTTTCTCATAATTATGGAGGGGACAATTTAAAAAAGTTTTTAAAATCCTTCCTCTTGTCTTAGCCATCATCGCTTTCAGCGGACACTTTGTTGATATAAAGAGTTGGTACTGATTATATCTACGCTCCATGCTAAAAATAGAAATTCATCTGCCAAAATTGAAAATACACACGTTCCTGCCTACGTCATATGTCATTTTTCTGACGTGAGGTCATAAATCAGGTAAAAGCTTAAGCCCAAACCATTTTACCGAACGAAACTCATTTTTTGTCAATATGGATAAAGTTCATTCTATGGAAATAAGAAAATAATCAAAAAATTATATATGAACATATAAAACGTCTTATCTTATATTCAGTTTGTGACTAACTTAAATTATAGTTAATTACTTATTTTGGATTAATTAAAATAGTGCATTTGTAAATCATCGTTATATCTGAATACTACTATTCTATATATATACTATCGTTAACGACAAAGAAAAGTATCTAATATATATATATATATATATATATATATATATATATATATATATATATATATATATATATATATATATATATTTATAAATAATTTAAATATTAACTAAAAAAATTATAACAACTTCACTAAAACATAGTTTTTACTTATAAAATTACAATTCGCATACTTTACACTAAAATCACTTAATTACAATTTTAACGATATTACTTTAAATCGACATAACTAAATTCTTATAGGCAATTTATAAAATTACGTATTGACTAAAACCGTCCATCTATCCCTGGCCCCAGCAAGCGAGTGAGCTCTGGCGGCCCCTCCGGTCAATCACCAAGCTTCCGATATCGCCTGATCGTGACGTGACGTTACGTGGCGTGATCGGTAAACCACGCCCCTTTTCATCAAATTTATGCTAACTCGGCCTCTCCTGACGACGGCGCGCCCTCGCCCGTGATTGTAGAGGCTGCTGCATCCGGTGACTCTTCAGTATTCTCAGCTGCGTGTACTTCCACAACCTGGCTTTGGTTGCCAGAACGGTTTCTCTGGAGACAGTTTACTATCGTCCTCATTATCATCGTCTGAAAGTTATATTAATCATATTAGCTAAACATTCACAAGCGTTGAACAAAGCCGTCAATAAGAGTGATAACTCCATTACATTCAGCAAAGTTCAACAGTATAAAAAAATAACGAACAGTGACCACAGTATGGTAAACGAGCAGTGACCATAGTATGCTCAATGTGCAGTGACCGCAGTATGCACAATGGACAGTGACAAGCAGTATGTCCTTTGACGATAATCGCAGTGACCGCAGTATGCGACAACAGTGAGCAGTGACCTCAGTATGCTCTTCGTGCAGTGACCGCAGTATGCACAATGGACAGTGACACACAGTATGTCCTTTGACGATAATCACAGTGGCCGCAGTATGCGACAACAGTGAGCAGTGACCGCAGTATGCTCAACGTGCAGTGACCGCAGTATGCACAATAGACAGTGACACGCAGTATGTCCTTTGACGATAATCGCAGTGACCGCAGTATACGACAACAGTGAGCAGTGACCGAAGTATGCTCAACGTGCAGTGACCGCAGTATGCACAATGGACAGTGACACGCAGTATGTCCTTCGACGATAATCGCAGTATGCGATAACAGCTGTTACATTAATATAAACATCAACAGTAACACATTTCATGACGATGTAACCAATTCCTTAAGCAGATCCTCAGATTTCTTTATTTGTACACCACTGTACTGTCACCATAGATTTCCGCATAACAAGGAAGAGGACAGTAAGAAATAAAGAAGAATACTCACTTTCAAAAAATGAGGCGCACACATCAGGGGTCCATTCCCCTCGCCAGAGAATCATATAGTCTGCTACAACTTACGTAGTTTTACAGTATGATCCCTGATGTATCCCTATATGAACTAGTATTAGCTCATATCGCCAACCAACCAACTTTACATTTTGTACCAATAAGATAAACCATACCCATCTTTTAAGAGTGGTAACGTAACTCTGCTCCCTGCATCATTTCACTGGAATAAGAAACAGGTCGCTTGTGGCCATATTCAACAATTTAGAATAACACTGCACCGTAACCAACTGATGATGCATCTGTGTGGAGATCATTAGAGCTTGAGGGGTTCAGAGTAACTAGAACAGATGGTTGGGTGGTTAATAATTCTCTTACGCATATTTTCTTACTACTCGCCCTAGGTAAACCCGCCATCTTTGCGAAACAATCCAGTTATGCACAAAATTTTCAGGGAGTACAATGGAATGCACCTCCTGAAGCAAGACCCAGGAACTGCTTTAGTTCTTTGACATTACCTTCACGTTAACTAGAACTTCCACTTTATGAACGCTCGGTCTTACCTGACCTTTACTTATCGTCTAGGTACTAGATCTCTGTAACAAGACATAAAGTCAAAGTGTCCAACACCTCTCGTAAGAACTACATACATTCGTTAACCGACTATTCAGACTATTCAGTAAGACGTCGTCGATATAGACGCGTACCTTAACATTATCGATGAGCGTACGCAACGTATTAGAAATGACTACTTGGTACACAATGCGTACATTTGCTAGACCACATGGCATTTTGATATATTCGTAATGCCTTCGCTAATTACAATCCTATGCGATGAAAAGAATCTTCATCAAGGCGAATTTAGTGGAACTCAGTTGCCATATCTAAGCTACTGAAATAATTAGCTTTGCCTAATAAGTCTATGTGGTCGTCAATCAACGGTAAAGGGTAGTGGTCTTTAACGGTATTAGCATTCAGAGCTCTGAAGTCAACGCATAGCATATCAGCGCCATCTTAACCAATAAGATTGGACTTGAGAACTCAGACTCAGACTTGCGAATAATATTCTTTTCAAGCAAGTCTTTAATGATCGCTCTAACACGTAATTTTTCATCATGCGACATTTTATACGGCCTATAAACTACAGGCGTTTCGTTATGCAATTTGATGTGCATAGAACCTGTGGTGACCGTAGTACAAGCCGTACCTACCACGAGATAGTCTGCAAACTCATCAATGATACTCATTAGACGCCTGTCTGGTCCTACTAATGGAGAATCAATTGTTATAATCGTATCGAGCATAATATGCACGACGTCCTCGTCCACATGCGATAGTCGTTATCGACCTCGCATACGCGTATAAGTTGCACCATCTCGATCCAAGAGGTCGATGGTACCGATAATAATTAGTGTGCTCAAAAATTAATCACACGTCATGAAAATCAATCTCAAGAGATATCTCAGGAAATTCGTTTACATAGTATGGAAAGTAGAACGTACTTCTTCGTTACTGATACCGCGTAAAGTTTTATATATATGATGGTATCCGAGTACATTGTAATAATTTCCAACCGACTAAGATATCAAAAATTGTAGAACCGCTATCTACAAGCACGTCAACGGGTACACCCTGTATAACGGCCGTCGTGATATCATTTTGTTTATAAGTATCGTTCAGACTTTGACAGAAGTTGACATTCGATTTGCCTCTTAATTCGGAGCGCTGTTTTGCGAAGCAATCTGCAACCTTCTGTCCAACCTTTTTACAAAACGAGCAAGGTTCTGGTCTAGATGTTTGTCTATGAGTTCCAGGGACACTCGCATACGATGTACTCGACATATTACCATCAAGGGTTGACACAGGTTTAAAACGCTTAAGACAATTAACAGACTTATGACCTAAGTTGCCGCATTTAAAAAATTTAATTTCCGAAACACCGTGCCCGCGTTTACGTAAATTTAATTGTTAACTAATTTTATTATAACCGGGTCGCATATAGTTGACCTTAACAGTTGGTTTTACATAAGTTGATAAAAAATCTACTAAATTTTCAGGGGATAACTTTACGTTTGTAGCAGCCGCGCGGATTTGAGGATCTGTGATGCTTCGTACAATAATAGCCATAATTAACACGTCACTTAATCCGCGAACGATATGCAATCGTAGCAAAGACCGCCTAGCATATTCCGCATACGTAGGGTATTTGTCGGAATCGGTCTTCATTACATCGAACAAAATATTAGCGATGTCTACCCGAACCGGACACAATGATTTGAATTCACGTTTGAAACTCGACCAACAACGATCATTACTGACCCACTCGTTTAGCCAGGATTTCGCTTCGCCTTTGAGGCAATTTCCTATACGAGACAAACACTCGCGATCGTCCCAACGATTTAAATTACGCACATGATTGACTTCTTGGCACCACGCATTAAAGTCGTGCAAAGAGGGATCAAAATTGGAAACAAAAACATTATTTGATCTTACCGGTATAGCGCCGATTGCGTTTATGAGTTTTTCTGTACCTCAGTAAATACCGTATCAGCACTTGCTTGTATGCCGGTTGTTCCACCACACAATGGTACAGTCGAAGAGAGCAGCGGTGGCATGGCAACTGCACCAGACAGTGGCTGTATTGTCTCCACTTGGCTGTGGCTACAACGTATCACTCGAACTACCCTCGAATGGATTTCGTAACCTGGAACTACCTTTTAAAAAATCAAAAGTCAAAGTCGCTTGTAGCGTTTGATCTAAACCAGGAATAGGCGTTCGATCTCTTCTACAACTTTTACGTTTATTATATTCGTACATTTTTACAAGAAATTAAATTCATTTACAGCAAAACTTAATCAAGAAAGCCTACGATTTAGGGCGTTGGCACTATCCCACTTCTGAATTTATAAATAATTTAAATATTAACTAAAAAAATAATAACAACTTCACTAAAACATAGTTTTTACTTATAAAATTACAATTCGCATACTTTACACTAAAATCACTTAATTACAATTTTAACGATATTACTTTAAATCGACATAACTAAATTCTTATAGGCAATTTCTAAAATTACGTATTGACTAAAACCGTCCGTCTATCCCTGGCCCCAGCAAGCGAGTGAGCTCTGGCGGCCCCTCCGGTCAATCACCAAGCTTCCGATATCGCCTGATCGTGACGTTACGTGGCGTGATCGGTAAACCACGCCCCTTTTCATCAAATTTATGCTAACTATATATATATATAATAATTCCCCTAAAATTTTTACAGAACGTCCAGCATTAAGCCTCATGTTGTGAAAAGATACTAAGCCTCGTAGTAAAGGTCGTAATACTAAATATTCATATAAAAAAGGTTACTTAAATACTCTCTCTGATAACTATGGAGTATTCAATATAGCGTATACATATGCATATTATAGGAGGGTAGACAGAGAACCTAGAGTCTCCGCCCAATTTCTCGAGACATTTGCGTGTTGGGTGACGTTACTCAACGCCACGCAACTTCTTACCAGAATGTGGAAATGATGTATCATTTTTTAATGGTATTATCACGCTTTGGCAGGAAGGCATTTCATTCTGCCTCGAAATCGAACCCACACCGCCTCATTTATAGCTGCGCCAGGATGACCTATAGTTTATATATGTTTAGTTTATATTTTATTATTAGAAAATGTATTGTAATTTGGGAAGTTATAGCGTCTGTAACGGTAATTAATTTTATAAATAAAAAAAATTACACATCTCAGAACTGAAACTTCTTTGGCAAACAATTTTTTAAATCTCGTTTATATATACTAATCTAAAGCTTTAGATTTCCGAGGCTTAGAGGGAGGGAAATAGGAAGATATGTTGAAATTTAGTTAATTTTACTTTAGTTAAAGAAATAAGTGTCAAAAATTAAACCAAATTTTAAATTAGTTTTTTTTTAGGTTTTAGTTAATTGTGATTTATTCATCTAATGTAATAAGATTTACAAAAGGTAACCCGATGGGAATCGTGTTATATGGACAAAAATTTTACACCCATGCGCGCAAGGAATTTTCACTTAAAGAATGAACTACGTTATTATTGTAATAATTGTATTCCTTAATCATTTCAAATTTGCTTAAGTGGTGGCTCGGACAGTAGAGTTGAGTGTCAATGCATTTTGAGCTTACCCTTTAAACATACATCTGGGTCGCAAGTATCAGGCCCTGCTCTGAGCTCTTCTCCCTCCCTACAACACGATGGGCGGTGAATTATGGAATGTTCTAAACATAATTTTTGAACAGTTTATTAGATCTGTCCAGCAAGATGGACAGATCTAATAAAGTCTGTTACTGAGCACACCATCAACAAATATTCGCACGAAGCCACGAGTAGAGTAAGATGGACACGCATCGTGATGATATCAACGCAGAAGCCGACCAATTCCTGACAACGACCACTCTGCTATGAGTGTACGACTAAGAAGAAGAATTATGAGCATCAACAATTAATTTACTTAAAAGTCCTGCATATATTTGAATTTTATTCTTTATATATTTTAGATATATCATACCCCAAATAGTTTAGAGAGAAATGTTAAATCACACACGGAGGGTTAACTATAATTAATATCGGATCTGATAAATGTACAAAGGTACAAGTACTAACGAAATATTCGCAGAATGTCTGAAAACAATTTTGGCACGAAAGCAAAGCTATTATATGTAAGTGCCATTGGGCTGGTACAATAGTAAGACAATACGTCTTTACCAATTGATGCCAGTCAATGCATCCCTATGACACTTCGCTCCGACGTAATACAAAATCACAGACTAAAAATATACATTAAATAAAAGGGAAATCGACTTATCTCATATCTGATAAGTTGTTTACTTTGATTATTTCTCTAATTAGAGTGTATAAAATGAGCGTAATCTAGAATATATCTACCAATCCAGTTTAGTAAGGATATGACAAGAAGATTTATTTCGACATATTATTTATTTAAAAATGTCTCAAATTGAAGCTTTCAACATGTTAAAAAATTATAATATTTAGAAAATAAAATATATATATATATATATATATATATACATATATTATGATAAAAGCCTATTGCGATTGCATCGTTTGGTTTTTAACTGACGTTTATCAATATCTTATTGTTGTCATCTGTACAAGCCGATACTGCCGATAGCAAAATCACAATATTTTCCAAGGAAAAGTAAAATTTTCTCGCTTTATAAAATAAGAGATTCATTTCGATTATCATAAATTAAGTATAAAAGAAAATAGAAACTGACGAAAATATGCATTACTACCCCTTATACGGCGAAAAATGTATATATTAATTCATCGACTAAAGACTGAATATGCAAAAAATTAAAATTTGGAACAAATATTTTTTCTAACGTTTAATAATAATATTACTATATATATTTCTTCTTCTTCCTGGCATTAGTCCCGGCTTTTGCCAGGGTCTGCCTTCCGACTAAGACCAATCGGTCCATATGAGTGGCGAAGTGGTTTTTTGTGGAGCGATTGCCATCTGACCTCCAAACCCATTACTGGGAGAAACCAAGGAAGGAAAGGGAATAAGAGGCAGAAAGACTTGGAATATAGGGGAGGGACACCACTTACATGGATTGGATCGGGTTATGAAAGTGGTGGCTCGAGGTCCCGGGGTCGCGTACCCGTATGCCGGAAACCAAATATCGGACAGATAATTGACTAGACACCCTCTGGGACACTATATATATTATATATTACTATATATATTATATATTACTATATATATTATATATTACTATATAGTAATATAATATAATAATATTACTATATAGATAACTTAAAACGTTAAAATAATGGAGCCAAATTCAGTTACAAAACATGACATGAAACGTGACGTCAAAATGACATGTATCAGCATCGATACTATACTAATAAGGCTTAATTAGAAAAATAGTTTAAGCTGCATTAGAATTACCGTGGTGTGGTAACTTTGTCAAGTCGCAATCGGACAATCAACAGAACATAAATTTACGAAAGCATATTTCTGTTAATTAAGGTTTTTTATAAAAGCTGCAAGTTAATTATTATGTTACATAATATTTAAGCTTAATATATTAGTTTTTATACTAATGATTATTTCTTAAGGCTTATCTTACATTGGTTAAAGAAAGAAAAGCATCGGTGTGGATCGTGAAGGAACACATCTCAGATGACAAGAATGGGCGTGTATTGAAGTCTGCTGTGTGTGAGCACTCAATGAATTAACCCAACTATTACATCAGGTTTGATAAACCTTATATACTCATTAGGGAAAACAAGTATATTCCCAGAATGGGCCTCGAGGCTATTGAAATACAAAAAATCCCAATTTCAATAGAAAATACGGTTGGAAGCTTTCTACCATCTGGGACCGACTTATAAAAACTATAAAGTCCCAAACCCACCACACCAGAGGACACGATACAGTCAGCTCATTCTGCAGGAATCCAGGGCAGTACGCAAGGCAACTCATAAACCGTTGGCGGTAGTTTGATATAATAATTATATCAACTGACAGACGAATGCCACCTCAGTTCATCCGTGACCACGGACTACTGCAAAATTATATTTCGTATGTACAAAGACCTATTATGAAAGTTTGTTAATACAGCAATCTCATAAATTGACTATGTACATACAAAAAAATATTTGAAACGATGGAACCTTTTACACATTTGATATATCCATAAATAGCTACTTCACGCTTCACATGCCATGTTACCTATTCTGCTATTGAACATATATCGATAATATTAAAAAATATATCCGTAATAAAAAGGACAAAAAAATATGTTGTACAAGAGGAAAATATTTTTAGTAAACATATATAAATAAGTTATGACAAATATATAAAATTTTTGACGTAGCTAGATGAGAACGTATTACGCTTAGTGATCAGAGCACTTGAACGGTTTCCGAGAGGTGCTGGTTGAAATCCCGCTATTTATTATATAATTTATTATTTAAACGTTTGTTTTTAATAAAAGTAAAAAAAAACCTATGGAATGATTTGGTCACTAAATAAAACCTTAAATTTTTAATAACAGTATGTATACATATATGTACTAAAAATACATGAGCTGATGCTATTACTTGAACAACTTGCTCTGAGGTAAACAGCCAAACTATAATTTGTTAAAGCTATGCCGCACCTAGACAGGTAACTAATATCAGGTAACGGCCAATAAATGCTGCCAAATTGCGTATTTATTCGTAAAAAGTTATGGAGCATGATAAAACAAACGCAGTTTTATGACTAAATCAATAGTATAAGTAATCTGAGAGCTTTGAACCGTTTGCTCAAATAACTCCAAATTGCCAAGCCCGTTAGTACAGTGGTATGCATTATTAATAGAGATGAAATTATTAGGCATTCTATTTTTCATTGTTATTTTACCTTTTGATTTATTTATAAAATGATAAGTGTGTAGCTAAGTAATTCATTTCGTTCGCTCTGGCAACAAGGCAAAGCGCGGCGTTGAGTTCTACCACTCAATCTGCAATGTCTTGAAAGGCGGAAAGTGGGGAACGGAGTATTTTAACACTAGGTTCCTTCTGCCTACTCTCCCTGATATGTCCCGCACATACAGTGTGAAGATAAAAAAAATAAGTGTAATATAAGTTGTCGTCATTTTTATAAAAGTTTTTAGTTATGAGTAAAAATATGTTGTGTGTTAAAAGTTAACACCTAATTAATGATTTTATAAATGATAACACACCTTGGGAATGAAATGCTCGCTCCAGTCTATCTCAAACGTATTATTGTCAACAATGAATAATTGTATAGTTGTGAATGATTATATAAAAATAAAAATCCCGCTGAATTTCTTGCGCTGGTTCTTCTCAGGTCTGAGGCATTAACTTTAGTGATAATTTCAATGTAATATTATTAAAATAATATTAAAACAAAAACTCGAATTACATGAAAGTTTTGTATATGTAATGAAAGTTTAAAATTTCGTATGTAACGGAATCATTGTAATATAAACGTTTGTCTCCTAAACAGCACGATGTTTCTGATTAAGTGAATCAATAAGAAATTCCAGTCGGTGTCGACTAAATTGAAGAAAATGTAAATTGGCCCGTGCCTAGGGTGCGAATACAACGCGTGATAAGAATGCTACTTACTCTCTCTAGTAAGCTACTAAAAGAACTCGATTAAAGTTAAAATTTTATAGCTTATATGTGAAATAAAAAAATATTGTGACCTCTATTTATAGTTCATAAAGTGCTGTGTGCAGTTTGTAATTAAAACTGTTTGAAGCGAATTTACTGATAAGCCAAAGCTAATTTTAAACAGTTTAAATTTAGCCAAAATCATTTGATTGATACGTAAGAATTATATTTAAATAATGTACGAACTAACTATACGACTAAAAATAGTCGCATAAAAAATTGTATGGTGTTGGTAAGTTTTTATATAGAGGTGAACCTTCCTAAAATTTGATTTTCTTTGTTCCTTGTTTTAATTACCCATTGATTTATATGTAATCAAAATTCATGATAATAAACGTTCATGATTGCTTATTAGTGCTGCCGGTCAATCTATTTAACACTCTATTGGCATAAATGTGAACTGCGGTAGAAGCGAATATCATTTACACAGGCCGAGCCCGAGACAAAGGATTGTAATACCACTAAAAGCGCGTGCGCTCGATTTAGATAAGCAAATTATATCACCTCATCCATTGTCATGGATATAAATTGACTGTACATGCATTCAAGCACCAAGCTACACAAATACTATTACTATTTGAAAATATTTAGACCTAATTTTAAAAAACTAAAAATTGTGTATATACTATGTCAATAGTCTAGTCACTAGTATATGTCACTATGTCAATATATGTATAGAAGATATACATATCTTATATAATTGAAGTATCATATATAATTCAAGTATCGATTCCGAATGGCAATCGAATCCATGCGTCGTGCTTACAAAAGGAACATAGCGTAGTTGTGCCGTTACGCCACGACAGTCTTATTATATATTATCTGATATATTATAAGAATGCTTTTTTTAGCTTCACGTTTATAGCAGGGTAAAGAGATTCAACCTAGTGTTAACATTCCGCTCTCCGCTTTTTTCCGCCTTTTAAGCCATTGTGTGTTAAGTGGCGGAACTGAACGCCGCATTTTATCTTGTTACCAGAGCGAAAAAAATAAACTTTAACCCACGACGACGGGGGCCTCTTCAGAATTAGTTAAACAAGACTTTTTTCGCATATATAGATATATATATATATATATATAGCTATTTGCCAAATCTTTGTGACAGAAACGCATTTGGTCAATCTTATGAAAAGAAGCAATATCTTTTTTGTTGGAGTTATATTACAGTTAAAAGGGTACCCTTGTACCCTTCTCAAAATTTCAATACTTCTACAGTCGACGTCCCTATTAATGTTGGCACGCAATATTTAATGTAAAATGTATAGTATTTAGTATTTCGTAACCAATACCGACCAATAACCAGTGTTGATATCATAGTGTGTTTTTTTTTTGTAAAAGCTACAAACAATGTTAAATTTTATTTATTTGCATACCTGAAACTAAATTTTTTCTTTGGTTTATTATATTACTTTTTTATTTATTATCATAAATATTTATAAAAAAGAAATCTTATATTGCAAAATTAATGAATCAATTGAATTGAAACAAATAAATAAATGATTAAATAAAGATCGACATGAACTTGACTTTTTTGCCAAAAAAAAGGAAATAACCTGTAGTAGGGGCTTACCTTAACTAATATGTCTGGAGCTTTTATTGTTAGGTAATTGTTGTTGTTAGTAATATTCACCGTCGTGAAAATTTAAAATAATTTTAATTTTATCCAAGGAAGTAACGTCTCGACATTTAGTAGGCTTTTACCCGATAATTATAATCTCAAATCTAAAATATATTGTTCTTATTGCTTATACATTATATAGACGTCATAAGTGTCTTTTTTATATAAGGCAAAAAGCTTTTTCTTGCATCTTATTTCTAAATATAGCTAGTTACTTGATATTTGTAAAAAATAGAATGTACGGTATATATAGGCGTGGACATTGTAATTATAAAACATTAAATTCCAACTAACCACCTTTTATAGAATTTAAGTCCGAAAGTCAACGTGGCGCACCGTTTGACTGTACTGTAAACGCAATGTTCGATGTAGTGAGTTCGATTTCCTATTTTAAGACAAAATGTCATGTTCAGCTATATATATATATATATATATATATATATATATATATATATATATATATATATATATATATATATATATATCTATACGCTCGTCTTTTTTTTCAATTCGACAGTAGATGGAGCTGAATACACCATTTCAGTGAATGGTATAAATATAGAACTTTCCTTTCCTTTCCTTTCCTTTACACTACCCAACACTTTATTTAGACATTTTTTTTTAGTAATATTCGGGTATCAAAAACGATATATATATGTATTAACATTGAAATTAGTTATAATATAATACGTTTAATATGTATTTATTTTATTTCCATACATTATAATCTAAATTATACAGTATATACTACTGTATAATAAAATTAATATTGTATAAAAATTTAATAAAGGTAGCGTAAAAAAAATTCAGCTGCAAAATCAAAATCAAAAACAAAATATTCTTTTTTCAAGTAGGCACTTTCGAATCGTCAATTAACATAAGTGTCAGTATTGTCAGTCCTACTAGATATACCACCAGCTCGGAGGGCAGTTCTGCTGAGAAGAGCTGGCGAGAAACTCAACAGTTGCTTTTTTTTAATGTAAATTTACAATATATTTACGACTGTGGTTAGCCTCCCGAATGAGCATCAACAGTACTTAACTCCACACACTAACATCCGTATAATATTCTTGGAGTGAATAATATACTTTCCCTAATAATATGTTTTTAATCTTGAATTTAAATTGTTCGAAGGGTAAGTCTGTAACTGCTGATTGAGAATGGTCATACATGTTTAAAATTTTCTCTCCTTTTTTCTCATTTCATTTAATTCCTCGAAAAATATGATTACTTATCATTAGATATATGTATTATATAATGACTGTAACAATTGTAAATTAATTGAAACTAAACAGTTATATGAAGTAGTTCAAATTCACTCCACAAACCTCACTTAGTGCGGATTTCAACTATTTTTAGAACAAAGTACTGAATTACTTGTTAATTTTGTTATCTAAAAATGAACTCCGTCTTTCTATATATAAAAGCAATAAATTTAAGTGGGTATAAGGAATAATATTCAACATTCAGGTATCTTGTTTCTTTGAAACATCTCCACACGTTTGCTTTCAATTTCGAAACATTAACAGGGAACTGAAAACTTATTTCTCGAGGCTTATTTTGTATATTTATGTATGTTATTTTACATTAAAAGAATTGATGAGTTTGTCTGGTAGAGCGCACTAATCTCCAAAGCAACTGGTATGAATTAAGAAAATATGTGTAAGATACTTAATTTTATAGTATATACGTAATTATGGCTTTACTACGGCAGTTTAATATCTAGCTTTAAAGGATCAAATACATGTAACTTAATATACGAGTTATGTGAACACGTCATAAAACGTTCTACCGTTGTTATGCCTATAGCCTATATCATATAGCCTCCCTTATAGAATAGAACACAGAAAATATTTGTTCAACACGAACCAGTAAGTTCTAAGATTAGTGCGTTGAACTAAACAAACTATTTACATTCACCTTTATAATATTTATATAGAAGTATAGATACAGATTTCTTCACAAAAATTCGTTTCGTATATTATTTTGGTACACGTTATAAATATTCAAACTTTTCCCAAAACATAAGGACAGTGTTGTTATACGTGACGTGTTCAGAAAGAACTTCCTGAACGTGCGGGATCACGTCAAAATTTATGTGAAAGATTCAATTTTATACTGCCATATCTTTCTTACTTTATAACCTCTTTTACGTTATTCGCGAAGACATTATTTTTTCAAAAGATTCTGTTATCCTTTCCGTTACTTTTTATAGCAATTTATACAAGTACCTACAAATAATTATATACTAATTTATATTATATTTTAAGACACAGTTGTGTGAATGAATCCTTTAAAAATATATTAATCATAAGAGAAAGCATAAAAAACATTAAACATACTTTCATGTTACAATTTATATTATAAAATTTAAATGTACCAATTATTAATATTAAATACATTGTTAAAATATATTCGAAAGTATCGATTTTCAAAAATATTTACATATATTAACGCAACAGGAAAAATTACAATTTGATCCAGCTAGCAGTAGCTTCATAAAAAACAAAAGCCTTTTTATATTAAAAAAGTCTTCACTATCATATCCTGAGAGATAAAATTTTTTTTAAAGTAATTAATCGGTTTTATTTTTATCATAGATAATTGCAGGAAAACTAAATTTACGTGTATATGACGTAAATACTATAAGTAGTGAAGTAATAATAATAAAAGTGAAGTGAATAATAATAACAATGTTATATATTTATATTTTTAATACAATCAGAAAAGAAAACATTTAACTAGAATTAGAAACAAACAACAAGAGAGATAAGAAACATTATTTATAGTTGTATCGAGAATATAATATAAATTGCATATTGGTAAATTAATTGGGAAGCAAGTAAGAAATCGATTAATCACATTGAAACTTAAATAATAATTCTGTTTTAATGACATCTTGTTTTGCAAAGAAACTGAGGGTTCCTACTTCAGCAATTTGTTTGTTTTAACTCAACGAGTTCCAAAAGTCGTCTCTTTATCATTAATTTGGTGATTTCTTAAATTTATGTTAGCAATTAAAACGAATAATATTTTGCTCCAAATTAAATACTATGCCCGAAATAAATTGCCAAAGTTAACAAACGCGACGAGTTCCACAAGATTTCTGATAAATATTGAATGTTATATTTGACTTATATTATCTTAAGAAAATAGGTTTATTTGTGTCTTTAGCCTAGTCTTATGTTTTATCTTAATACATCATATTTTGGCGAATATGCCGACTTATATCGTGACTTTTAATGATTTCGTCTTCCACATTTCGCCAATTTTATTAAATATTACTTATTAAAAAGATTCAATTCAAAACAAACTTTATCTGTTACGATCAAGACAATTCCATGTTTAGATATCTACCATTCCAATTACCTTTCCAATTCCATTAGAACTTGAATTCGGTTCTAAAGCCTTGTAATTCACAATAAGACACGACAATTTCGCCAATTCTCGCAATTTTCGTATCTCTTAAAATATGTTTGTAAACTTCACGCTTTATCCCTCATATAGCGGGATAGGCAGAGAGAACCAAGTTTCAAACGTTTAACAAATGTAGATATTGTGTGTTAAGCTGGGGACATTTTCGCAGCTTGCCCGAGCATGAAATTGAATATAACTTATTTACCTTAACGATGGCCTTACAAATTTGTTTTATATTTGATGACAACAACTAAACAGGTATTCATATAATCTTGCATTATTTTTCAAAGAAATATTAAAACGTATATAAAATAAGTAAATACTCCCTAGTACTATTAAACAGTATAATATATACCTATTAATGTGAAAACCATTTCTAATACACGTAAGCTACTTATATAAGTTATATACGTATTTTTAATATTTATTATATCATGAAATGGAGCGTCTGTGAAGTATTTCATATCAATAAGAAGGTAATAGCTTCTATGATTTAGTATCAAACGTTATTGAAACATTTTCTTGTTCAAAGTAATTTTTTACTTATTGTATATTATTGATTTATATAAAGAGACAGCATGTGACAACATAATTTAAACTATGATAGCATATTTTTATGTAGGTATATTGTATACATATACGCAAGTTACATAGTTGTTCATTTAAGTTTGAAATGTGGCTATCCTATAGGCCCGGACACATATCGGTCACTTTTATACGATAAACAACAAAAATACATAAAGAGTAAATAAATACAAGGTAAATTTTACTTCAAGTGACAATTTATCTTGATTTGATTTAGGCAGTGTTTGATAATTTCCTAAAAGTACAGTTATACAGTATGCAGTACCTTTAAGTAGAAAACCTTTAGCCAAACGCTCTATCCCCCATATAGCAGGGTTGGCAGAGATAATCTAGTGTATAGAAGCACCGATCTCCACTTTTCAACTGAAACCGAGACACTGTATGTTGTGTTACGGCTCGCAAATAGTTTAAATGTAATTATGCCCCAAATGAGTATCAAGCACACGAGATGCAGTGGTGCTTACAACCATCCACTGAGGCGTCGTAGTAGCATGTGCGAGCGATCCTGCGGCGTCTCCATTTAGATGAAGAGGTTCCGCTGGGTTTTAGTGGGTGCTTACAACCATTTGCTGTCCCACAAATACAACCATTTTATTCATAGGTATTTAATTTTATTTTATATACAATATTTTAAACATTATACGAAAGATTCACTCTTTAATACCCATATGCACAATGAGAGGTACATTTAAACATTAACTTTAAGGTAAAAAAGTACTTAGTAGTTTACTTATTTATATTTATCCCGCATATATCGAGGTATAGATAAAGGGAATATAGTGGTAAGATTCTCTGTTCTCCATTTTTGCCTATTTTTGAAGAGATGTGTTGAGTTGCGTAACTCAACTCCACGCTTTGTCTTATTACTAGAGCAAAATTATATATAATTTCATTCCCCCATTGGGAATTTTACCCAACCGTTTTAATTAAGTAATTTTATAATTTATCTTAAACTTATTATTTAAAATTTTGATATAAATAGATAAAATGTGGATTTTACCGAGTAGCGTAAAATTTTCTTAAATGGCCAGAAAAGCTATGCAGTATATAATAATCGTTTTGTCCGTCTTTACCACAATAGGCTAGAATGCTTAAACATTTCTCACTATACAATGTAAACAGGAACAATATTACGCTAGCTTAAAGTTTACTTTGTATATAATATGCTATCCCACTTAACTTCACTCAATGACTTACTAACTTAGAGGATAAATAATTATTTGTATAAACCGAAATTACTATGGAATATAATTAATTAGCCTGTTTTAACCTCTTTAATAAATAGGTAATTTAAATACATTAAAACAAAAACTTCACGTCATTTTCGAACGCTATTCATCATTCTGTCAACGATACTTCCTCCGTCACATCTTAGTTACGGTGCAGCGCATGATTGATCGTCATGGTGACTAAAAGCCACGGAAACAAACATTTTATTAGACAAGAAAAAATATTTTTTTATGCTAAATAACGCTATTTCCATAAAATATTGTTTAATATTTGTTCAATCGTTACTTTAGGATAAAGTTCAAATCCCTGACCCTGAGTAACAGATTCATCAAATACCTTGTGTTTCTTTTATTCCATGGAACAAATAACTACGAATGATAGTAAATAGTGTAGATTTAGGATTATCAAAACTTTATTTAAATATATTATTTAGCGCTCTAATCTCGAAAACTACTGGTTCAAAATGTAAAATAGTTTTTGTAGTTAAATATATACTTATCAACGAAAGCTCTGTATTATATTACATCACGTTAGGATCTATACTAATGGGATAGCAATAAAAAATGTTTCCAAAACGAGAGAATATGAGCTTGCATGGAACCTTCGGAATTGGTTCAAATAAAAAAATATTATCCGAGATAGCTTATACTTCGTCTTAAGGTCAAGTTTGATCTAAAGTAGTACGTAACTTGTGAAGGTGTTTGTATACACATAATAGTATTCCGTACCCCAATAAGTATGTTATGTATTACAAGTATTTAATCTATACTAATATATAAATCTGTAGGCTCTGTCTGTACATAGTATTTTTATCTCGAATTTTGCGTCAAATATCATAGTTATGATCCACTATATTTACCCTTTTTGGAATTTTTGTCTGTCTGTTTCTCCGTCGGTTTGTACCTTTATAACTAACTTATCTGATTGAGATAAAAAAATTTATACATATACACGATGCTATCATTTAAAATATAGGCTACTTTTTAAATTAATTATAAATCGGAATTCGGGTATATAAGTTATTTTTTTTAAAGTATAGTAAAAATACAGTTAAACTACAGCTATTAATTGATTTTATTCCATTAGCATCATGTGTTTTTATATAACGCATATCTATTGTTTTTATAGGTTAGATTTTGTTTCGTTTATCAACTGTTTCTGTCAATTGAGTTGCGTATCCTATTTTACTAAACAGTCAAAATGAGAGTATCTAATAATCAGTTATATTATTTATCGGGCGTTTTTTGCATTAACTTATATAAAAAATTGGGTTCGAAAGATAAAGATAAGTACTTGATTTCACTTAATTATCTATAGTAATATATTGAGTAGTGGTTTCTCCTACGATTCGTCTATTAATTACAAACAGGAATCTGGTGTGGGTCCAATGACTAAGGTTTGTAATTACTGCAATGCATTGAAGTGGGTCGGTGAATCTGTTAGATTGTGCTGTTCATCAGGTAAAATTCGTTTAACACCTTTACTTACGCCTCCCACACCTTTAATATCTCTGCTGGATGGAAAACACGTTCAATCGAAATCATTCTTGAACGCTGTAAGGTCTTACAACAATGCTTTTCAGATGACTTCATCCGGTGCAAATATTGTTTCTGAGGGAAACTTTATGTCGACTTTTAAAATCCAGAACCAAGTTTACCATTTAATTGGTTCATTGTTTCCTCAAAGTGATCAACCTTCAAAATTTTTACAGTTATATTTTATAGCTAATGATAATGAGCAAAATTAATCTTCGAATGAATCCTATAAAAATAATTTAAATAAAAATCTCATAGCAAACTTAGAAAATACTATCTTTTTAATTTCTGACTTTAAATCTGCTTTAGAATCTATTCCATTCGAAAACAAAGATAATCAAACCAATTTCCGATTATAAATGTCGGTATAATAAGCCTTCTACAAATGAAGTTGCTGTAGAGTTAGTTGATCAAAAGTGTGAAAAGAGAGATATTGTTCTATCATTCGAAAATAAGCGAGACTCACCGATCGTATGGCCTTTAATATGGCCTTTAGATGGCCTTTAATATCCACTTACGTTTTGTCGTGGAAAAGACGGCTATAATTTTAATATATAATAATATAAAAAATTTCGGCTTTACAATTTTACTGCTACAGACTTATGATAAGATCTAATGAGTTTAATAATTTACATCGTTATCGACGTTTTCAAATCAATTCTAGGTTGATATATATGCGAAAATTGAAACTGAGTGATTATCATTTATAAGAAATTGGAGCGGAAAACTATATTCACTTAGAAAGATGCTTTGCGAGTAGAAGGAATTATTGATAATTTAGGTCGTTTAGATTCTATCCCAGCCAGTTTTACTGGAAGCCCAAGATATGAGCGACCACTAGATGCATTTAGTTATGTAGAAATAACAAGATAGCTGTACAAAGGGCAATCTGCATCTGACTGGCATGATATTATATGTTGAGCTTTTCATTTGAAGTTAAAAAAAATTAATTGATTGATTGTTTAAAAAGTTTTTTTTGTATCCGTATATATTTATATACTTTATCTGCAAGCCATAAGAGAAGATGAGCATTAGGGAGACCTCGTTTCTGCCACTCTACAGATACATATAACATTTAACGGATCCAAAAAAAAATCTTTTTAACCAATTAATCAATTAATTTCTTATATATATATATATATATATATATATATATATATATATATATATATATATATATATATATATATATATGTCGGAGCTTATGCTGGGAGTATATAAGATCGGCGAGGTTGCCCTATATCGTCTTCGCATGTAATATGATCATCTTGACTCATAATATCAATAAAACAACACTTGCTATTCTCAAATTATATTCACACAGTTCAATCACTAACACAAATTAAAACCAAACACTAAACTGCGTAATTTCAATATAATTACTTTAACGTTCCAATTACACTTTACACGTTTCACTAATACCCACTTTACTAGCACTGATCTCACAAACACTAACTTGCACTTAAATACCACGCTAATCACTGAAGTAATGCCACTACGTCGTCTGCGCGCTCTTTTATAAACAACTGACTTGAGAGGGGCGTCTGGTAAAACACCATTAGCTTCCGGTCATGTTGTGTATCTGTTTCCGTTTGAAAAGGATCTATATTCATGAATTTCCGGCTACATCTCGATTTTCGCTATCGCTTCATGGACGGCGACACTGTGGCATTTCCAATATTAATGCTCGCGCCGACATATATATATATATATATATATATATATATATATATATATATATATATATATATATATATATATATATATATATATATATATATATATATATATATATATATATATATATATATATATACTTCAATTATTTAATCACCTGTTGTCTGATCTGTCTAAATACTGGGATTTATCAAAATCTCAGAATGGTAAATATTATGCATTTCTCCAGCCGACTATACCAAAGCCTCCTTGGATTTTCTCTGAAAGATTTACTGAACGGAGGGTTATATCTACAATTTGCCACTAGCGTCTTGGACATGCATGTACACCTGTGCATCTGGCTAAGATCAGCGTCAGGGACCACTCATTCTGTGAATGTAGCTTGAACGGCGGTACCTCTCCCTATATCCTTTTCTTCTGCTCTAAATTAATCCGTATATGATGTCCTTCCTCTCAAAGTCCCTCGTCTTCTTAATGTTCAGGGTTTGTTAATGTTTACGTTTAGGTCTTTATGTAAATTTTTATATAAATATATTATATATAATAATATTAAAGTATAAGCTACCAATAATGTAAAATATTGTATCTGTTAATTTTGCTATAGATGAAGGATTAAAAACTGGAGCTCTTTTAAACATGCATTTTTCTTTAGTGTAATATTATCTCTTTTTTACCGTACACTATGATTTGTGTATTCTCTATTCAACATGACATTGGCGAAGTGAATTGTGCTCCACTGGCATGCTGGAAACGCCATATATAAAGAGAAGAAGAAGAATATGAAACTGTAAAGCTTAAATAAATAATATTTTAAATTCGAATAAATTTTCAGTTTATTTATTTGAGTATTGTATAATGTCTATGAACAAATGATAGGATAATTTATGCCATTATTTTTGTAAATGAACTTTTTGATAAAATTTTCTGAGGTTTGGGAATTTCGACATAACCAAATAATTGAAGGACTTACGTCAAAAGTTGTAAATGAAAAGCCTAAAAGGTGAAGGAAGTTTTGAAATTTTGTTAAAAGCTAAATTTCATTTTGTGCGATTTTCTTATACTTATCTTAATTCTTGAAATTTATTCTTATTGAATAATTTAAGGAACTAATAATGATTATTTTCAATTTTGAATCCATAGCTATCGTGCTGTCACTTGACAGGCACAGCTCAACTCTAGCCGTATGGCTATAAACTGGCAGTTTATATCGCATAGTTAGATATCGCAAGGTTGCAGCCACTTGCCAGATAATAATGAATATATAGTACTATTTTAAATTATATTACTCTCTGATATGTGTCATTTATTATTCATTATAATAATGAGTTTTTAATTTATCTTTTATTTTATTTAAAATGACTTAGTAGTTATTTTATTTTTATAACAAATTAAATAAATAAATTTCTGTTTGCATATTTTATACGTAATCATAAATACTATATATGGGCAGAACAAGTACAAACGTACTCATGTCATTAGCGCCCAATATTTGTTCATTTAAATATTTGTTTTAAACAATGGTTCATATAAAATAATTGGCTACGTGTGTTTTTGTACCGGTAAAGCATTAACTTAAAGTGAAGTTATATAAAAATTAGAAAACCTTTAATAAATTGGTTACAAACGCTTATGTTTTTATTTCTACTTTTCATTTAAAGTAAAATTGTTTCATTTGCCTTAAATTAATAGAAAATACTATGATATTTCTTTTAGTTTTACGTTGCAGCAGCAATTTTACGGAACGCAATGTCGCTCTTTATTTTACCAGAGTGGAAAAATGTATATAATTAATGGCTGTGAATAGGAATTGAACTCATTACAATTACGTTTACGGTCATATACTTTCTGATTGAGTAAAGACGACCACGGTTTTACATCATAATATAGCCAAAATATACTTAATTTTAGGTAACTAAATTTTTTCCAACAACGTTTCAGCTTAAATAACAAAACAAATTTATGATTAGTTAAAATATGCAAATAGCAAATGGCGTCAGGTTAGTGAGATCAAGGACCGTGGATATTTTTTGCTAAATCGACTGTGTTTTATCGTGATAACCTTAATTAAGAGGTCCTTCGAGTCTGTTTGTCTAATGAACCATTTGTACGCCCTTTCAAGAACCTGTAATGTCATTAGGGTAAAATGCAACCCTATGTTTGCTTACCTGTTACCATACTAAGCTAACCTTCATGCTTAAACATTTTATTTAGCAAAAAACATTTATATCTTTTTTCTTAATTTATAACGTAACTAAGAACGTACATAAATATTTAATTTGGTAGTGGTTATTTATATGTGAAAGTATTAATTTATTAAAAAAATATATATAAATGCCGTAATGTTTTTTTATTGTTAAAGTAGTATGTACTTCATTACTGCTATTGTAATATAATTATATCTTCTACTAGGCGGCGGAAACCGCGCTTTATCAAATACACCGTAATGACATCAGTTCATACACATATATGTATCTGTTATTCGTATACTGATGTTTAATTTGAACAGAGTATAATGTTACGGAAATGAAATGATAATATATAATGTATTGATGGATTGAATTTTATGTTAATTTCTTTATTTTAATTTTACCCGTTCTGGTAACACATAGTGCAACGTTGATTTTCGATATACAACACGCAATGTGTCGATTGAGGAAAGTGTAGAAAATAGTGTCTTGGACATTAAGCTCTCTCTGGTACTACTTCTTTTATTTTCATCACTATATTTCTTGAATGTTTTTTACGTATGCAAAATAAAAAGCAAACGAAATTGACAGTATTTGTAAATCTTACTATTTTCTAAGTAAGCTTCGAATAAAACCTTTTTAATACCCCTATAACTAAGGGTTGAAAGCGTCGATAATTGTAACTGACGTCTATCGCTAGGCACAAAAAATGTATTTTTAAAGAAGTTGACTTTTGAATCTGCATAATTATGTTTTAATTCTGTTTTTGTCCATTTTTTATATATTTAAGTCGTAAGTCACTAGGAAAGCTTAAAGTATTTTTTTTTAGTGTCACCCTGTTCCAATAGTAGTGTATAATAACACTAGGGTCCTTCTGTTCCGGTTCCCTCTGCCTGCTATGAGCATGATACAGCATGAAGCGAAAAAAAAATTAAAAGAAAACAAGACATATCTATCTATACTATATTTAAGCAGTTAAAAAATAGTGTCTGTACATTGAATATTTTTCAAAAAAAAAGTTGTCTGTCTGTTTGTCTGTTTAATGAAAGAATTTAAATGAATTTTTGTTTGTTAAATATATCTTAGGTGACAGCAAAATCTAGGCTATAATAGATTTTGAAGAGTAGCATACCTAATGCAGAAACCTAGTAGACCAGCTGTATTATAAGAAATAATTAAATGCTACCTTACAAAAAGGAAAGCATGCGATAAGCACTTTCCAATTACATATAAAAATCAAGGATCTGGAACACCTGACATAGAACCATACTAATAGAACATCTAAGCAATAAGCAACCTGAAAATGATTCTTTAGTAAAAATTGTTATTGTTCATATGGAATACAATCACATGAATCCCAAAGAAAGAAAGAATAGCAGTCCATAGGGTGGCAAGAATCATAAAGTAACGAAGGGCGTCCACTGGTCCTCGGTCGTCGTGACGCAGCAGTACAGCGTGCGACTGTAAAAGTGACGATTGTGGATTCGATTCCCCTCGAGGGAATATATATTATAATGCATTGGCCAAACTGCTAGATATGAGTTAATGCTGTAAATTGTTGAAAGATTTTTTATTAATTACAACTTAAATTTTTTTAGTCAATTGTTATTAGTTATGATAGAATACCTTGTTTTCATTTCAAAATCGGCTTTGTTTTATATTATTATTTACATATTTATAGATTAATCACCACGATTAAAGATTATTATATGCATTATATGTATAATAATAAATATAACATATAAATTTTCATATCAAAAATTGTGGCAAAACGTTCAATATGTCGAACTTCACGAAATGTATCTAATTTAAGTGTCTTAATTCTAAGCTCTGCCGTATACCGAATATAGCATGAAGCTGAAAAAAAAATGAAAATTATTAAGTTTTTATTGAATCAAGTTGCTGTAACTATAATTAAATGAAATAAAATGAGTCTTGAGCGGATTCAAACATATTATATATTTTAACAAAAGTCTATAGTATATAGGTAAATTTATTTTATAGAGAGTAGATACTTCGCTCCCAGCAGTCTGCCCAAATTCGAGACACTACGTGATGAGAAGCAGATATGAACGCCGCACTTTGTGTTACCAAACCGGGAAAATAAATATAATTCCTAACCCTTGGTGGTAACCGAACCCACAAACCACTGTGTATTGTCAGACACTGTTCTTAGTGCCATAATGACCTCTAAAACAAATTAGACATTATTAGAATCTAACGACTTGCAATTAAGAGATAAAGTAAATATATCTATAGGGAACCCTAATTACTATTAATATATTTTTATAAGTAGGGTTTATTTAGGCAGTAATAGGCTTCTTAATTGGTCTCCGGAACCCTCCAGCTGATCCGTATTTATATTAAATAATACTTTTCTAAGTGGCTATCAATTTCCGTGACGCTTAGTATGATATAGACAAGAGAAGGAGCAAAATTTACATATGAATAATAAGAAAGAACTGCGGACCTTATGAAAAGGTTTTTAATTTGATTAACGAAGTTACGATAGCGGAATTAGCTTATATTGTTGTCCCATTTTAAAACAATCAATAAAAGTTAATATATGTTTCTGAGTATGAATATTTATTGATTCATACAATAGATAAATTGAGTATGAATGTATAAATTGATCTGATTGTAAACGTGACGGTTGTTCGAGGTTCGAGTCTCACTCGCGAAGAATTAATTATTTTTATTTTCTTCTCACTGGTAACAAGACAGAGCGCGGCTTTGAGCTTCACCACTCAACATGCAATGTTTAGAAAGCCGGAAAAAAGAGATAGTTTTCACTGCCTACCCTGCTATTCGCGGGATACAAGGTGAATCTAAATAATATACATATTATAGTTTAATACATAAAACAAAAAATTAATGTAGTAATTAATTGACCAGATTAAAAATGTAAAGTTTTACTTTAAAATCCTTCAATTTTATATAATCTAGAAAATTATGTACTGAGGTTTGCATTTCTGTTCTTAACTAAGCACTGTTCATCTTTCATATTGGACCACTATATTAAATTACGAATATATTTTATTACAAACCTTATTATTCACGAATATATTCTTATATTGTAATTAACTATTAAATACTGTAAAATGACTGTTCTTCTAATTAGAAGAAACAATTCTGTTATTTTTAGTAAGTATAAACAAATAATTGTGAATGACATTTACAATCTACAGTTAAGTTAGTTATATGATTACCATTGAATTCTATAAGGACACTATCGTCGTTACCTAACAATCGTCTTATCGACGATCAGTTCAGTTCATTTCTTTAGGACCAGGAGGATCAGGCGGAGGATCAGCGTCCATCCTAAATTTTTGTAGTCTATGTTTACTATAAGGTCATATATAGCAACACAAACAATCACCTTGTTAATAAGGAAACCTTAATAATTTTAAAAATTATTTTCATTTTACATCAAATAAACATTGAAACTCAATAGCTTCAATCCGGTCCGCTCCGAATCCGCTAGATTCAATCCGTTTATCATATGAATGACGGATGGCGGATGACGGATGACCGATGACCGATGACGAATGACGGATGACGGATGACGGATGACGGATGCGGATGACGGATGTAGGATGACGGATGTCGGATGACGGATGACGGATGACTGATGACGGATGACGGATGACGGATGACGGATGACGGATGACGGATGACGGATGACGGATGACGGATGACGGATGACGGATGACGGATGACGGATGACGGATGACGGATGACGGATGACGGATGACGGATGACGGATGACGGATGACGGATGACGGATGACGTTTGTTTTAGTAGGTAGACGTGTCATTAAGAGTTTTTTAGTGTAGTTTTTAGTTATAAAAGGATCCACACGAAATTAAATAATAATAGTTTTAGTTATAAAAGGATCCATACGAAATTAAATAACGAAATGATTGGTTGTAGTAAGTTTGGCTATGATAAATCACAGTGTCAATCAAAATCTATTGGTAAAGTATGTGGTAGAACTAAGTTAAGTTAAATTCAAGCAAAATGCTTTCTTTCAGTCCAACGATCCTATGCAGAAATTGCAAAGGAAATATTTTCATTCAACCAACATTCAACAAGTTAAAGCCTCTGTTAATCCTATTGCATGACAGGTTTTCAATCTTCCCGTCCGCGTGAACCTCTAGCAGAGGATTTGGCAGACGAGCTCATAAAGCATTAATTTGTAATTGTTCCTCTTACTATCCCGATAGTTGAACTCTCAATCAAAAAGTTAAAAAATGTACTTACTTCCTTAATTTAAGTTACTTGCACTAACAGAAACCCACGTGTGAGAATAATTTCCACCTTTACCGTCCAATCTTCTAACGATCTGTAAAATCCTTAATAATTGCGCCACTGAAATAGTAAAAGTGTTCGCCCAAAAACACAAAATGCAAAAATACATCCAAATGGCGGTCGTGGTATCTATTCTTTAGCCAAGAGGTGCGATGGTAAAAAGAAGATGGTGGCACCAAATAAAATAATATATATATATATATATATATATATATATATATATATATATATATATATATATATATATATATATATATATATATATATATAATCATGAACAGGGAACAGTTCTCATATTATAATACACGCTATTGTGATATTATAGTACTCGCTCATATTATAGTACACGCTATTTTGCCGGTGTGTCTATATTTTATAAAATTACATTGTTTTTTACGTCCTAATGAAGACAAAATGGGTTTTTTAATATCGCAAAATGAATCTCAATGACGAAGTAAGAACGAACGTGGAAATCAACGTAAAGCCCCTATAAGCGTACTCGAAGAGAGCAATACTCAAGAACACAACAACTTATGAGTGAAAAGTATAACATAAATTGATGAATATTTCAATATATTATTTTTTTTTTTGTATTCTTTATTTCATTAAGAAAACACGTGAAGTACAGACATACAAAAATATACTTAGCAAGGGTGGACTTATCTCTATGAAAGATTTCTTCCAGCCAATCTGTGAAAGTGAGTAAAAGCAGTAAGTAGCGAGAAGACAGACAAAATGTAATATAACGGTTAAATAAAAATAGCTTAAATAAAAATTTCAATACATAAAGCATAGAAAATATATATACATACATACAAGTATACAGACGTATACTTATATAAATACATATAAATATAAAATAACAACGTAATAGAAAACAAAAAGGTAATGTTTGTGTACTCTAGTAAATAAGTCGATTATGACGAAAAAGTATTAAATAAACTTTGCTCAACCGGGCAAGTTTTATTCAAGACTTTTCTTCGTGTGATGGGTTGTCAAAGTACCTGCGACACGAAATAAGTTACCTAAATTTAATTATACTAATAAGTAAAACGTTTATTTTTTAAATATTGTTTTGTTAACGTTATTTTGCTTATATTACGGTACGGTATTATTAAATATATCTGTGGACTTGTTTTGGCAGCACTGTACATTATGTTTTAAGTAAATTGTTTAGACAGTACCTTAAGTATAACAAAACACTTCTGGATTTCTATTGACTAGTTGTATGAATAAGATTTAACTAATAGTGGCTGCACTGTGCATAATGTTGTTTAAATTTCTACACCGAGGAGGAGGAAGGTCCAAGTTCAGAACAGATTCACGTCTCTAGCAGACGTGCTAAAAGGTAATATTACCACTGTGCCTTTGTTATCTTTACATATAATTGTACATGCTGCATATAAATTTTATCATATACACCAGGATACGCAGAGCGAGTGTATCGTGACAATCTGGTCTCCACTTATCACCTGATTTTGAGGGTTTTAGCTTTGAGTAGTGGAGCTCAACGCCACGTCTTATATTATCAGAGCAGGAAAATAAAAATAATTTACTCTCTCGAGTAAGTGGATCGAACCCAGCCAAATTCTAGGATTGTTTATTGTAGCACTCAACGCAGTGTTTTGTCTTACCAGAGCGCTGAAATAATATAATAATGAATAACTCATTAACCCAGGTGAAAATCGAACCTGAGGATTCGGTTGCCATTATAGTTTATACTTAACAAGTCAGACGCTGTCTAAGTGCGCAACGATGATATAGATGAATAGATTTTTTGACATAAATTAAATATACATAAATGAGATAATAATTAATAACTATTATATTACATACAGGTATTAGATTGTAAACAAATATTTTGTATGATGATGCAAGATAAGGCCACCTGATGTGCATTTTAGCAATTTTTATATTTTCTTTTTTGTTCCGTTATTTGATTTTTGTGGTGTACAATCAAGCGTGTTATTACTACTAATATGTAAATTTCTAACAAAAGATTCATTCATTACTCATTTGTTCGGGCTTTTGGCCAAGCAATTAATAGAGTATTACTGACTGATTATGAGGTAATGGATAAAAATTTACGGACAATTCGGCAGGTATTAAGTATGGTAGCTTTCTGAATAAGGATGTATATGAGTGGATGTATTTTTAAAATCTGAAAACTTTCATGTAACGATATAGGTATGACACCTGTAGAGAAGATTACTATTGGGACTGTTTTATTATAACATAACATCATTAACTCGCCATTTTGTTTTGATTTCTATTGCTAAATCTTTGTATTTTGATATCTTTTCTATGTATGTCGTTTGCTAATTATAGGTATTTGGGATGGCTTTATATTATACAGATGGCTATTATTATACAGATATTAAGTATACAGATTTTGTAACCTTATCAACCACTGTGATATCAAGCCTTGTCTGTTATTACAATCCAATATCAATACATTTTGTGACTATCCGAATCTAATATTATTTCAGGTATATATTTGTAGTAAGCAATTTATTCCTTAATAAATCCGTATATATGAGCAAGATTTTGGTGAATAATTGAGGCGATCTGGTCGTGAGAATGCTTATAATTAGTGTTTGTGCTATTGCTTTACAAGAACCCGTCATATGTTCAACGATTTCCGATGCGCTATGACAGTATCTACAAGTATCTATATTTTTATTGTGAATTATGTTGTTGTTGTATGTTATTTACAGAGACAGAAGGGTTTCTGATGGCTATCATCAGAAACCCTTCTGTCTCTGGAAATAATTCTCCATGGAAACTGTGCATTGGATGCATATTTGTGAAAATTAGAGCTAACAAGTTCATGGCGATACTTTCTATGTAGGGATTTCTGAGAGCAATCTTCCATTTTATAAGTAGTAAGTAGCTAATTTATAAAAAAATAAATTAGCAATGATAAAGCATATGCATTAATCGCTTCTACAGTATTGCGGGCGTAAAGATATGTATTTAGTAATGAATGCTACCTAGATTTGATTTTTCTTGTTAATATAATTTTAGCTCCCTTCTGATTTATTTGTCTATTTTGTGCTAATCCCAAATATTTATAGCCAGTAACGTTATCTACAGGGTCTATTGATTCGCCATTGCTTGTGATATATGAATTATGATTTGGACAGAATTTTACACTTTCCAATCCTGATCATATTTAACTGGAAAACGTAAATTTGTACTATTTAGATATGTGGAGGCAGACGCTTTGCCTCTGCACCACAACGGTCGTTCAGATAAAATGCAATATTTCGCTTCAGTACCATAATATTCTTCGAATAATTGCGAAATGGGACAAAGGTTTTCCTACAAAGTTAGATTAAAATTAAAATGATTATATTTTTATAACCTATTAGCAAGACAAACGCTTCTTTCTATGTATCTGTGAGAACTGCCATCTGACACTCATTGTTTCTACGTTTCCCACTTGTGACTGCATTATGAAATAAACCTATTGTGTATTAATCAATTTTGGCTATCTGTATTATCTGTAGATTTGTGGCTTTTTTATATTTGTAATTATATTTGTATTAACAATGCAATGCAGTGCAGCTTCACAATTTTTTTCGCATCATCAAGCTTGAAAGAAATAAGAGTTGCATGTTGAGTATCGGAACTCAACGCCGCGATTTGCCTTACTGGAGAGAGGAAAATAAAATATTTTTATATATAACCAAGAGTCAGATGCTGTCTCACTGCGCCACGAGGCTTCTTATTTGAGATAAATATATGCATTTACATAAAGATACTTATCTCAAATAAGAGCAAGTTAAACATCCCTTTAGCATTTTGTGTTGATGTTCTGTGGTCAAAGTATAGCCTAAGCACATGTACAATTTTCACTGATTCTTCTTCTATTTTTATTCTGTAAAGCAGGTTGACTAAATTAACACGGATGATCAAAAATGTACCATAAAAAGTTAAGTCATGTAACTCACTCCTTACTATGCACTCAGTCATGTACTCTATTACGTAAAAGCCTTTTATATTTTTAAAAAATATTCTCGATAAATATATTATATTGGCACAAATTTAGAATAAAATTTATCTTATATATTTTCTATAATTTGTCTGCGTTTTTTGTCGAGTTGCGATTACTCTTACGTCTATTAACTATGTGTATGACTCAAGGACTTCATCCTGTTGCCACTATATATACAAGAAGAAATTTACGGTTAATCATACTGATACAAGTTACTCTCAGAAAAGGTACGTGCTAGGATATTACTATATTATTGAGGCAAAATTTATTTATAATTCAATTTATTATAGTTTACGGCCAGCATTTTGTAATTTGTTTGTAAAGCATATCGTCAATTTCTTAATGTAAATACACGAGGTGGGCTAAATATTAACAATAAAAATCTCAATTTGTACTCGGAAATCTTTTGTCGTTTCTTATGGATTACGTGAAGCTTTCTAACAGTTTAGTAACTTATCATGTTTTCCATAGTGTCACGTTAATATTCTAAAAAAATTAGATTTTTAGAAAAGAAAAGATAATGTACCTTTATTTGGGGGCTAACCGACTGTAAATTTGAAGTTGTCTTAACTCTCTCTTTACTCTTTTTCCAAAGCTCCTCCAAACTAAACATGAAGATTGTAATCGCTCTTGCCCTTATCGCCGTCGTCACTGCACGTCCGGAGGAAGACTACAGCCGTTACGATAATTTTGACGTCAATGAAATAATCGACAATATCCGTCTTCTTAAAACTTATAACCAATGCTTCTTGGGCACAGGAAAATGTACAGCAGAGGGCACTGATTTCAAAAGTGAGTAAAACATAACGGAGAGCGATCTTCAACCTTTTCTCGTAATATAGAACTAGAGATAAAACACATGAACTCTCCAGCTCGCCAAGATAAATAATAAGTTTTTCTTACGTATAAGATAAATTGTTATGTTACAGAGTGGATCCCTGATGCAGTGCAGACTAGCTGTGGTAAATGCACTGAAAAACAAAAGACTCTCGTTGCCAAAGTTATAAACGCGACTATTCAGAAGCTGCCCGAGGAGTGGGAGAAGCTTAACAAACTACACAACCCTGATGGCAAATTCGACGACACCCTCAAAGAGTTTCTTGACAAATTTGGTCATTAAACTTCCAAAAATATACTGGATAATGTTTACCTGAAGGAAATATTATATTTAATAAATTTTCATATTTTAAGCTTTCGTGTTTTATTCTTCAGCTATAATTTTGGCTTGATCACAAATAAAGATTGTATATTAGTTTAACCATTTTTTAAAATGTCATTCCATAACCAGGAAAAAATATGTAAAAAAATGAATATAAAGTAAGATTCTAAATCAGGCCTCTTGGGTTTTACCCAACTTCATTGGGTAGACACTGTAAGCAGCCTCTACGTTAAAAATACGTTCTTATAAATGTATAAAAAAATTACATAGCCCAGTAAGAGTCTAAATATTACATATTACTATAATATTAAGTAAAAATAAAAAAGACAAAAGAAATCATTATAACAGAATAAAACGAATAGCAAAGAAAATTATGAAATACACAACACTACAAACTTATAAAATGTCAAAATGTTTCGTTAAGCTCTAACGATTAGTTAAGATATTTTACGAACTACAGCCCGCAATTTCATTATTGTGGGCTATAAAACGTAAATTCTTATGCTATTCTGTTCCCATTGGACAATCAGTAAATCCTTAGTGTTCCGTACATTCCCCAAAGCCCCAGACAGGATTTTACACTGCGTAATTTCGGCTGTGTGGAACTGTGACTGCAGACACTCGATAGCGGAAAAGTTTTGTATATAGATTGCAAGTATATACGAAATACATACGAAGAAAGCCTTTATTTGTTATAATAGTATATAAGACTGATATAAAATATGAAAAAAAAGTTGAAATAATTTTAATAATATTATAAAGAGGAAAGATTTGTTTGTTTGACAGCGATAGGCTCCGAAACTAATGGACCGATTTAAAAATTCATTTATCATTAGAATTTCTTTCATTATCTGTGATGGATATAGGCAAATGTTAGGGGTCCGTATTAACATTCATAATTAAAAAAGTGATACATCACAAAATTGTTCATCTTTAAAAGTTTTTAAGAAAAGTCCGCAAGAATCTATATCCTTTTTTTTTCGTGAGGAAATCCTTTTACGGATATCCACGGATTTTACGGAGTGGGGACTCGAATGGGCTATGTGGGACTCGCAGCCCGGCAGATAGAGGCCAGTCCACATACCCACTAAAACCTCACGGTGCTCCTCCTCGACCGCCTTCGGCCGTGAGACCGGGAACCAGAATCTTCCGTGAATCACGGCGGCGGGAGCAAGCTAGGCACGTCGCGGAGTCAGGGATGGTGGAACACCCCCGACGGCCTGCTTGGAGTAGCGCGCGGGAGCAACCTGCACGCCCTCTGGCCGATTAGGGCTGAAGGCGGCGGTCGTGTGCCGCCCTCCGGCGACTCGGTCTCTTGCGGCGGATGGCAAGATCGGCGGATGCCTCCCTCGCCCGTTCCGCAGCCTCCTTCTCGAGCACCACTGCCTCGCAGAAAGATGAGACCGCGTCCCACGACGTTTCGCAACCGGCCATGGCCTTGACCACGGCCGGAAGAGAGAGATCGTCCCCTATGACGTCACGCAAAGCGCGACGTTGAAACGCCCAGGCACTGCACACCTCCAACGTGTGCTGGGCCGTCTCCTCGAGGCAGTCATCGTAGTGGTGGCAGCGAGCTTTGGGCTCCCTCCCATCGATCCGACACAGGTATCTCCCGAAGCAACTGTGCCCCGTGAGTACCTGTGTGGTGCGGAAGGTTAGGACGCCGTGACGCCTCGCCAACCACTGGCGGAACACTGCCTCGATCGTCCTCCGGCCGGCGGATGGTGTTGCCAGCCGGGAATCCTACGCTTCCAATGCAGCATCCCGCTCTTCCTGACGTAGTGCTGTCCTTGCCGGGTCCTCAGATGCTGGGCCCCGACGCCGACAATAGATCGACGCCAGAGAAATAGCATCCAAGTCCCACGGTAGGACTCCAGCCAGCACGCACGCCACCTCACCGGAGATCGTCCGGTACCCCCGTATCGCCCGGATGGCCATCACCCTCTGCGCCCTTCGCAGCAGGGTGATGTTGTGACGATCAAGTGCGTCCGCCCATACGGGGGCACCGTAGAGGGCCATCGACCTGACCACTCCGGTGTACAGCCGTCTCGAGACGCTCGGCGAACTCACATTGGGCAAAAAGTGCGCCAGGACCGACGCTGTTTTCAACAGCTTCGGGGCCAAGGTGGAAAAGGGGGCCCCGAAAACTCCACCGACCGTCCAGAACAAGTCCGAGGTATTTAATGCTCTGGTGACGTCAATATTGACGCCAGCCGACGATGCCCACATCGGGCATCAGATGGTAGGCCCTTACGTGGAGGAGAATCTATCTCCTTAGAGTAACCCACATAATGTTTTAAAACTGGTAAAACATAGTGTGGTTACTCTAAGGAGGTAAACATGGAAAAGGCAGGCTAAAGAAACCGTAAGAGGGGTGGCAGGTTAATTAAAACATATATGATAAATAAACAATCAATTCCGTGTAGACACTGGCCATCAGTGGTGAAAACTTTATCTTGAGGTATCCCACAGAAAAAATCCAACGGGGACAGGTCGGGATACGAGGGGGCCAGTTGATACAACTCTTTTGGGATGACTGTTAGCCGAAAATTCGAGGAACTGCACTTCATGAAGTCTAGAGTGTGTGAAGCGTGTTGCTCCATCTTGTGATGAACCCGATTGTGATTAAAATCCATTGAAACCCTGCAGCGTTGGAGCTAAAAATTTGTATAGGGTGCAATATACCGCTCTGAGTCCCTGGAATAGTGGTGTCCCTCTTTCATCTTCAAAGAAATAAGGTCCAATAACGCCTCTTGCAGACAATGCTGCCCATACAGTACCTTAGGTGAATGCAAGGGTTTTTGATGATTTAATTTTGAATTGGTGTCACTGCAATTTTGCATGTTGACATCCCCGTTCAGGTGGAAGTGTGTCTCGTCTGAGAAAAAAATGTCGGTAAAGCTCGTAAACTTCTCTATCATTCGGTTGGCAAATTGCAGCCTAGTGCCAGGATCTTGAGGCATTAATGCCTGTACTATTTGGATTTTATATTGATGAAAATGTTCTTTATGAAGAATGCGGTTTAAAGAAATTCTGAGCACATTTAAGACGCTTGACCGCTTTCGGGTAAAGAGACTTGGTTGTTCACGAACAGACGCTCACAGGCGCTCTTACACGTTCCACGTTTTCGGGATCTCTTGATGTTCTAGACCGGCCGGATCGTGATTGATTAAACGTTGAACCTGTCTTCTCAAACTTCTCTACCCATTGTTTTATTAAATGAATCGATGGAGCTTCATTTTTATGCCGTATACTGTAATGATTGCAATATTTTCGTTGCAAATTTGTCAGAGAATCGTTGTTTCGTTGTCGAATTTCAATTCTGAAACACACGTTGTGCGATGGCGTCCTTCGCCGAAGAAGGACGCCATCGCACTAAATTCGCATTGGCCGTTCTTGCGTTTCGTAACCCCACCGCCCCGGTCCGCCGTCGCTACTCGACGCAGCTACCGATTCAAAAGTTAACAGACTTTTGGTCCACCTGTATTTGTATAACATACTAAAATAGATCCGAGTATACTGAAGATGAACAATGTGATTTTGTATAACATTTCCAAATTCTTTTTATCATTTTATATAAGAATAAAATATTTATTATTCGACTTCAAGTAGTTTTGTATTGCAAAATTAAAGTATCAATATCATGTTCTGTGAAAATTTCAATAAATCAAAATTAAATCTAAATTAAATACATAATGTGTATTTAATTTAGCTTTACACTATGTTCCGCATATACTCGTAGAATAGGAAGAACCAATTTTCAAAACATTGTGTGTTTAGTGGCGGAATTCAACGCCGCATTTTGTCTTGTTACCAGAGCAAGGAACTAAAAATAAATAATTACCTAAACTGGGAATCGAACCCACGATCGCCACATTTACTAGTCTGACGCGACTTTACTAGTCTATTTCCTATATAAAACCGTTTCTTAATCCTTTATAAGATATCAAACAATATTTTGAAATAAAACTGTAAAAAAAGGGTAACTTGAAGACTTCTTCTTATTAAAATTCATAAGCTATTGAAAATATTGAAGAGAATTTTTGAAATTATTAAGTAGAATAAAACTACTTTACGGGAGCGAAACTTTGCGCCTTACTTTTATTAATTTTCAAGCTATAAAATTTTATGTAAAATTGAAGTCGTATTATGTTGTTTAGTGATCAATGTTTATATTTTTGAGGAAAAACGGAACCCTTATATTGTCACTTTGTTGTCCATCCGCCTTTCGACTGTCTGTCTGTCATTTTATAAAAACCATTTTCTCAAAGTTGTGTGAAGGTATAAATTGAAACAACAAAAAAAAATTTTATCTATCGCTCAAAAAAAATCGAAAGTTAACGCAATTAAAAGATATGAACGTTTATGCTTCATTTTTCTTGCAATTTGCGCGAAGATAAACCGCTGCGTAAACAAAATCTGCGTAAATAAGTAGTTAGTTGCCGTTAACCAACAATTTTGAAATTTACTAACAAGCTAGGTCTTATAGTACCAATAAAGGAAAAAGTCCTTAAGTTAAAAATTTATATGCCTAATTCATTTCATGCAAATAAGTACATAAACCTGGGTTACGCAGTTAAAAGAACGCCGCACTCGCACTTGACTGATATTTTTTATAGTAAACGCATATTTTCTTAGATTTTTATATTTAAAAAATCATTATAAACTTTCTCGATTTGAATACGCTTAGCTATTATATTATATTACGTATTTTTTTACAAAAACCGCTTTTCGTCCGAACTTGAATGTTATTATTTCGTTTATATGTCAGAATATATACTTTGGATGTATCTGACTATAAAGGTAATACTTGTCAGATTAGATATTAGGGTGGAGCGTCAACATATGGTAAAAAAAAAGTTACAAGCGAAATCGAATACTTGCGAAGAGTTGAGTTCATTTTATTTTTAAAGCGCATTTTTGAGCCCTCTATCGTCATTCGAAATTTAATTTCTTTTTTCATTTAATGCAACTTTCTAAAATCCTTTTACTACTCACCACTGCATTAAAACTATTTATTTTAAAAAATAGTGTAAATAAAACAACAATTAAGTAAAAATAAATGTTTTATTAGAAAAGTAAATATTAGGAATGAGTTTAAAAAAATACGTCTATTTATGAAGTTTTCTTTTGAACTTTAAAATGCATTTTGGTCTCGAAAGTTAGCATAACTGATCGCGATTGAATTTAACCTCGAATTAATTCATTTCAGGCTTCTGGCTCACCAGATACAGTCATCGATGCCTCAGTCACCAATTTAACACATCGTTCATCTGCTTGAGTGTGACAAGTCTGGAAACTGAGTGATGTGCGGTTGTGATTGAAGTAAATCTTCGAAGTTTTTGTCACATATTTTGTACAATATGGAGCATGAGCTGTAATTTGCAACTCACCCCATATAATTATGTTAGTATAATAAATATGAATTTGAAAAATTTGAATAACGTAAGACATCAGACTATCAGAAATTGCATTGTGAACGCCTGTTGGGACTGTTATCGTCCTGGCGAGTACTTATTACGAGCGAGTACGTACGACATTTTGTACCAATATTGGTTTTATTTAGCGGCTTAATAGCGAAAACCAAAATGTTAAGAAGTTCAGGTATCACTTAACAGGATGCAGGAGACAGTACTACTTCAGAAAAATAGCGCGTATTAAGAGGTTCCTCACTCAGGTACACTTGCCACCGATAGCCTAGTACCTTGTAGTAGAAAGAGTTTTTTATATTGTATTGATACATTCATACTATTGTGAAAGTATTTTTTTATCTAATTTTTTTTTCTAAACATAAAACATTTCTTTTACCATAGTAAAAGTATTATGTGTGGTTTGACAAAGGTTACACAAAGTGCGGAGGATTCACGCAACACGTAACCTCTGAATTGTGCAAAACTGAAAACCGATTTTTACTATTCCTCAATTCTATGTTTAGTTTTTAGTTTGTTTCCAGTCAAAACAACAAACTTGTAAGGATGAAATGTTTAAACTAGGAAACTGAAAATGTCCTACCTTCCTGTTCCTAACCTTCTTAAGAAGTAGGACATTTTCAATCTTCCATCTCGTGTAACTAATTAAGCTCGTTCCTAATTTATTACACTGCATTCATTAAACATAATACTTTGTTACGTTAACCGTGTATAGTGGCTGGAAAATAGCAGCCAAATAAAACGTAATATAAAAGTATGTTAAGATGACTAAATATCATAAAGTATATCACCTTATATATATATATATATATATATATATATATATATATATATATATATATATATATATATATATATATATATATATATATATATATATATATATATATATATATATATATTCTTAAGAAATAAAAAAATGTGAATCGTAAATATGAAAATCTTTTTGTTGTTATAATAAAACTCAACACCTGATCCGACGCTCAAGGCAACCACTGTGAAGAACTCTCTAGACTGATGACCGTCGCACTCAAGTCACGCCCAAAAGCCTTTCAGACACTTTATAAAAATTAGATATTTATACGAAATTCTCATTCTACTGTGGTGTCTCTTTCCAACATTAAATATTATCATCTTATTAGAATGAGACAGAATTTATATTTCTAATAAAGGTTATCTATTGTAATAACTTAAGTGAACCCTTGGGTATTGACACAAAAGCTTATTCAACAATACTATACTATAAATCAAATAAATCAAAAATATGTTATATCGAAATATACAAAAACTTTTTTGACTTTGTATTACATAAAAAAATAAACGTAGGCAAAATAGTATATATGTTCAACTATAGTATTAATTCTATAAAAGGCAACGGCATACCTAAGATTAAAAACAAATTTAAATTCTAGATTTGGGACTGTTGCAAATTTAGTACGCGTGTGGTTAGTGGTAGATACACAGTTTGTTGGCGGCCAGAAGGAAAGTTTGCATTGTAATATAGCGCCTAGGTATTTGACCTACCTAGTATTGAGGGAAAATGTGTTTGCAAATAATTGAGACAGTCTTGTATTTTTGTATAGTATTTTACCATGTTCTTTTACATGTTAATCTTATCTTAAAACCACTGTACCAATCATCTAAGGCGACAGAAGAATCTCAGGTCAAATCATGACGAAGTACGAACTACCATTAATTAACCCTCGTGGATGCTTTAACGACTTCTTAGACGGCTTTTCTTTTTGATTTATATTTATCGCTTGCATTATTCACGAAATTAGAATTTATAGAATATCTGAATAATTATTATTTAATATGTAGATAACTATACAAAAACGTATTTTGTTATTTATAATTATTACAAAAAACCGACATTACAGACCTAAAATATCAGAACAGAGCAGAATCTAGAGTCATGAAGACTTTTCCATAACTTCACTGTGTAAATATCTGTAAAATAGTGGTAGTGTCTACATATCTTTTAATACAAAATATTATATTACATGAACTCTCCTCTTCTTCTGCCTGGCATTAGTCCCGGCTTCGTTTGCCAGGGTCTGCCTTCCGACTAAGCTTACTCCACTTTGCTCAGGTCTTTAACATCCTTAGTGGACAATCTATTGGCTCTCATATCCTGCGTCAGCCATCGCTTCCTTGGGCGTCCGGGTGGTCTAACTCCAAGAACAGACATATCAAGACACTTCATTCCGACATAGTTATCAGGTCGGCGCATAACATGGACATACCATCTTAGGCGACGTGAAGCTCCTGAGTGTGCCGAGATAATGCTGGCCAACATTCCCTGCCGTATATAAGAACAGGTCGGATAATGCTCTTGTATATCAGTCCCTTCAGCTTGGGCGGTATTCTGCTATCGCAGACCACACCAGTGACCTCCCGCCATTTGGCCCAGGCAGCGTTTATACGGGCATGGATGTCGTGGTCGATGCCACCAGACTCATGCATAACAGATCCAAGGTACCTGAACTTCTCTGACTTAACGGCTGGCTCCGGCCCGATGTGGATGGTGCTCGAGTCCGGGTTCCCGCAAGCCATGTACTCGATCTTCAACACATTCAATTAAGACCACCGTTCTCAAGCGCACCCTTCCAGGCTTTTACGTTACGCTCCAGCATCTGTCGGTTTTCGTTAATGAGTACTATGTCATCGGCATAGATCATCAGCCACGGGGGCTGACCTTGGATGTGGGCCGAGACAGTATTCAGCACTAATTGGAAAAAAAACGGACTAAGCGCTGAACCCTGGTGAACACCTACGGTAATCGGGAAAGGCTGGGTGTCGCCAACAGCGGTCCTAACCACTGAAGCGGAGTCGTTGTACATATCTATATATAAGCTTGATAACCTTGATATAAGCTTCAGGGATCTCCTTGGATCACAATGCCAAAGGCAAAAGTCAAAGGCCTTCTGCAGGTCCAAAAAGGCAACATGCTCTCTTTTTTTCCCTGTAAGACTCCATCAAAGTCCTGAGCGCCAAAATGGCATCCATAGTGCCTGATCCTGGTTGAAACCCATACCGAAACTCAGAGACAGTTCACTCTCGGCGGAGCCTGAGGCTGATCATGCGCTCGAAGAACTTAAGCTCATAAGCTTAATGCCCTTATAACTACCGCAATCTTGAACACTGCCCCTTCCTTTGTAAATAGGGATAATAACGCTGTGCCGCCACTGATGTAGCACCATTTCAGTATTCAAGATACGGTTAAGCAGGTCAGTAAGTATTAGCACACCAAGAGAGCCCAACGATTTCCACGCCTCGATCGAGATGTCGTCAGGTCCTATCGCTTTTCCGTTCTTCATGCGTCGAAGACAATTACGAGTTACGAGATAAGGGTTACCGCAGTAACAAGTCCGAGGTTAAGAGGTAATTCAGGAGGAAGACTGTAAGAGTACTGAGTGTTCAGCAGCTCCTCGTCACAGAGGCATGACTACAAAGCAGCGTCCCCCAAGAATCTCTGACGCAAAGGCATTTTGTAATATCCTGCGTGCATGAACTCTATCTAATTCTAATAGTTGTGACATACCAAATTTTACAGATTAATACATTCTATAATAAAAACACAACTATCTCTACCCTAAATCTGCATTATAAAGGAAAACCATAAACAAATATGGGATAAGGGGCTCCTCATAAATATTAATAGCTTTGGTGGCATCAAATTTATATGTTACAAAAATGGCACCGTCATAGCACTGTTGAAAGGTCTGGCTACAAGCGCGATAGTTCTAGGTTCAATAGCTACATAGAGTAGAAGAATAAAGTAAAAATATATAAATCTAATATTGTTTTTTTTGTCATACTACTTCAAGTAATCAGCTTTACTGATTAAAATTGTGTATTTCAATGTGTGAAAGATGGTTTAAAATTAGTTGGAACTATTATAAACTAGAAAATAACATGTAATTAACAGATCTGATTAGACATGGCTCCTTCGTAAAAGTAGTTGAGCCTAATAAATGGTGAATGCTCCCTATTTACTTATATTTCTTTTATTTCTTGTGGGTTTGAATAAAAAATTAACTTCAGGAACATTTTGTATGAAGTTTTAATAGACCGGCTAAACCGTAAATAATCGATTGGGAGATGACGTCTTAGCAATACGTTAAAACTGGTAAGCCTTTTTTTATCAGGACATGTAACATATGAGGTTCAGATCAAGTTAAGACCCGCTATATTATTCTTCAATTCTTGTTCAAACCAATTTTCGTTGGAAGTTTACATGGATGTACATATATATTTTTTAGTCTTATCAATCCCTCATTTTACTACTTTGGAAGTGTCTCTCGTGTAAATTATTCAGTTTAGAAAAAAAAATATTAGTAAGCTCAATATCATTTTTGAAGACCAATCTATAGATACCCATACGTATGGGTTGGATGAAAAAAAAATGTTTGAGTTCCAGTTCTAAGTTCGCCCCAGTAAGCCCCATAATTTATTGTATTTTTTTAATTTGTTTGTAAAAGTCTTAATTCAGAACTCAGAACATATAGTAATTTCAACAGAATAGTTCTTATAGTTTCGGAAAAAGTGGTTATGACATACGGACAGAGAGACAGACAGACGAATCCATAATGGTTCCGTATTTTGTCATTTGGCTACGAAATGTTAATATTACTTTAGCATCTTAAACTTTTCTGGCTAGTATTATGTCTATGGTCCACTTGTAGATTATATATTTATAACACGTCTATCTAGTGTCAAAAAGTAGTGTCTGCCTTTTTTCCATTCCTCCCGCCTTGATAATGTAGAACATATAAGAATATGTAGAAATATATTTATTACCTCGAGTGCAGATCGTCGGCATCATTACAATCGGGTGTTGTCTAAAGATTGTCTATTTTCTAAAATAAGGAATGACGTATGAAGTACTTTCTTGAGAGAGAAAATACAGGCCATCGCGGCGCAAGATCTCGAATTCGAGCGAAAGCAGAGAACGAAACTGTTTTGACACTAGGTTTTTACTACCTACTTTTATCTGCCTATGCGTGGTGGCATTTTTTACTTAATACTGTATATAATTAAATAATACTAGTGGAAAAGTAAATATCTGACTTAGGCCGCAGCTTAATAGAAAAATTTTGCTGAGAATAGGCTTATTATGAATTTTAAATTTTTTTAGAAAAAATTTTAACTTGACTTTTCTAAGAATATTTTTAATTATAGTACATTTCATACAAAATGAGTAGGTACTTTAATTTAAGTTTGTTAATTTTTATAAGTTGTATTCTCTCAGTGAGATACTTAAAATCATGAAATGGTTACGGGAACCTCAGTGCGCGAGTACTACTCGTACTTGATCGATATTTTTTATAATTCATCTGGTCTCTTAGAGTCCCACATCGAACGTTCCGAATCTGATGATTATCACAGAAAAATTTTTTATCTTGCTCAAGAGCTTCACTTAAGACGCCATCTTTATATTGTTAACTAGTGCCTTACTTTCCTGTATCACAAATTACCTTTGATTTATGTCATAGGAAAATACAGATAAATATCAGATATGCCAAGCGTATACCAAGATAGGAAAAGTACTTAATATTAAGACTATCCGTTATTTTTGTTCCCCATTTATATACTATTACTGGATTATTAGAGTCAAATTGTATTTCATCCACCAAAAAATATATAATATAATAAATATATATAAATACAAATTATATTCATTTTCTAAAAATAAACATATAACTTTTAGTAATGTCCGCACAAATTTTCGCTCAAAATTTCTCGTTTAAATTGTCCAATGTATTTCAAACATTAAGCAACTCTTAGTCATGACCGGAAATACAGTCATCAACCCATTTTGGACTAAATTTGAAATGACCAAGTTTAAGCTATGTAAGTAGTTTCTCATTGTTTGTTCCATCTATTATACACATTTATATTCCTATTGAATAATTCTATTGTAACAGTATTCTAATCAAATCTTTAGAATACTATTATTCTTGTCTGAGATGTATTTAAAATAATAATTTCTACTATATTTCAAAATATAAAGAACAGTTAAGATGTAAATGCAATGATTTTTAGATTAATCTAAAAAACATTGGATCTATATCTTAATTGTCCAGAACTTAAATTGAAAGCTGTATAATACATTATCTATAATATATTGTATGGTTATATGATATATTTATTATAAAAGTTAAATCAAATCTATCAGAAACAACAAAGCTTTGACGAGGACGGCTGAAAAGCAAGCAGCGTTAAGTCTGCTCGGCCGAGTAGAGGTCACGAATACAATATTGGTGTAGTTCAATATTTCATTTTCAGTTCATAGCAATTTTTCAATCCAATTACAACTTCAATATAGTATGTGTCACAAATAAAATGTATTGAACAAAATGCAAGTAATACTCCCATTTTCAAATTGTTACTTACGATTATTTAGGACTTGTAATATCGGTAGTTTTTACATTTATAATTACAAGTTATTTTCGGATAAAGTTTATTTTCAGTGTTAATTACAAATAGGTTTATATTTTCTGTCTGTTAATATAATTGACGGATTGATATTTCTTTGTTAATGTAAAATGTATAATTAACTTTTAAACGCCATTCGAAGCTTTAAATTTATATAAAATAATATAAATAATTAGAATATAGTGGCGTGGCCCAACGACATGGTGCGTGGTGCAGTCATACATTATCCAACTACACCATGGTGCCATCAATATGTATTTTTTAAACTTTAATTTAATAAAACTGAATTAGTTTATAAAACTGAAGAGTAATAAAACTGAATTAGTTTAATAAAACTTATGTGAAATCATGATATGCCTTTTTCCGTCTCTCTCGTCTACATATTTTTAAAATGACAATCATACAATTTTATTCAAAATGAGTCTCCAAAAACGGATACATGTTCTTTGTTTTTTGAATGTCAATTATTTTACCACTAAAGTAGTGAACTTTAGTGGTAAAATAATTGACATTGACACAAAAACAAGTTGCGCAAGAGACTCAGTTGAACATTTTTGTTATTATTACTTTTTTCATTTTATGAGTATTCCTATTCCGAATACAGGAAGCTGAAACAGTCCAATATCAATAATATAAACATTAACATTACCTATAATATAAAATATTTTTTTGTCATTCCAATTAACAACTTACATACTTGATATCACTAAATTCTCTCTCTCTCCTCCTTTTGCTTTATACACGTAAATCGCAGCAGTGTGACACGAGAGGCTTTTTAAAATTCCTTGACATTTCTAAAATTTTAAACGGTTTATTATTGATAAATGCATGTGGCTTGGCCTTTTTTATTTCTCGGGGCACGAGAATTCTTGAGCTGGATTTGGATAGTTGATTTTTCCTCTCGACTAAAGGCAAATTTCTCGAGAATTCCCTAAGGCGAGAAATACCAAAACAGACAAACAACAAATAGCACTTTAAATAATAATATTACTTTTTATGATAGTTTTATACTACTTGTGGTATTTTCTTTATTTTGAATGATGTATTAATTACTTTTAATAAATATTTAACATCTAATTAATTCTTCTTCTTCTTCTTGGCAATTAGTCCCGGCTTTTGCCAGGGTCTGCCTTCTGACTGAGCCTACTCCACTTTGCACGGTCTTTAACATCCTCAGTGGACAATTTATTGGCTCTCATGTCTTGTGTCACGACATTCAGCCATCGCTTCCTTGGGCGTCCGGGTGGTCTAACTCCAGGGACAGACATGTCAAGGCACTTCCTTCCGACATAGTTCTCAGATCGGCGCATAACATGGCCATACCATCTCAGGCGACGCTCTCGGAGCTTATCCACTACGTCACGGACCCCAAGACTACCTCGAATGAATGTGTTGCGTATGCGGTCGGACCGCGTCACGCCACACATCCATCTCAGCATCTTCATCTCCGTGACGTGAAGCTCCTGAGTGTGCCGAGATAATGTTGGCCAACATTCGCTGCCGTATATAAGAACAGGTCGGATAATGCTCTTGTATATCAGTCCCTTGAGCTTGGGCGGTATTCTGCTA